>JAJOZX010003834.1:37500-332500 GCA_023014485.1 Bathynomus jamesi
CTATTGTGGAAAAATGAAATATTTTATCTGTAAGCATTAGCTAATTACTGTTTTTTTATTAAAAGATGAATTTGTATATTAAGGCGGAATTTGTTTTAAATAACTCGCTGTTTGGAATAAATCCTTGTAAAGAACGCTGTTTGAAATGTAGAGATCAATTGGCATGGGGTAAACAAAGTTATTTCACATATTTATTTAACTTTGCCAATAAATATACATAAAGAGACATAAACAAATAACTAAGAAGGATTGGTCTGACACGATTAAGGTGGGTAATACGTACATAATAAAGAACTTCATTATACGGAGAGCATCTCATCTCATCTCCATTAAATATATACAAATTAAATAAATAGCTTAATCTGGCAACTAATCTTGTGGAATGCCTCGATATATATATATATATATATATATATATATATATATATATATATATATACTGCCTTTTAAACACTATATCACTACATTACTGAGGAAAATATTTTAATGGCATGCGTTTCAATTTATTGTTTTTGAGTAAAAATAAAATTGCATATATTAAGCTGCGCAATCTGGCAACTAGTCTTGTAGCAACTAGTCTTGTGGCAACTAGTCTTGTGGAATATCTCGATATATATATATATATATATATATATATATATATATATATATATATATATACTTCCATCTAAAGCACCTTACATGCATCTGTTTATATACGAAATGTCTGTGTGTGTGTGTGTCTCTATGTGTTTATATATATATATGGGTATGTTTCAGGTAATTTTCTTTAATGTTGAGATAAAATGAAATACGCATAGAGAAATAATATTGGTATAATGACCTCACTGGCAAGTCTAAGTATTATAATTGTTTTAGTTTAAAAATATTGAATTTTAGAGTTTGGGGAGAATTTAATGTAAACGAAATAAGCCTGGTACTGCAATAATTCGAATTAATCTTCTCAAAAGTGTACAAATGACAGAATTACTTAATTAATTCAATGAATAGCGCAATCTGGCTACTATTCTTTTGTCCTGCCTCGATATATATATATATATATATATATATATATATACTGCCATCTAAACACTATAGCATTACATTACTGTGTAAAATATTTTAATGGTATGCGTTTTTAATTTATTGTTTTTGATTACAGAGAACATCTCTCCAATAAACATATACAAATTAATTAAATTGCGCGATCTGGTATCTAATATTTAAACATGATGGGGATAAATGCGAAAAATGAAATAGTTAGCACTAATTTAATTTCTATTTTGTTTTAAAAATTATATTATTGTTTTTTGTTATAGTTTAAGGATATTTTTGTATATTAAGGTGAAAATTTGTTTCTGTAATAAAATTAGTTTATCATATTTGAATTTTTGTTTAAAAGATTGCCCACCAAAAATTTAATTTTTGGCCTTGTGGTGGTATTGTACCATGAGAAGCTCAATAGATAGAACTATTAGTGTAAAGATTTTTTCTGTTCAATCTCTACTGTTTAAGGGTATAAGGTTCAAAATTGAATGTCAAACTCTGTATTCATAAGGCTACTTTGTTATTTTGTTTTTACCTGTAAAGTACGTGTGTATATATATATATATATATATACAGAAAATATCAGTCTGATGTGTGAGAATGTTGCCCCCCCTGCAGCTAAAACTAGCGAGGCCACGAATACGACGGAACGCACCAGAACGCGCCGGAACGCTGCGTAAAATGTGCCTTTTTTCGTACTTGAATGTTTCTTTGTTTGTTTGTTTTTGTTTGTTTTTGTCTCATGAAAGACCGTGAAGGAAGGCGAGGAGGATTTTTTTAAATGTCTGCATTTTTTTCTCATGAAACCATGAAGGACACCTTTTAAAGGGGCAGTCATGAAGGACGGTGGAGGATCGTCATGAAGAACGGTGGAGGGAAATTTTCAAATTGATCCAATTTCTTCTCCCCAAACGCACCTATACTACTGGGCCCGAGTTCTCGGATTTGGGTGGGTCAGACGATGGATATAGAGACGACTTTTGGATAGTAATACCCTACAGACGGCTAGTTGTAGTAGACTTTAATTATATTTTGGAGCGTATTGCGCAAGCCACCCAGAGCGAAACAGAGTTTAACTTGGAGAACTTCACGATGGAAACAGACCCTGTTTATCGCGTTGTGGGTCATGCTGTGCGCCTTATACACTTAACTCTAACAGCTACCAAATATATAAAAGACACTATTCTCGTTCGAAGTTGTAGCTTTATGGCGATCGTTCTTGCACGTATGTTTGTTGTATTAAATATGTCCGGTGTTAAAATTTGGAAGCCTGCGGTTGTGCAGCGTGCGCAAAAACTAGCCACAGATTGCGGACTTTATTTTAACTATGATATGGGTCCTGAAGAGTTGAGAAAAGTTGAGCGGGAAATATCTGTACATATTGTTGTATTTTGATTGGATGAGCGTGGTAGGACTGTACATTCTTTTAAAAGTAGTGTAATCGCATAAATCCTTAACTTATTTTAGGATTCACGGGGACCTTCCCATTCGCAATATAAGAGCTCTTTACGCGAGTTGCGATAAAAGTCGTAAGTATGGCAGGCATCAGGATTTTTGTAAGGGATGTCTCGCGAAAGCCGAGTAATTAAAGACGAGAAGAGAGATTGTAATGTTTCAAGACGCACTTTTTTCAAACATGTTTACATGTTTTGATTTCCATAAATCAAATGGGACGTGCAAAAAAATAAGAATTTGTGAGTGTGGCATGCTTTATACGATAGGTTGGAGCAGAACATTCAAGCATAAGTGTGATGTAGAAATATAAGGCGGATGGTGTAAACCATGTTTGTTATATGAAACAGCCATGCCTAAAAATAAAGCTTGTATAACCGTGTACTACGACACAGAGACCTACACGAACCCCGAAAACAAAGAGGTTATTCCGCATTTACTCGTAAGTCAAACTATCTGTGACGAATATATGAACGTTGAGTGCAATGAATGCCGTAAATGTTGTAAATAGACAAACATTTTTAAGGCGTCTGCAATAGGTTCCCCCGTGAAATTTTTTATGAACTATATTGTCAAGTCGGCGAATCAGTTCAAAACAATGACTGTGTATATCCTTGCGCATAACGCAGCAAGATTTGACACGCATTTCCTTTAAAGGAGCTGCTTGAGCACTAATATTCAGAGATATTCACGGGTAACCCTTAAAAAAGAGGAAACAAGCTTATACAGGTGCAGATAAGAAGTGTTTAGTTTAAAGAGACTCTGTTATTCACACATTGTAAATTAGCTGAGCTACCCAAGGTGATGGGTGTAGACGCCGAAGTTTCAAAAGGGTATTTCCCTTACACTTTCCTCACCGGCGAGACTTAAATTACGTAGGACTACCACCTCCGAAACATTACTTTAACTATGACAGCATGAGTGCTAGCAAACGTGAAGACTTTGAGAGGTACTAAAACAGTTTTAATGAAGATAATCCTTAAAATATACCGAATGAATGTGAAAGCTATTGTGTGAATGACATGTGCGTACTTAGAGTATGTTTCCAAGTTTTAGAAGGATATACATAGTCCATTTCAATTGCGACCCACTACAAGCTGCAACCACGATCGCTTCGTTGTTCTTTATCATATTCAAGAGCTACTTCATGCCTAAAGACACATTAGTTATCATTCCCTGAAACCGCTCACGCAGTTATGGTTGTAAGGCTATTGACTGGCTCACACACCTAGAATAGCAGACAGGAGTGTTCATAAAACATTCTCGCAACATCTGGGAAGTGGCAGTTAAGATTAACATTCGTGTTTTTTGGGTAGACGGAGTGAGTGAGGACTCGTGCACCGGAGAGAAGACGGTCTACTCTTTTAACGGGTGTGGAGTGTGGAGTCACTGTGCCCCTCATTATTAGGCTGACCATATTTCCTTGAGACAAAAACGGGACATTGGGATGGCAAAAAAGGGACGGGGGTTATGTAATATTCTGTATTCATGAAAAAGTACGTACATAAACCGGGACAAAATTGACATTTTTATTAAAACGACGGGACGGCCAGGAAATATAAAAAAAAACGGTACTGTCCCGTTCAAAACGGTACGTATGGTCAGCCTACTCATTATCCACTGGGATGGTAAGATTATTCCTGATCTCACTGCTGGCGATGCCGCTGAACGTCTTCCAATCCTTGTTTCTGGCGAAGGAGTGTTGAAGCTGGTATGCGTACCCAAACTGCCTTCCGATACGGGTGAAGCCATAGCGAATGCCGCCATCGAGGCTTTGAATGAGTTGGGTATTTCAGATCGTATCAGAGGCATGTCCTTCAATATGACGGCAAGTAACACGGGAGTTCGTAGAGGAGCTTGCACACTCATCCAGCAAAGGCTCGACATTAACCTCATCCATCTTGCCTACCGTCACCACATGCTAGAAATTGTGGCTAAGCAAGTCTTCACTCTCTGCTTCAGACCTTCCTCTGTTCTAGACATCCCCCCCACCCCTTCAAGAGGTTCAAGCAGAGGTGCCGGTATTTTTAATTGAATGACTTCAAACCGATGAAAGATGACTCCGGGGTTGATGACATCATTGGCTTCTGCAAGCACTAACTCCAGGAGGCACAGCCGCGGGACGACTACTGTCAGTTGCTGTCGCTCACCATCGTAGTCATGGGGGTCGTTCCCCCCTCGTGGTATCCGGTTCATCCATCCCGGTGCTTACCACCGCGCCCGATGGGTGGCTCGGGTCATATACGCCATCAAGATTTTCCACTTCCGCAACCAATTCGAGCTAGTAGAATGACCGCAAAAGGTTAGAGTGCAATGCAATGAGTGCCAGTGCCAACCCCAGTGCCAACCCCTCCCTCTTGTTGCTGGACCCCCCAATGATAACCCCAGGGTGCCAGAAAAGAGAAAGGGGGCAGGGGAACTCCCCCAGCAAGCTGAGGGGAGTCTACCTGACCTCTTTGGGGAGAAGTTGGGACGGCCTCACCCCCCAGAGGGGTATACCTAATCTAAGAGAGAGAGGAGGAGAGAGAGGAAGAGACCATCTAGCTTCCACAAGAGACAGAAGCTCAATGACTGATTATACTCCAACACTTGACTTAGAACTCGAAATCCGCCAGTTGGCGTAGAAGCCAGTGCCTCAAGGCATTATCAGCCAGTTGGCACAGTGTATACAACGTTTGGACAGCCAAGAAACGCACACAAACGCACGTACACTCCCATAAAGCCCCTGTTATTACACACACAACTATATGCACGTTCACAGATTATATGCAGCGGGTTCGAGACTCGGTGATGGCAACGGTGCGCAGCATTCGTTCATCCTTCCACACAAATGGTTGGTAGATAAATGGGAACCCCGGGTATCCTAGTGGTTAAGAAGCTGAGACTGCTGGATTCCGCGTTAACCAGTAGGTCTAAGGTGGAGTGACAAGCTTGACCCTCGTCAGAATGAACAATTCGGGTAGAAGCCAACGAAAGGTTAGGCAAAGGAAAGCCTATATATTTACAGTTTGGAAAAGAGTTCTAAAAAATTCTGAAAACTATAAAAAATTACTAATTAGTACAAGAAACGTACACAACCGCATGTCTCATTCTAAAGTTGTAGGGCGGGATGCTTTCGGGCACACACACATACATACACACACACACACACACACACATATATATATATATATATATATATATTAACACAGGTAATAAACTTTGCCCATAAACTTTAAACCGATACGATCTTCCCGTCTCGGCCAGTTAATTTTTTAAAAATTATTTTCCAGTTTCATGCGATTTATATTTCAGAGGAATTAGCCACAGATATCTAGAGAATACAGAAGTTTATGGTACGGCCGATCTCCCCGTCACAGCCAGTTAATTTTTTTAAAATCCCTTCATATATATATATATATATATATATATATATATATATATATATATATATATATATATATATTCACAGTTGAGGCAATAAATGGATATTTATCATAAGCGATCTCTGGATACCGTAAAGTTTAATGCAATGCGATCTGTTCCCGATTTCAAATTTTAATTTCCAATGTTGGTAAATCCCCCACATATATATATTACAGGTAAGGTCGTAAAACAGATGTTTATGGTACAACAGCCCTCTCCGTCACGGCCAGTTAATTTTTTTAAAAACTATTTTCCTGGTTTATGGTGAATGCAATTCCTTCATATATATATATATATATATATATATATATATATATATATTATATATATTAGCGCAGGTAAGGTAATAAAAGGGTGTTTATTATACCTTCAAATTTCCATTTCCCCCACCCATCTCATTTGCGCCCCAGAAAAACAAGTTTTATTTTCCAAACAAAGCATCTCTCTCTCTCTCTCTCTCTCTCTCTACGCTTCTGGAAGAAATTTATGGAATGGGTATGTTTTATCTGACACGCCCCAGATTTCACGGGACAGTCAATTACAACCCAGTGGGCGGATCCCCATGACCTGTGGTTGGTGGATGGCAGCACTCACACGTTATGCTCCACCCAAATTTCACCGACGCCCAATAGGAAACTCGCGACTCTGCTATTGTGGGTGTTTACAATTAGGATAGTGCATATAAAAGGGGGCCTTTTCAGCTGGAATCCACATCAGTTGCATTTATCAACGAGTACTACAGAAATATCTCGTCAAGAGTCATTCACAGCAGCTTTACATCTCCCCGGAATTGTTTGAAGATGGAGATTTCTATGCAGGGGCTGCGCTCCACCTTTCGCAGCGGCAGACCGGAAAGCCCTACTTTCAACGCAATCTATTGCAGAAATTTGTGACGGCGAAAAAGAATCGATCATTGAAGACGGCATTGAAATGTAAGTAGCTAATTTAATTTGTGATTTATGCGGAAGGCCGGGCTATGTATATTTATATCGTTTCATTCAGTGCAAGTGTTAGTTAATTTATAAAAATTCGTAATAAAACGAAGAGTATCTGTACTCGGTAGAGGTGTGATATCTTTTAAGATTTCTTCTAATACGCAAATTTAGTGGACGTTAAAAGTTACTTCGCAAGATCTTAATGGTAGACTCTTTTGCGTTTATAATTTATTTAGTAATCTTATTTTATTCTTTTATTTTGAGTTTTTCTTCACCAAAGTTTTTCTACAGCGAAAAAATTATGAAATGTAGATGCTCTTTTCTTTATATGGGCGTCCCTAACCGTGGGTAATATAACCTAACCGGGCATAATATAACCTAACCTAACACAACTGAACCTAACTTGCCCTAATTTAATAATCCGAAACTTGTATCAGTACTCGGTAGAGGTGTGATATCTTTTAAGAGTTCATATAATACGCAAATTTAGTGGACGTTAAAAGTTACTTCGCAAGATCTTAATGGTGGACTCTTTCTTGTTTATAATTTATTTAGTAATCTCATTTTATCCTTTTATTTTGAGTTTTTCTTGGGCAAAAGTTTTTCTACATCGAAAAAATTATGAAATGTAGATGCTCTTTTCTTTATATGGGCGTCTATTTATTAATGCTAGTTGGAGCATTTTGTTTTAAAATTTGACAGTTACGATCTGTACCGCGTTAATTTATGTCGTAGATGACATCAACATCATAACATTCGCTCTCTATTTATCATCCGGTTTTCGGATTAACAAATTCGGTTTATCATTTTCTTGCGTATTATTTTTCTTATATTATTCTAGCTAACTCCAGACAATTGTATTGAATCTAAGGGGACGTGTCTTTGTGATTAACAGTTAATATATACGGTAATATAAAGAGAGTGTGTGTAAAGCAACGCAAGGAAAGAGGCAAATCCGATTTGAACTGATTTAAGCTAGTTTGAACTTGTTTTTTTAAATTATTGTCCATTCTATGAAAAGATTCAGTATGAACTAATCATGTTAATTTCTCCTTAAAGGACCGATGCGGAACTTGATCGTGTTATAGCTACTTTTCTCGACAGTTTTGATGACAGGCAAATAAGTGACGACGATTTGGAGGCTTTACCGCGCAACCAAATAAGTGACCTGAATACCGAGGTCGAGGTATTGGCTCACATCCGGTCCAACGAATGCCAGGTCATCGAGGAGCTAGTGTAAGTTTTTTTGTGGTTAACAAAACACAATGTATTTTCATTCAATTTATTAAATGGTAGAAAGCATGTTTTAGTACAATTCGGCTTACAGAACTAGTGTTTGTTAAATAAGACTAACATTAATGGAGACATCTTACAGTTATAATTATATATATATACACGTAAAACTTTACACAATATAGTTACAAATACACACACACACGTAAAACTTTACACAATACAACGAGGCGTACAAATGGGAACCTTTTTTTATCTGTCTGCATATTATTTCATCATTCATCTCAGTGTCGCACAAATCGAATAATTTTAAAAAATTTATAAATCCCTTCCCACGTGAAATGTGCAGGAGAAATGAAAGACAGTACGGTAAGGATTCAACACAATTTCAGGGACATGTAGCTGTTCGATAAATTGTACAACCACAGAGTCACTTCATGGCTGAGTGCCGAGTGAATCAAAATAGTACATTCTTTCCCTATTTTTAAAGTAGATTGCAAACCAATGAATCCCTCACTACCAATAACATCTGCGTTCACGATAAGGTTATACCAATCTCTCGTAGTTGGTAATTTCAATGTTTCATTCTTTGCAAACACACCGATAAATTTCGAGCGTGAGATTTGATTGCTTTTCATTACTCTCTGGAGTGTATTTGCGTCCATTTTAAAAGTCTGTAACAACGTTCCGGAAGCGGTCAATTTCTATTAGAGCATGTGATTCGAAGTACACTAGTACACTAATAGGCGCGTCTATAGGGTTAGCGAATTCCAATCTGACTGAGATGTTCCCACTTTGTTCTGGACTTAAGTGTATATTTACACTAGCAGATAAGTCGGGGGTAATATCAAATGAGTAAAGGTTAAATTGTTCGACAAATTTTTCTGCGTTACGCCAAACCCAAGCTCGTCACAGCGACCGACAATATGGGCTAGATTACTATAAGCTCTCCGCACAGCGGGAACACCGCGTCTGATGAGTAGTCCGTAACCATAGTCCCACCCAATGCGCACTTTTTATATTTTCCATTCGTCGAAGCGTGATCCTACATTCCAATTAATATCCTTTTAGGTAGAACTCTCAGGACCACGTTTTCTAGCTGCTTCGAGGCCAACCTGGCGGGCAACATTCACATAATGGGGCTTGTCATATGTAATGCTGAAACTCTTCCCTCTATGGTTGGGAATGTGTACAATGCGCAGCAGGCGCGCTTGGGTGTCTCCAACAAATTGATGCTCTACGATATTTCTGTAAATATAGCACATGTCTGGGGATGGGTAGCTTTCACCCATTTCTTCAATTTCAACTGATACATTAAGCTGGACAAGTCATGTTGTGCCTCGTGAAAAGTATCTCTTTGGAGGGCTGCACCATATCGACCCTCGGCAACAATTGTGAACAGCTCTTTATCTTTAATATTTCTACTAAGCGTTGAATTTAACTTGAACGTGCGTGCAAGGGGGTCTATGTTTACGACTTCAAAAAGTAAATCGTTTGTCAGGTACGATTTTTCAAGACTCTTGTTTAAACCCGTCACAATGTTCATGACTGTCATAATGACCGATTCATAGTGTTAAATTTGTACTATAGTACTGTACCTAACCGAACAGGACTGATCGCATAGTGTTGTTTAAGGTTATGCCTAATTTTTCACACTCATCGATTCTTCTAAGGATCAGAAATATGATCTGCTCATTTTCAAGAGTTAAAAATTTGGTGGCTAGCTGGAATTCACAAACACCAACTTCGTATGAATCACGTTCCAAATCAATGGGCCCATGGAATTCTGTTACAAAGTTGGCCAGGGTGTTGTTAGGGGAGATCCAACAAAACCCCCACACGAAAAAAAAAACACCGACAAAACCCCCGTCGACAAAACACCCATCGAAAAAAAACCCAGCGACAAAACCAGGGCCCCCAGCCTTCGTTCGGTAGCCTTATAATCGTTTTTCTTTTTCTTTTTCCTTGTGGGTTTGCAGCATATTATATATATATATATATATATATATATATATATATATATTGACGATTGGTCAGGTTAAGTCGTAATATTTTCGTTCCTTCCATAAATCAAATATCGGACTTACCTAAATGTTGCATACATTCTTCTGTAGCAAACACAATGACTCGATTCCTGGCTTCAATGCCACTATCGTGAATAAGAAAAGGCTTCCTGACGCTTTCTTTGAACATTTCTTTTTACTGTACTTAATTTTCCCATAGCAAGTCTTCCTTCTTGAGTCATGCTTTCCAATGAATCCGCGACAACGCGACTAGTATTTCCTTTGTTTGAGTTGGCCTGTTGATAGAGGGATGCACGCACTTTCGCTGCCTCTATTGATCCGTCATCTCTCTCATGATTATGCTCTATACTTGAAATGATATCGGTTATTTCTAAATTAGTTGTTATTTTACCGTTACATCCAAACGCTGCTCTTCTAGCACACTCCCACCGCTTTGTATTAGAACTAGTGGATTTTTTTGTATACATATAGCCATTATAACACAGCTTTTCGCCACCTTTATTATTCCGAATGACTTCCATGATGGGTAAAAACGGAAAGAAAATATAATTTGCGGTGAAAATTTCAGAGATACTGCTGCAGTGAAGCTTATTCAGAAACTGAAACTGGAATTTCTCAAAACCTATAACCTAGACTCTGTCACCTTGACCTTGAATTTAAATACACATTATATATTTATTTTTGTGAGTGGGGGTTTTGTCGCATTACCCTATTTCGGGGGTTTTGTCGGTGGGGTTTTGGTCGCCGGGGTTTTTGTCGCCGGGGGTTTTGTCGGTGGTTTTTTTTCTTGTGGGTTTTTTGTCGTACATTCGTTGTTAGGATGTACAGACAGAGAAGAAGAGGACGGGAGTGTGACATAGCAGTGGTTAGGCGCTATGTTGCATACTATTTAAGCTTCATTATTGCAGCAGCTTTTATATAGGTGTTGGAGATTTTTGGGTACCCTAGCCATTTCACCAGGTACATTTTCCTCTTTCCTGAACCTTTGCCGCCTAAATTTTTTTCAATTTTAAATACACTCTTTGCTAAATTAAATGTCACTCTCTGCAACTCCTCGTGGTAAAAACCTGAGATTTCTTTCCAATTCAAATCTTCAACGTAATACATCAATATCTCGCCTTTAGGTCTCATAGCACTAACTTTAAAAATCTCACGTGTCCATCCATGCTCAAATTCCTTCGCGAATTTATTTCCCGAACGGGATAGCCTTACATACTTATTGATTTTGAAACGTGTAGAGTGTGGTGGCGATGCTCCATCTCTTCTCACCTGTGTGCGCGTACCTCTTTCTAAAACTTCGTCAGGTGTTGTACCAATCGTAAGGTGGTGTGAACGGTTGTATTACGATGCCAATGACCCCAGAACGTTTATATATCTGTATGTGTTTTTATGTGTAAAAAAGCGATGCATGCGTTCCTTTATGGTACGTTGAACTCTTTCAGCTAAAGAGGCCTTGTGTATCGAAATGCTAGTGTCGTAACTGATATTAAACTCTGTCAGCATGTTCTGGAAAGCGCGACCTATAAATTCTTTCCCCCATACCCGTGGTTCAAACAGGTAAAAATCCGAAGGTGTCAGGTCTGGACTGTAGGCTGAATGGTCGAGAACTTAAAATTTAAGTTCTTGAAGGTATTTTCTAGTCTGTACAGCGGTATGAGGGCGCGCATTGCTTGCTTTAACTCATTCCGAGTATGTTATGTTAACACTGTTTTGTGATACACGAGGCCCTATCCTTCAACATTATCTAGAGCTTGGAACTACAGTAACAAGTGCATCGTATTCTGACATACCTCGGAATGAGTTAAAGCAAGCAATTCGCACAAAACGGAGAGAAAGATTGTCGGGAGGTGTTCTTCTGTTACACGACAATGCGCGCCCTCATACCGCTGCACACACTAGAAAATGCCTTGAAGAACTTAAATTTGAAGTTCACAACCATCCAGCCTCTAGTCCAGACCTGGCACCTTCGGATTTTTACCTGTTTGAACGACTAAAAGACGCTTTGAGAGGTTAGCGATTCCAAGGCGATGATGACCTGAAGGAGGCGGTGCATGACTGGCTACGCACACACACAGCCAAAAACATTCTTTTGTGATGGCATTAGGAAGCTTGTAGATCGCTGGACTAAGTGTATTGAGAAACAGGGAGACTATGTTGAGAAGTGATGTGTTTATAATCTATCAGATGTGAAAATAAAATTGTGAAAATAAAAAGTGCGGATACTTATTGAATTACTCTCGTACATATATATGAACTTTTATCGCATAATATCATTCAAACCCACAGGGAAAAATTTATAAAACAGTGTTTAAAAAAGGCTAATTAATTTCGGCCGGTTAAAACCAAGCCCTTTTCAAAGCAAATAAACTAGTTAAAATGTCTAAAAAGTTATAAACTTCCGTCCCGCGGAAGAGCTGAAGTTAAAGTGACTGTGTTTAGGCATAATCACGGACAGAGAGATGGTGGCTGTCGTACATCTGGTAGTTGGCAAAGGCAAAATATTGCCCACACTTCAAACATTCAAGATGAGAAATCTTCAAGTAAAAATCACTCCTGTACATCTGGAAGCCGGTCACAACCCGAAATTGCCCTAAAATATTTTAAAATGTTAAAAATAAAGCTATCCATACTGTAGGACAGCTTAATATTTGAAATGTGTTTTTCTCCTAAAATATAAAATGCGTCGTATATTTGTCTCCGTTACTGGTCCCTGACCTTCAGGATAGGTTTAGAATCCTGGAAGTTAAAAATATAATTATGATGTTCCCTATGCTAAACCAAGGTACTATAAGTATTACCCGATCTCAGGTCACGTTTGTGGGAATTAATCCTTCTCTGAAAATCAATTGTCTCTCCGATGTATTTTTGAGGGCAGCCTCCACATGGGATTTCATAAACTACGCCAGAATTGTTGGAGGCTTTTGTGATAAGATGATGGATGAACGAAGACAATATATTTGGCACAGCAGAGACCAACTTAATCTGCTGTGGCAAGAGTGAGGAAAGCCCTTTGTTAACCTCAAAGGACACTTTAAGGAATGAAACGTCGTTATCCTGGTTCGTAGTTTTGGGAGAAAAGAAAGATCTCCTAGCGGCGAAATAAGCTTTATCAATGAACAATTTGAAATAACGCAAACTTATAAATATATTTTTAATGTGTAAAACTTCATCATCAAGGTAAATAGGGTCACAAATCCTGAAAGCTCTCAAAAAGAGACCCGAAATAACGAATTTTTTAGTACAGAGAGAATGATTGGAAAAAATCATGAATGTAGCTTGCTGAATGCGTCGGCTTTTTCAATACTTCCTAAATACTTCATGCTTTTTCCAATCATTCTCTCTGTACTGAAAATGCGTCGGCTTTTTCAATACTTCCTAAATACTTCATGCTTTTTCCAATCATTCTCTCTGTACTGAAAAAGGCGTTATTTCCGGTCTCTTTTTGAGAGCTTTCAGGATTTGTGACCCTATTTATCTTGAAGATGAACTTTTACATATTAAAAATATATTTATAGGTTTCGGTTATTCCAAATTGTTCATTAATAAAGTTTATTTCACCACTTACAAATAGATGTGGAATGACCTCTTTGGTTTCAGCGTTCGTATATGTTTCTATATCGTAGTACACAGTTATACAAGATCTATTTTTGGGCTTAGCGTCTTTCATATAACATACATGCTTCACTCCAACCGCCTTATATTTCTCATGGCATGTAAAACAGTGAATTTCATCACACTTATGCTTGAAATTCCCCCAATTATCCATCATGTGAAACATACCACTTTCAAAGATTCTCATTTTCCTGCACTTGCCAATTCACTCCAACCGCCTTATATTTCTCATGGCATGTAGAACAGTGAATTTCATCACACTTATGCTTGAAATTTCCCCAGTTATCCTTCATGTGAAACATACCCCTTTCACAGATTCTCATTTACCTGCATTTGCCAATTAACTCATGGAGCTCAAAACAGTTATTATAGAAAAATGTGCCTCTGCATACATCACAGTCCCTCTTCTTAACTTCAACCACACTGCTTTCACATTTGAAACTTTTACATTGCGCACATACCATGTGGCAATCCTTACAATGTTTCACTATATCTTCCGCAAACTCAAAACACCCCTTACACAAATCATGATGCCTTCCATATTTTCGACTTTTATCATAACTCGCGTAAAGGTCCCTTATATTACGGATGGGTAGATACGTTGTTCCTGACAGCCCTAAAATAAGTAGGGGTCTTCTACGATCTCTCACACTCTTTTAAAAACATACACAGTCCTACGACGTTCATCCATTCCAAATACAACTACACGAACATTCATTTCCTGCTTTACCCTTCTCAGCTCTTCAGGACCCATATTACACTCAAACTCAAGTTTACAGTCTACAGCTAGTTTACGGGGACGCTGCACAACCGTAGGCAACCAAATGTTTTTGACCCATGTGTTTAGTACAGTGAAAATATGAGCTAAGACTATTGCTATAAAGCCGCAACCACGATCGACGTTTATATGCCGCCTGTATTAGCCTGAGAATTGAAGTTAAGAGTATAAGGTGTGGCACTATGACCCGCAACACGGAATACACGATCAACATTTACCGTGAAGTTGTCCATATTGAAGGCTGTACTATACTACTTTGAGAAGCCTGCATTATACAATCCAAAATATACTCTACATCTACTGCTGCCAAGCGTCTGAATGGTATTACAACCCAAAAATCATCTACATCCCCTTCATCTGACCCAAACCCGAAGGACAGCCTCGTCCTGACTTGACGTTCGTCGCTGTTCTGAAGGGCAAACTCCACAATACGTTCAACTACGCGCCGTAGTCCGTGTTCAACAACATTGCTATACATGGATCTAGGATCAATCCTGACTATATACCGATTTCTCGTCAGGGCTGGGGTGGGGGTGGCGGTGCGCACCAACTCGAATGTTATACCATCCTCTTCAGCACGAGAAGCTGCTGCTGCTGTGGAGGATGTATCCGGAATTGAACAGGAATAACGGGGTATATTTTTATTTGAGGAAGGTACTATTGTGGGGGTTGTGTCGTAGGACGTAGAGGGTTGGGGGCGCAATCCTGGCACGCTTTATGCCTGACGTAGAGGGCTGATAGAAATATTAAAGACAAAGGGTTGTTCAAAATTATAACCGAAGGGCGTAATGTATCAGATGAAACTGGAGAAATTGAGTGATGTATATACATCCCCAGACATGTGCTATATTCACAGCAATATAACGGAGCACCAGTTTGTTGGAGACACCCAAGCGCGCCTGCTGCGCATTGCACTCATTCCCAACCATAGAGGGAAGAGCATGAGTATTACATATGACAGGCCCCATTATGTGAATGTCGCGACTAATCTAATAACCAACATCTCATTATACAGTATATAAGAACGATTGAGGGAAAAAATTTTCCATTCGGTAATGGGAGCTTAACAGTGAAGCTGCACTTTCGACGCACTGAGTTATAATTAGGCTGACCATATTTCCTTGAGACAAAAAAGGGACATTGGGATGGCAAAAAAGGGACGGGGTTATGTAATATTCTGTATTCATGAAAAAGTAAGTACATAAACCGGGACAAAATTGACATTTTTATTAAAACGGGACGGCCAGGAAATATAAAACAAACGGTACTGTCCCGTTCAAAACGGTACGTATGGTCAGCCTAGTTATAATGGACAGAAAGACTTTCACAGTCTATCGAGGTGTGAGATACCAGCGTGATAGTGGACTTGGATCCATTTTTTAAACCATACTACGTACAGCTGTCCCCTTGCTGAAGAAGGGAGCCAGATACCTCGGGAGGAAAGCGCTACAATCAGGTCTTAACACGTCTGAAGACATATTGGCTAAGGCTAAACCTAAAGAAGCTCTAAAAAAACACTTAAAGCGTACACGGGACGAAATCGTTAAAGATATAAAGAGAAAAATGCGTGGTGGTGGGAAGAAGAAGAGGGCTGTCCGGAAGAAGGGATTACCAGCACGTGTCGTTAAATGTAAAAGGATATCAAAAAAGAAGTGTTCTAAGCGAATGAAACCTATGGTTGACCATTTTTTTTAGTGATATAAGCTAAGGACATTGATCTCATGAATCATAGTTTGTTTACTACTTGTCGAGAGAGTTGGTACTGTTTCTGACTCGTCAATTCATGCTTCATCCATCTGTGTAGTTCACAATCTTGTAAATCGGAGCTGTCCCTCTTTGACATGCCTCCAAATCAAGTTTCTCTTGGGCACAGTGAATTTATTACGATTAACCCGTTAAACACAATTAGTTCCCCGAGTGCTCCAATAGAATTCAATTCGTGATACCCAGCTTAGGACCTTACTTTTTTGACCCATGCTGTGTGCACATTAGGGTTATGACATTTTTATAACCTCATGTTCCTGTATCATAAATCGATGAACATTTTCCCCCTGACAATGAAAATAACAGTTGTTTCGATATATTTTGAAAAAACTTCACCCCAAAATAAAAAATAAAAAATTAATAAAATAATAAATAGAAATTTGCATGTTTATTTCACAATTATTATACATAAACATATATTATATTATACAACATTATACCTATACAATACATATTAATTATACAAATACAATGTTATACATTTACACTATTATTGTTTTAATTGTTTTACTTATTGCTTAAAATAAACCTGTGATTAAGGTTGTCTTTATTTTTACAGTTTACGTAAAGTTCTTGCATCACCTTAATGGCACGTTCCGCACATTGGTTGCTCCTTGGTATAGCTATTGCAGATGGGTCTCTGTTCCAGTGATTTTCCAGAGTATTTAGTGCTTTTCGGTATTGTTGCAAGATATTGGACAATTTATGATAATCATCTTTCTTATACATCTGATTGCTGAACCAATAGTCTGCCCAGTCGTAGGAAATAAATCTGCAAATCTTATGCAGAGATTCTCTTCGTGTTGGTAGAAGTATATAGGTTAGGATTGGTAATATTGCTCTTGAATTCCATCTGGCGTTGCTGATGTTTGGTATTTTTCGAAAATGTACCTTTGGAAATCTGCCATTTTCTTCAAGAAACCGAAAAACACGTGTTAGATGAAACAGAAACTTCATGTCATCACGCCATCCTGAACTTTCACAAATCTCTTCCTCGCCAAGTTCGTCATCCATCACCACACGAAGTATTCGGTCCAGTACGTGATGCTGGCAGCCAATGAATTGTGGCTTATCAAGCCCCTTTTCTGCAAACAGTCTTTGTAGTCTGACTATAACTCCATTCAATTTTCCTGTATTGACACTTGTTGTATCTGCTACCATCATTTTTATGCTGCTCCATAAGTTATGCTCATCCAGAAGCAGGTCCGGCGCCAGCCTATTTGGCGCCCTTAGCAGGACTGCAGCTGGCGCCCCCACCCGCCTCCCACTTCACGATTGGGTTTGCCCACAAAGTAATCAAGGTACCATATTGAAGAAACCAATTGCCTTACACTGATCTATTTTAATTTGCTAATACATACATTTATTATAAAATTATAAAATCATTTCACAGTTCAAGAAAGTGTCATGACCAGTCAAAACAGCGAGTAAAGCGAGGCATATGTAGTAACAAATCAGAACGCTCAAAAGTGCTAAAATATGCGTGCAAAAAGGACATATCTACTGTTTTTTCCAAGCAAGAAGGGCATATGTCACATAAAAACAGTTATCCGCTTATTGACGACTCCCGGAACTCATATTAAGCCGTAAATAAGCCGAGTCGCTTATTGACGACTCCCGTCTGTGCGCGCAACATTTTTAAATCGCTTATTTACGACTCCCGTCCCTAAAGGGTTAAAGGTCGTGATAGTGAAAGTTCTATAATGACCCAATAAGATGAATAAGTTAATTATGTAAATATCAGTCAAGCTAAACTGGTGTACATACGTCGTACAACCTTTCATCATTTGTCTATGCTTCTCATTCCTTCATTATGTTTTTCATGTTGTTCTTACATAATACTATCAGACGTGCAGAGGGCGGGAGGCGCTGGCGCCCCCCAGATCTTTGGCGCCCTTAGCATTTACTAACCTCGCCTAATGGAAGCGGCGGCCCTGTCCAGAAGAGCCCGTATTCCATCAGAGATAGTTTCAGCTTTGCCATTTGCCAAACACAACACACCTAACTTGACTTCTCTGTTTTCATTTTTCAGAACAACCACCTGATATTCCTTAGCATCAATATGTTTACCATCAAAATGCAATGACCAATCTTCTAGTTGCAGCGTTTCTTTCATTTCTTCTTTCAGTCGAACTGCTTCTCTGAACGTTGATTTGTAAATACCTGATTGAGATGGTGTTGGTATATTGATTCCTTCATTTGACAGCTGTTTGCAGACTTTTGCAGCTTTGCTTGTTGATAATTTTGAAGATATTACTAAATTGGTTGCAATTGCAGTTTTGCTATAATGTCTACGCATTGGCTTTCTTGCGGAAGATTCATAGTCATCTTCATGGTCACTAGGTTCTGTTTCACTCGTTATTGCATCACTATCTAACACATCGATGGACTCGATGGTCAGAAGAATTGGACGCCACGCAAGTACTGGAGGTTTTCCTTATTCGTTTTGATGGATGGATAGTTTCTTTGCCAGCTAGTTTCTCAGTCACATATCCCACTTCACCTTTGTTCTCCTTTTGCAGATCGTAAAACTTTTTGTCCTCACTGCATAGCCATTGTCCATCTAATTTTGTGATATCAAATAGTTCATCCAGTATTGAATACTTGCCACGCCGTACACATTCATCCTATGTCTTCAAGACTTTCTCGATCTTGCTTTGAACAACTTGATTAGACACATGTGGGAAATTAAATTTATCCCATAATTGAATGACTTCATTACAAATCACCTTTGCCCGGTCTTTTCTACTTTTTACATTGTTGCCTAGAAACAGGTATCTTCCAGCAATATATATTTGGAGAGGCAAGCGGCTTCGTTCGAAAAGAGGTGACATTTCTGATGAGACGTTTCTTCTTTTGTGTGAGTTCTGAAACTGCACCAGATTCTTCGTCCAAGTTTATTTGCCCTTTTCGCATTCAATAGCACTTCTCTTATGCGACATTGTAAGATAGATAACCTGAGATAAATAAATTCACTTGGAACAAGTACTTTCCGTTAATGATAAATTGTACGTGATATGTGTTCTGTTCACCAGCACTGTCTGAGGAGCGAATGCGCGAGACCCTCATCCGGCAACACTTATATAGAGGCCAGAGAGGGCGTGGCTTAAGGCAGACACGTGTATTTCTGGAATATTCCGGAATATTCTAGAAAATACTAGGTAACCAATCTAGAATGGTGCAATGCAGCTGTCTCGAATATACTAATATACTATATTTGCTTTCGGGGTGACATTTTTTTTAATTCTGAAGAATTAGGCCCTTTTTTATTGTTTTCAAGCAAAGGTTCATCGATTGATGATACAGGAAACAATATTTATGACAAAAAATTAAAAAGTCATAACCCTAGTGCACATGTACGTTAAACTACGTATAGCCCATTCTGATGGAACGGACTGTGATGACAAATATGCTGTATACCCTGAAACAAACATTCTGCGCTCCATATTCAACCAGTGTGATGTATATTTAAATCAGGTCAACATATCGGAAGGAACGGGGTACTATCACCTACGAGCCTATCTGGAAAATGTGCTGAACTTTCCCAAGGAAGCGAAGAATACCTTTTTAAGTGCCGAGGGCTATTATCAAGTTAAAGACGAAAGTAGTATAAAGGCTAAATTTAAAAATTCTAAAAAGAAGGTATATGAATGTTTTGGACGCCTGCATACAGACTTCACATTCCAGGAGAAGTTGCTTGTGAATGAGGGTGGATATGAAAATAAAGCTCACCCGCACGAATCCTGAGATCTGTTTAAATCTGGGAGCTGATCAAGAAGAGGGAGCAAAACCCGTTGTGATTCACATTATGGAGACATACCTACGCGTACGTCATGTGAAATTAAGTTCGCCTAAACAAATAGAAATTGAGAAAAACTTACTACATGCCAGAGTAAAATACCCAATTAACAGCACAGATCAAACTATACAGGGTGCCAGCAGGGTTGGCTTCGAAGCAGATAGAAAGCATCGTCCTGTGAGTTCTAGCGAAAAGGATATTAATTAGAATGCAGGCACACGCTTCGGTGAATGGAAAATATAAAAAGAGTGCCTTTAACTTCGAGATTTTCGGCCTTAAAAATATAACTCTATACGTCAATGGCATTGCGTTGGGCGGGGCTATGGAAATGAATTATTCATCAGACGGTGTTCCCGCTTTGCGCGACAGCAAATAGTAATCTGGCCCATATTGTAGGTGATTGTGATGAGCTCGGGTTTGGGGTAACGCAGAAACATTTCATCGATCAATTTAACCTTTATACGTTTGACATCATACCTGACTTATCTGCTGTGTAACTACACACTTAAGTCCACAACAGAGTGGAAACATCTCAGTCAGATTGGAATTCGCCAAGCTGATAGCGCGCCTATTAGTGTACTAGTATACCTCGAGTCACAAGCCCTAATAGAAGTTGACAGATTTAGGAGCGTTGTCACTGACTTTTAAAATGGATAGGAATACACTTCAGAGAGTAATGAATAGTGAACGAATCACACGTTCCAAATTTATCTGTGTTTGCAAAGAATGAAAGATTGAAATTGCTAACTACGAGAGATTGCGGCAGTCTTATTGTGAACACAGATGTTATTGATAGTGAAGGGATTCATTAGGTTGCAATTATTTTAAAAATAGGGACCGTATGTACTATTTTGATTCACTCGAGACTCTTCCCTGGAGTGACCATGTTATTGTAAAATTTCTCTAGCAGTTGCATATCCCCGAAGTTGTATGGAATCCCTTCCGGCTAAAAGTACATTTAGTAATACTTGCGGGGTGTACTGCCTTTCATTTCTCATGCACATGTCACGTGGTAAGGAATTTATAAATTTCTTAAAATTATTCGATCCGTGTCCACTCAACGAAACGACAAAATGGTATGCAGACAGATGAAAAGCCGTTTTCCATTTGTGTGCACTCGTTGTATAGTATGATGTTTTGTTCATATATATATATATATATATATATATATATATATAATGAATAATTGCATCCAGTAATATTAGTTTGTATATTCTGTAGCTTATTTAATGGAAACTAATTTGTTATTGTACAAAAAACATAATTTCTTTCATTTAATAAATTGATGAAAATACATTACGTCTTCTTCTTACCCGAAAAAAAGCTCAAAACATAAGAAAAAGAAAAACTTACATTATTTCGTTAATGATGTGGTATTCGCTGAGTTGACTGCGCGGTAAAACTTCTACCTCCGTATTCAGGTCCACGACATGCGTTTCTTCAAAACGAAAAGATTGGATAACACGAGTCAAATCCTCATCTGACCTTTAAGGAGAAAGAATAATTAATTTGATTTGTTCATACATTTTTGGAATCTTTTATAATTAAAACCCAATTGCTTAAAACATATGCAGAATATACGTATGGGAAGAGAGTTACAATGTGAAGTACCAAATATCTTCGAAAGGCTCAGAGAAGTTTGTGACCCTTTAAGAGAAAATGCCGAGTGACATTTCAAATGAATTTATTATGGAATTTATAAAATTATTTAAAACTTGCAAACTTGCAATCTATAATTAAAAATTGCGGATACCTATTATGTTAATGAAGCATTTTACAATAAAATGTAATGAGGTGAATTACTACAACCCGCCATATATATATATATATTTATATGTTGAAATAATCGAAACAAAGAATGATGCTCGAGAGCTTTCTCCTAATAACAAGCACACTAAAATAAATAACATGTTCGCGACTGAATATAGGCCACAAAAAATAAAATTACTGGCACATAAATACTTACATTTCTACGGGAATCCCTTGCGTTGGATCGTAAGGAGCGTCATTGCAAATATCATAAAAGGTTTCCGTTGGAAATAATCCGTTCCGTTCGGCTGCGTTAAAATGATTAATTGTAGACACCGCGGAAGTGTTTCCATCTTCATATAAATCCGGTAAACTGTAAAGTTCTAGTGAATAACTCATGACGGATGGAATGTGTTTGTTTATTCACTGGTGAAAATAACTGCTGTGAATTCCAGTTGAAAATACTCACTTTTTAGGCATGATCCCCAACCACTACCCCCAAAATACTAATAGAGGTTTCGTAAGTTTGCTGATTGGTTGTCATTGTAACTGGGCAGGGCTATGTTAAATTTGTGTACCAAACGTAACACCGATATAACGGACCCATGTTTTGGACAATGAAGTCCTGATTGGTCGCCTTCACGACCAATGTTATTTTTATCGGTTCATTCTCTCCGTAGATTTAATTTCAATGTTCACATCTCAAGGGGTATGAGTGAATTGCTCACTCGAGCGCTCTGTCACGGTGCTTTCCAATATTTTGCATTATTATTTGCAAGCACACTACTCTTACCCTCATCCTCAACTTTCTCCACTTTTGACATAGGTTAGGTTAGGTAAAATTACATTGGTTATGGAATCTTAACCATGGTTTGCTACATCTTCTGAACACGGTACCCAGTCCAACTACTACTACCAAGCGTTCGATAAGTGTGACCATGGAATCATAATACATAAACTGAAATGTTTGTGAATAACAGGAAAAGTAAGGAAATGGACATATAATTTGAGCGGCGGCAATTCGTTACAATACAAGGAGAATCTATGGTCTGAACCATAGGTTAGGTTAGGTTCAGGAGCCAGAATGCTGGAACAAACCAGAGCCTCACAGCCAAGGTCTGCACAAGGAGTTAATTATGTTTTTGAATTTAATAAAATGATTTGTTGATTCTCTTTTTTTAAATTTTCCCTTGTTTTTCTTTTCATTCCTTTTTTTTTTTTTTAATTTGCTGTGACTATTTACGACCATCATAAACCAACTCGGTAAATGAGTTCCAATTACTTATGAAAAATTGATGGGTTTTTTTTTTCAACAATTTTTGCAAATACCTGTATAATAGTATTAATAATAATAATAAACCTTTTCACTTTTAAATTTTCATTATTCATTCATTTCATTTCATTTCAATAAAAGAGACGCTGTAAAGGATTAATACGACTACGAAGAAAGAAGATACCATGCAAATTACACGCAAAGAAAAATAAGACGTATAAACAATGAAGTTAATAAAATATAAAACATATATATACATGGTGTCCCATAAGTCCGGCATCAGAGGAAAATAATAAAAAAAGGCAAAACAAAAGCTTTTATTTACAGAACGTGCTCAATATGTATTGTTCCGTAGCCCATTCACAAAATTCCATCCACCGGTCGGGATCATCTTCGCTTAATTTCTGTAGGATCTGAAGTTTATATGGATGCCATTTGTGAGCCTGAAGAATGCGATGGATGCTACTTTTCGACACTCCTGTCTCGGCGGACAATCACCGAAGAGACTTATTGGGACTTCTGTTAAAATAAGCCAGGATAGCAGTCGCTGTATCATCGTCAGTGGACCTCCTTGAAGGTCCACTGCGTGGTTTATCTTCTATGGATCCTGTTTCCTTAAACTTTGCAACAAGTCTGCTAACACAACTCTGTGTTATTGGCTCGCGGTCTGGATGCAGTCTGTTAAATTCAGCAGCGGCCTCTCTTTGACTCCGATCTCCTATGAGTAGAATTATCTGGATTCGTTCTTTCTAGCTCGCAGACATTATGGCCTGTAGAAAGAGAAAAATATGAATTATGGTTTGTAGAAAAAGAAAAATATGAATTTCTCCTATGATGCCGGACTTATGGGACACCCTGTACAGTAATAGGAAAACAGTCGTATGAGAGAGAAAGGAGGAAGAGGTGAGTCTTTAGGTGAAAGTGTGTCAATCGCTTTCCATTCTCACCTTTTTGCGGTTTTTGGTGTGCCTCGGGCGATTCACGTGCGTGTAAAGTGAATCGAATTTATACCGTTACACTCTTCTACTTCTTCTTGGTTGAGATACGAAGTTGATTTTTGAAAACATTTAAAAGGATTGACAAAAGTAAATAGACATTTACGGGGAAGTTTCTTAAAATTCTATTGTTTAATATAAAATTTTTCCTGTAGTTATTTAAGAATATATATATATATATATATATATATATAAAGTGTGTAAATATTATATGGCTTGCATTTTCTGCCATTTGTTTTTCATTCAATGTCACCCCTCGATGGTTAGCGTCGCTGACTATGAATCCATTGGCTCAAGGCTCAAGACCCGGCGACTACAGCCGGCGCGGGTACTCTGGTTAAGACGCTGGGCTGATGGTGGTTCAAATTCCACCTTAAACTATAGGTCTTGGAATAAAAAGGAATGCTGTTTTTGAAAACATTTTATATAAGATATGACTGACAAAAGTAAACAGACACTTTCGGTTTGGCTTTAGAGTAAATGAAAGCGATTCAGGTCTTTCGAATTATAGGTAAATTAAATATTATTCGTATAGAATATGTTATTGGAATAATGTACAATATAAAGAGCCCTGTGTATTTCTTTTATTATTAATATTGGTGTTTTACTTATTTCTTTTGCTAAGCCATGGATTAATATAGAGTCAAGTGTATTTCTTTTATTGTTAATATTGGGGATCGTTTTGCGTTTAGATGTATTGAATTAATTCTTTTGCTGAGCAAATTAAGTAGAACGTCTCCCTCTCTCTTGCCTTTAATAAATAAAATAATTTAAATAAATGGTGCTGCCTGACAACCCTGCATATATAAATAAATAAAACCAATAACTGCCAACCGTTCCAGAAATAAAAATAAAAAGTGCTATCTGGCAACTGATCAATATATAACTAAATAATTAAAATAAATGGCAACTCATCTACATATAAATAAATAAATAGTGGTCTCTGGCAACCCCCTCCATATATATAAATAAATGATTAAATTAGTGGTATCTGGTAACTCGCGACCCTCTATATAACAGCTGCGGATCCCCCGAATGCTCATTATGCGTCTGGCTGGGGCCAGGCGAATTTCTATCCCTCTTAGGTTAAGGCTTAGGTTAGGGTTTCCCTTTTGGGGGTGAGGACATCCCACCTTCTCTTCTCCTCCTCCTTTCTTTCTCTCTCTTTTAGGTTAAGGTTACCCCTTTGACGGGAGGTCATCCTCCCTTCTTCCCCCAAAGCTCCCCCTTCACTGCACCATGGGGGGATAACCCCTCCCCTTGTTGCAAGACCCCCTTCAACAACCCCCTCCCCCTTTGCAACATTTATCAACATTTGCAACATTGCATTGCACTCGTCCATTTTGTGCCTACACTACTACTCTTACCAGCCAGAGTCCAGTGTTCTCCACGGTTGGAATTGCCTTAGCTAAATTCCTCTATATGGACAATAAAGGCGTGTTTTATTTTCCTATGCATACATACATATATATTATATATATATATATATATATATTATATATTCAATTCGTATAAATACGGATTGTATACAAAGTTTTGTCCGATAAATAAAATTTATTCAATAAAACCAAACATAATTAATCTTCAGTGGTAGAAAGATGTTCAAAGTAATCACCTTTATTTGCAATACATTTTTGCCATCTTCCTGGCAATTTCCTGATGCCATGTGCAAAGAATGTCCGTGGTTTAGCGGTAATCCAGGCATCTAGAACAGCGTGAATTTCTTCCGCAGATGAGAACTTCCTACCACGAATTGAAGATTTAAGTGTGGAGAAAAGGTAAAAATCAGACGGTGCGAGGTCTGGTGAATATGGGGGATGTGGCAATACTGTAAAACCAAGATCGCGCAGTTTCTGAACAGTTTTAGCAGCTGTATGAGGCTTCGCGTTATCATGGAGGTAGTGAAGATGGTGGTATCCCCCATTAACTAGTCGCCAACGTTTTTGCTGAATTGCTACCTTCAAGCGATCTAAATGCTGACAGTAAATATCAGCATTTATTTTTTGTCACGTGGCAATACCTCCAAAAGGAGAACACCCTTGCAGTCCCAGTATATCGAGAGCAGATGTTTACGAATGGTAAACGTCCTTTGAACTTCCACATTTGGGATATCACCATCTCCTCTCCAACTCATATGGTGATAGCTGCCAAGATTGTCCCAATAGATCCAAACTTCGTCCATTGTAATTAATTGTCCCAAGAAATCATTTGCACCATATTTCTCCAACAACTCTAAACATATTCGTTCACGGTTTGCCTTTTGTTCAACAGTTAAATAATGTGGAATCCATCGATTAGATAAATAACGTTTCCCCATCTGAATAAGATGCTGCTGAATTGTTCTGTGACAAACTCCCAGTTCTAATGCAATACTCCTAGTCGTAGCATACTTCTCTGTATCCAGAAAGTTTTGTATACCTGTGTTCAAATCCAGTGATGGTCGACCACAACGTGGTTTATCATCGACATTGAAATTGTTTTCCTTGAATTGAGCCACCCACCGACGACATGTACGTTCATTTGTTGTTTCAGCACCAAGTGTTGAATTTATCTCTGCTGCTATGATTGTAGGTGACATTCCACGTTTCCAGAAGAAATAAATCAGCTTACGTACGTCTCTTCGTTCAAATTCCATGATTAAAAATAAGCAATAAATGGTAAATGCAGCGAGAAATGAATGAAGAGAAAATGATGATGGCTGACGGTTGGGTAGGCTAGGCGCTATGTAGCGCCTAGCCTACGCATAGCCTACGCATAGTGTTCGAAGCACGAGAATTATATATTAAATAAATCAACCGAATTTCAGTAGCCATAGACCTCATAATTACAAGAATATCAGTGTTTATTCATCGGACAAAACTTTGTATACAATCCAACATATATTTGTGGGACTGAGCTGCTGGGCTAGGTTCTTAATCCCCTACCCTCCTCAACCCCACTTCCTACAAACCCCTACCTCCCTCTACACACTTCCTGTAACCCGTACCCTTTTCCCTGCAGTGTTGCATGGCACTGGGACTCTCGAAATGTTACTTGGCACTTCCACTGTTGCATTGCAATTGCACTGCAGTCTTCATTTTTGCATCCATGCTACTATCCTCTACCTCCTTCTGGCCTAGGTTTTTCACATATAGAAGAACCTGAGTTATTTTCGTCGTGGTCTGGTCTTTTGTAGCAATATTTACAGGGGTCTCATTTTGGGTTATGTCTTTTGAAAAGACAAAATCTCTTCAAGATTTGTACAACTCTCTGTCCTCATCTTCGGAGTGCACGTGAAACCGATGTGATGTGCTGATTCTGTTTATAGCACATTTTGATAAAATGGGATGAAGCAAGTTATGTGTGAAAAAAATATATAGGCCTATGGTTGATTGCTTTCAACCTGGCAATCCGATGAAAATTTATTAGTTAAATTATTAAATTTATTTCCCTTCGGTATTTAGCGCAGCCCGTTGGTAAAAAGGAAAACACCATACTTTTTTCTTGTTGAAGTTCGCGTCTGGTTGTAGGTCGCGCGGTTGCCTACTCTTTTCTCTGGATGTAGGCAATTAAGTTACGCAAGGAGTTTGTCAAGTTCAATTAACATAACGCAGGCAACTCACTGTGCCTAGTTGTTCACTGGGATAGGCTTATCTCATGTTTTTATTAGTTTTTTCACAGAAATTGAATGAAGACTAACACATCTTCCTCACCTAAAGCAATGCTCCCAACTAGGCTAGCTCCGAGTTATAATTCTTTCTTGCTTGCTTAATTTTGTGCTTGCGTTTACAGACAGAAAAAACACCAAACGTATAATTTACGTTTTTATTCATTCTTCTTTCATTTCGTTCATTTCATTTACGTGTTTTCAGTCATTCTTCTCGAAATAATTTTCATGTTTCAGTGTGATGAAATTTTGGTACGAAAAAATACGTCCTTGCTTGTTATTAACGTAGGCCCAATGCCTACATATTTTTTTATCGGATCACCTGAAGATCAGGACCCCCAGCCTTCGTTAGTTAGCCTTATAAGGCTAACTAACGAAAATATCAAGCCTTAACCTAACCAATCGTTAGATTAACTGTACGCCCTTGACGATTAGTTAGGTTAAGTCGTGATATTTTCGTTAGTTAACCTTACAAGGCTAACTAAAGAAGGCTGAGGGCCCTGATCTTCAGGTGATCCTTTTTATCTTCCCTATATCCAATGGGCTTTATCCCAAATCCCGGGACAATTTGTAGTTATTCAGTACAATAAATTAATGTTTTGGGTGCAAGTATAGTTTACGTCCACCTGTAGTGCCTGGTGTAGTTTACGTTCCCCTACATTTTCCTAGTGTAGTTTACGTTCCCCAACTTTGTCCGCGTATACCTAATCAAATAAAACGTTAAAACTAACGAAAATATTACGACTTAACCTAACCAATCGTCAATTTTCATATATATATATATATATATATATATAAATTGACGAGTGGTTAGGGTAAGTCGTAATATTTTCTTTAGTTTTAACGTTTCATTTGATGGATTCATTTAAAAAATGTCTCCTGAAGATCCTAGGGATCACCTGAAGATCAGTCACCCCAGCCTCTTTTAGTGAGCTTTATGAGGCTAACTAATGAAAATATCACGACTTAATCTAACCACTCATTAGGTCAACTGTACGCCCTTGACGATTGGTTAGGTTAGGTCGTGATATTTTTGTTAGTTAGTCTTATAAAGCTAACTAAAAAAGGCTGGGGTGACGGATCTTTAGGTGATCCGGATCCTAGTGCAGTTTACGTTCCCTAACTTTGACCTAGTGTAGTTTGTGTCCCCTTTTGCGTCAGGGGGACGTAAACAACAGTTGCTCCATGTTTTGCATTAAATTATGAAATAAAGGTGCTGTAAACGACACCATATTGTAAGCATATTTACGCCCCTGTTTGAATTAGGCCTTGTTGTGGACTGTAATAAACTGTATGACAGGCGTGTATAGTTTTTCCATATTATGGATAAAGGCAGGGACCTCCAGGAGACAAAAATACACCCGTTTTACTTTCTCTATACTCAATTTCACTCCAAAGGTGATGTTGTATATATGTACTCATTGACCGAACTTGTTCTCGTGTTCCTGAACTCGATTCTTCCGAATTATATACTCTCTGACTACGGTTTACATGCCAATCTCAAGCTCAATACATCTGCGCTGTCTACCTTTCTTTTAATTCTACTAACTATCCAAAATTCTTCGACTAGCTCGTTTCCAAAGTAGAATAATTCTATCCCAGTCTCCTTTTACTGAAATCTCCGTTTGAGGAGATTTCAATGTTCACCACCAACTTTGGCTTTCCTCTCATTTCACTAACATCCCTGGTGAACTAGCTCACAACTTTTCTATCCTAAATGACTTAGAGCAGATTGTACAACACCCTACTCGTACCCTTGATCGCCTTGGAGATAGGCCCAACATTCTGGACTTATTTCTCACCATCTCATCCTTCTTACTCTATGAAACTTTTTTCTCCGTTGTGCTCCTCCGATAACAACCTTATATCTGTTTCTTGTCCCATCATTCTATTTCCATTTTTAGATCCTCCCAAGAAGAGGCGCCTTGTCAATTTGGCGCCGCTGATTGGGAGGCACTAGGCAGTACTTCTGTGATTTCCCATGGAATGATTAATGCTTCCGTGGCCGAGTATGCTGAGAGCATCACGGAAGTGATTCTCTTAGACATGGAGGCGTATATTCCATATTCTATTTCTACCAGTAATGCAAAAAAACCTTGGTTTAATTTTATTTGTTCTAATCCTATCCGCAAGAGAGAGAGAAAGCTTTCAGAAGGTACCGTCGCCATCCAACTCCTGACTCTCACTCAGATTATACTTCTGCACGGAATCATGCAAAATCTGTTTTTCGACTGGTCAAAAATTCCTTCATCATACAAACATGTGAAAACCAACTCAATTCTAATTCTTCTTGCTATTTCTGGCATCTAGCTAAAGACCTCTCCCTCTTCCTCTTCTTTCCCTCCTCTTTTTCATTCCGACGCTCAGTCTCTGACAAAGCTAAATTCTTCGCTCAAATTTTCGCCTCCAACTCAACTCCGGTGCTGTTCCTCCAAATCATATTCTTTTATGCAGAAAGGAGGGGCCAAGGTCGAATGCCCCCAAAAGCACCTCCCCATAGAAATACAAGAGAACAAAAATCAAGGACCTGAGTTTTCGAGATGCCTAGACACTCTACGATTGAAAGATTGGAGGTCAGAAACAGTTGAAAAGATGGATTGAAGAAGATTGTTCTAGAGTTGACCGGTTCAGTAGATGAAAGATTGAAAATACCGATTAACCCTCGCGTTAGAGAGTTGGACAGAAAAGGAATGAGAAAGTGTGGAAAGTATGGTACTGCGTGCTCTCCTTAAAGGAGGAGGCATGCAGTTAGAGAGTTCAGTAGAGTAGTGTACGTTATAATAGCGATAGTAAAGAGAGAGTGAGACAACATTGCGGCGAAGAGAGAGGGATTGAAGACAGTAAGTAAGAGGCGGGGAATTGATGAGACGAAAAGCCTTTGATTCCACCCGGTCAAGTACGGCTGTGTGGGTTCAGCTATCCCATACATGCGAAGCGTACTCCATTCAGGGGCGGACAAGACCCCTGTGCAGAGACAGCAACTGAGTAGGGGTGAAGAAACTGCAGAGGCGGTACAGCACGCCCAACCTCTTAGAAGTTGATTTGGAAAGAGAGTATATGTGATCTTTCCAGGAAAGATCACGAGAAAAGGAAACGCCAAGAATGTTAAGAGAAGAGGAAGGATTGAGTTGTGTGCTGTTGAAGGTAATGGGATAGTCGTGTGGAAGATTGTGACGAGTAGACGGATGGAGGAATGTTTTTGAGGCATTGAAAGCCACAAGGTTTTCTCTGCCCCAATCAGAGATGGCAGAAAGATCAGAGGTCAGGTGTACCATAGCCGTCCTACGGGAATGATGGAGTGACTGTTGAGAGGGACACTCTGTGAAGCGGGTGGAGAAGTAAAGAGTGGAATCATCGGCATAGGAGTGGCTAGGACAGGAAATGTGATTTAAATTATCATTAATGAATAAAAGGAAAAGAATGGGTGACAGGACAGAATCCTGAGGAACACCACTCTTAATAGCTTTAGGAGAAGAACAATCATCATCTACAACCGCAGCTATAGATTTGCCAGAAAGGAAATTAGAGATGAAAGCACAGATACAATAATAGGAATCGAAAGAAGGCAGTTTGGAAATTAAAGATTTGTGCTTTTGATATGTCTAACACAATAGCAAACGTTTCACCGAAATCCCGAAAGGGGGATGACCAAGAGTCAGAAAGATATGGAAGAAGATCCCCAGTAGATTGTCCCTTGCGGAACCCATATTGACGATCTGAAAGATTATGAGAAGAGAGGGGCGCAAGAATCTTCCTATTAAGGATGATTAAAAAACTTTAGAAAAACAAGAAATGCAAGTATTGGACGATAGGAGGTCACCCTTCTTTGGGATAGGCTGAATGAAAACGAACTTCCAGCAGAAACACAAAGACGAAAGACGAAATAGTTCTTCTAGGCAGGGTGTCAGCACAGAAGCATCGTTCTTGAGAACAACAAGAGGAACACTATTAGGACCGTACACCTTCCTAGAGTTGAGCCGAGATAGGGCAAAAAGAACATCTTTGGGACAGATTCTAATTTCGGACAATAAAGTCAGATGGAGGAGGAGATGGCACCTCACAGCTGCGATCAAAGATATAAAGGGTTCAACTTTTTAAATATATATTTTTGTATGTAAAGACTGATTATTGGGGGTTAGGCTCCCACCCCAAAACGCATGCACTTGGGGGGAATGAAAAAACCCACCAGTTATATATAAACACCGAATACAGAAAACCAAGTTTCCATTAATCTAAGTGAGAAATAAATTATTTTATCTTAATATACCCTGAGAGGATGAGCTCACGTTAAATAAGTCTGTTTGTGCACTGGTTTTGTGTTATAGAAGCATTCAGTTCTTTCAATGAGATGTGTTTTCAATAATATCTTGACGTATGACGTCACACACATACAGTATAATTAGGGGTGTGGCCTCTCCCACATTTTTATTTTATATTTTATATTTTTATTTTATATTTTTTTTTTTATTTATGACAGTATTGTATCATGTTTCGCAGAAAACACAAAGATATGCAAGGAAATATTGAACAAAGGTGACATACGAAAATTACAAAACGACATTGAAACATTATTCAAGTGGGCAGGTGACAACAATATGAAGTTCAACGAAGAAAAATTCCAGCTTCTAAGATGTGTAATAACAAAGAGCTACAAAATAAAAGGCACAAAATTCGGCAAGCCAAACAGATAACACCAAATACACAAGTCAGGGATCTTGGAGTAATAATGTCGTCGGATGCAGAATTTAGAGAGTAATATAACATCAAAATTACAAAGGTTAAAAAATAATGGGAATCATCTGGAGGAACTTCCGCAGGAGAAAAGCAAACACCATGCTCAAATTATGGAAGAGTCTAGTCCTACCGATAATTGAGTATTGCTCAGTACTCACAAGCCCATAGAGGAAATGATACCTTGCGAACATTGAAGGTATACAAAGGACTTTTGCGTCCATGATAGAGGAAACGAAAGGTGAAGACTACTGGTCTCGACTACAGTCCCTGAAACTCTACTCTCTGGAAAGACGCGAGCGGTACACAATAATATACATATGAAAAATACCTGAGGACTTTGTCCCAAACCTTAGAAATGAAATGGAAACAAACTGGAATGAGAGAAGAGGCAGATTTTGTACTGTCCCAGCTGCGGTGGGACAGGGGGCCATGAAATCGAGGATGGAAAATACCTTCAGAATACGAGGTTCAAAGCTTTTTAATGCCTTACCAAAAGAAGTGAGGAACCTCCAGCACACCGACCTGAATAACTTCAAGAACCAGTTGGACAGATCCTGTGCAAAGTCTATGCCTCGTCATGCATGACTACGAGGGTAGTCGCAGATCAGACACCAATTTCCTTCTTCAAATCCCCCAAATCACTTGATATGAGTTTGAACCGTCGTTCAAACTCATATAAAGTAACATAAAGTAAGTACCTGTATATATACATCTTGGTTACCTTGGTTTTGCTTTGGCCCGAATTGTTCATTCTGACGAAGGTCAAGTTTGTCACTCCACCTTAGCTCTATAAGGCGATGAGATGGCGGCGATGAATCGTCCCATTCCCCCACAGGGGGGTCAGAAATTACAATATATATATATATATATATATATATATATATATATACAGGGTGGGCCGTAAGTTTCCATACATAGGAAAAATAAACATTTTTTTATGGACAACCATTTTTATTTATATAATATGCTCTACATGGTTGCCATTGTTTTGAAAACACATTTCAATACGTGTTCCCCACTGTTGATGAACACGCATTAGCACAGTTGACGTTATGCTTGTAATGGCGTTGGTGATACGTTCCTTTAGATGATTTATGTCTCGTATCTTTTCCTGATACACCATGGCCTTCAAGTGCCCCCAAAGATAGAAATCAAGGGGGGTGAGATCTGGGGATCTGGGAGGCCACTCCACAGGACCACGCCGACCAATCCAAGCATCCGGAAACTGCTGATCCAAATACCGACGCACGTGAAGACCATAACGAGGTGGAGCTCCATCTTGCTGGAAGTAAACTGGGAAGTTACCTTCCTCGTTTAGCAGGGATGGGAAAATCTCTTCTTGCAACATGTTAAGATACCTTTCGGCATTAAGATTTCCACTGACAAAAATTGGTCCAATAATTCTGTCACCCCATATCCCGGCCCACACCATCACTTTACCGGCACCTTGCATCTTCGTCGGACTCAGCCAGTTAGGGTTAGCATTACTCCAATAACGTATGTTTTGCCGATTAACCTCTCCATTGACGTAAAAATTTGCTTCATCAGTAAACAAGATCTTACGTCAAACGCATATTCTTAGGGTATCTGAAACATAAAAACAAACGTTTAATTTTTCCTATGTATGGAAACTTACGGCCCACCCTGTATATATATATTATATATATATATATATATATATAATATATATATATATAATATATATACGAGCACGCCACCTTCTTAAATATCCTACAAAAGCAGGCGCCCGTCTTTATCGTTAACTAACGCTCGAGTCTGCTTCACTCTTTCTAAGCCCTCAAGCACACGCCCAAAATATGAAATATGATATTAAAACAACCATTCATTTTAATCAAAAGCGCTCAGACGCACTTTCGCGACATCATACGCCCGCTGTTCTCATGTTTGCCTTCCAGACAAACACCTCACATCCGTCTCGAGTTTCAGGATGGGAACCTTGACTTTCAGAACTAAACATTCTCTTAGTCTCACGGTGACTCACCTCTCTGACGCATGTGAGAATGGATTCCTTCGTATATAAGGAGGGGTCCAGCCAATGAAGGACAGATTCTTGGGTAGAGCTCGACAGGGAAGATTAAAGAATAGACTGTAGCGGGAAACTTATTCAGTTATCTTCTCAGAGTGTCTTACCTAGGACTCTGCGGGTAACGGGTGCGACTTAATTAATTTATTTCAACGTGACCTTAATTGTCACTTTTAGACTTAAGAATCATTCAAATATAACCTTGTGAACCTAATTCAACTGTAACCTTGTGAATTTAATTCAAATGTAACCTTGTGAACTTAAAGCAAAGCATACTCTGATAAACTTTTGCCTGTAATCCGCTTACCTGAGTTTAATTAAAGCGCCTAAAAATTAAAGTTGACTCTCAGTTAATCCACACTCGACGGGTGAAAAGAAAGCTAAGGAAAGCTCCCGAATTCCGCAAGCGACGACAAGGGTCGGCGCACTCTGTGGTCACGTCTGGATTCAACATTGAGAGAGCCCAGACGAGCCAAACAGGAGTATTTTATTGTACTCGGTGGTGTAGTGGTTATCGTCGCTGACGACCCCGGGATCGAGACCCGGTGACAGTAGACGGCGCGCAGCAAAACCCAGCTGTTCATCCTTCCACACAAAAAAGAAAGTGATTGGTAGAAAAATGGGTACCCTGGTGGCCTAGTGGTTAAGAGGCTGGGCTGCTGGTGGGACGTGGTTCGGTTTCCACGTTAAACTGTGGGGCTAAGATAGAGTGAAAAAGCTTGACCTTCGCCAGAATGAACAATTCGGGCAGAAGCTAACCAAAGGTCAAACTAAAGATATATCAGGAGAAGAATGGTGCATAAGAGATAGTTTAGGTTAAGTTACTATAATCTATATTCTATATTTACTATAATCAATATTTTATTACTCTCCACATTAGGTTAAGTTACGTTAGGTTACTATAATCTATATTTATTTTTTTATTTTTAAGTTAGATTACTCTATAGTCAAATCTTTATTTTTAGGTTAGGTTAGATTAGGTTAGATTCAGTTTTCTTCTTTTGGGGGTACAGCACCCCAACCCTCTTGGCACTCCCCCCTCCCTCCCCCTAATGGACCCATAATACTGACCCTTTCATTTGTAAATGAGTTTAGAGCATTTAACCTTTTTTTCTATATGTGTTTGTTGGTTGGGGAAGCTAGACTTTGAAACAGATAAAATGGAGCATGGTTCGCAAGAGGGTTTTAATATGCAGTTTACTAATTGCTAATGATAAATAATGTACAGTAGGATCTCGTATAACGATGCGATCGTATTGCAATATTTTGTATTATGGTGGCCTTCTCATAGGACCCCCATATGTTCATATAACGATGAAAATTTTGTATTACCATGGCGGTACGATACCACGCTGGTGTCATTTTCGGCCAATCAAAGCGCTCGAAAGTGAACTGAGCTTTCAAGAATTAAGTTTCTCCCATCCCACCTCAACCTTTCCATCAACCCCCTTAAGCCAGCCATCTTTTTAGCCAAAGGTAAGAATTTCATTTGTCAATTTACTAATTACACTGGTCAACAAAGATTTTTCATCAGAGTAAAATTTGTGGTGGCTGGATAGCATTTTTCACGCTGATTCCAAAACTGCATTCAGATTTTTTCTAGCACGTATAGTGTTCAAGATGAAGGCATATATATAACTACACAGATTTAACCATTTTAAATAGGCAAAATACTAATATTTCAACATTTGATTGTGTTTATTTTATTGTGTTTTTTTAGTTTATTCATCATATTTATTTCAATTATCTTAATTTACATCTTATGTATTTCAGGTGTGAGCTTTTACGTCTAGCAGCATTGTGATTCAGGCAACAACGCCGTGCTTTGTGTGTCAAAAGATCAGTCCAGTCCAAGAACTTGTTGTGTCAAGTTGGTGTACATTTTTTTTTAATTTATAGTTTGCTCAGGTCAGTCAACATGCCTCGAAAATGTAAGAATGACCCCGACAAGTTCTGTTTCGTATGCGGCCAGTTGACAACTAAAACACAGCGACGAAGTATTACAACCGACATTAAGAAAATATACAAGCTATACTTTGGTTGCCATCTAGGTGACCAAGATAAACCATGGGCGCCACATCAAATCTGTTCTGACTGTTCAAATGGATTACGTGATTGGCTTAACAAAAAGAAAGCTTCAATGCCATTTGCCATACCCATGATATGGAGGGAGCCGAGAGATCATCATGAAGACTGTTATTTTTGTAGTGTGAACTTAATGGGGTTTTCTGCCAAGAACAAACACCAGATTGTATATCCAAACTTGGATTCAGCACGTAGACCAGTAAAACATGATGAAACATTGCCCATTCCAATTCCCCCAAGTGATAGGCTAGATTCTATCATAGATGACATGGAAAGTGATGAAGGTGCAACTGGCGTTTCCGGACCATCTACAGAACCAGAGTACACTTTTGAAGGTAGATATTTAGAGCTTAAAAAGTTAACCCAAGGACAGTTGAATGATCTTGTAAGAGACTTATCGCTGTCTAAAGAGAAATCAGAGCTTCTCGCCTCAAGACTAAAGGAGAACAATTTACTTGAGAACAATGTTCGTATTAGTTACTACCGAAAGCGGAATTTTGAATTAACAGCATTCTTTTCAGTAGACGGTCCTCTCTGTTATTGCCATGACATCAATGGACTATTTACAGCCATATCTCAGACGTATGTGGCATCTGAGTGGCGCCTCTTTATTGATTCGTCGCAGAGAAGCTTGAAAGCAGTTCTTTTGCATAATGGTAATATAATGCCATCCATCTCCATTGCCCATTCCGTCCATCTAAAAGAGACATATGACAATATGGATATACTACTTAAGGCAATCAAATACGACAGTCAGCAATGGAATGTTTGTGGAGATCTAAAAGTTATAGGAATGCTTATGGGTATGCAGTCAGGATTCACCAAATTTTGTTGTTTCCTTTGCCTGTGGGACAGTCGCGCCACTATAGAACATTACACCAAAAGAGACAGGCCACTTAGGTATACATATGTCCCAGGGATAAGCAATGTCCAGTCTGTCCCTTTAGTGGATCCCCAAAAGATCTATCTGCCACCTCTTCACATTAAACTTGGTTTAATGAAGAATTTTGTTAAAGCAATGGGTAAAGTCAATTCTGAAGGGTTCCAATACCTTTCAAGGAAATTTCCGAAGGTTACTGCAGCAAAATTGAAGGAAGGAATTTTTGTTGGGCCACAAATAAGGGAGGTTTTGAATGACACTGAATTTGAAAAAGTCCTAAGTCCGCTGGAATTGAAGGCTTGGCTGGCGTTCAAATGGATATGTGAAAACTTTCTTGGAAGCAACAAGTCACCTGCGTATAAGGATGGAGTCAAGAACCTCCTTGATGCCTTCAAAGAAATGGAGTGTCGAATGTCGTTAAAAATTCACTTCCTGCATTCCCACTTAGATTTCTTTCCTGAAAACCTTGGTGCAGTGAGTGACGAGCAAGGAGAGCGCTTCCATCAAGATATTCAGATGATGGAGAAGCGCTACCAAGGATATTGGAATGAAAGCATGATGGCGGACCATTGTTGGATGCTGTATCGTGACAATCCAGGCCAAATTTACAAAAGGAAAACACACTCAGCGCTTTTAATAAAATAATGTATATATTCTTTATTTATAAGTACATTGAATAAGGTATATGATGTATTTGTTGTTTAGCATTCCTAAGTGTGATCTATACATCCATAAATTTTCTTATAGCAATATCAAAAACTTAAAAATATCAAAACCAGTGTATCTATATAACTATACGTGCTAGAAAAAAATAAAACCAGATTCGGAATCAGCGCGAAAAATGCATTAAGAAAAGTGTGATCATGTTTGTGATGAGAAAAAAAAGTTTCATTTTGTTGGCCAGTGTTATTTAACAATGTTTGCATTGATATTAAGCCTTTAAAATGTTCTTAATATGTTTATTTATTAATACGGAATGTTTAAATATTATAAAGTATGTTTTTTGGGTAAAAAATGTCAACTTCCGATGGTCTTGGAACGGACTAAACTTTTAACATGTATTTCCTATATTCGTTTAGCGATAATTTCGTATTACGATGGTTTTGGTGGAACCAATTAGCATCGTTATACGAGATCCTACTGTATTTAAAAAGTAGCATTACTTGTAGATAAATAACCCGCAACCTTTCCGACTGTAGTAGAGGGTGTCCACAATGTCTTGTCACCTGAGTCTTGTCTTGTCACCCATTTGAAATGTGTGATAGCGGCAACTATACGATTCAACAAAGCATATTGGCTAGTACCTGGGTTCATGAGTGACCACGTAATGGCAAAACCATTGAAAATATTCATGCAGATTTCAAAGACCAATTCAGTCGTACAGATCCTCCAAAAAGGACTCTGTTGAGATGGGAAAAGAAACCATTCACAACAGGAACTGTTAAAGATAAACCAAGAACTGGCAAGCCATCTAAGTGATAAATGGGTCTGAAAGAAAAACGAAAATCAGTTATTATTTTACCGGGGTGACAAGATATTGTGGACACCCTGTACTTAGAAAAGCACTTTAAAAGGTTGGGAACCCCTAGCTTTACACCATTATGTCTTACGTCACCTCTTCCAAACATTTCTTCCTTTCCACTCTTCGGTAAAAGTTAATAATAGTGAATAATTTTTTGTTTTATTAAAAAAAAAAACTGATCAATAAATTCCAAAGAGCCTTTTGTGCCATGAATAAGTGGGTCTGGTAAATAGAAATTGTAAATAAATGAATAAATAATAGTTAAGCTTGGAACTAGTTCGTGTAGCCTATAGACCCAGGGTGCTCAAACCCTGACACATTGTGACTCTAACGATGGCACATGGACCCTCATCAAGGCAAATAAAAAATTAATGGTTATAATGCTGCACCAGCCTGAATTCAGAATGCTCTCGCGTAAGCAAGAAATTTGAGAATTTTCGGAGTGGTAACTGGCAACTCTTCCAAGACTGCCTGGAGCGCTTGCGCAATAAAATTTGAAATTCAGTTACTGAATAATCATTCATATGTTAAATGCGTCATATTTGACAAATTGGCTGGAGGGAAGCAAGTACACAAGGCTTTGTAATGCAGGTACCGTAAAGAAAACGTAAAATATAGTTATAAAATACCAGTGGTGGGCACCGTTAACCCCAATTTTTAACTCCGATAACGATAATCCGATAATTTTACTACAAATTTAACGGAAGTTAACGATAATCCGTTAACGATAACTATTTCTTTACTAACATTTAAAAAAATAAAGGAAAAAAGCTTTAAAACCCATAGAAAATGTTTATTTATGCAAAATCCAACAATAAATAGGTATTTAACTGTATTTTTATCAAGTTTTGCAACTTTTTTGTTTTGGAAAGGCTTCTGGTCAGACTGAGACTCAGAAGTGCCTGAGACAGAGGCGATCTCAATGTCGAGAACTTCTTCTTGGTGCTCCATGGTTGAAGTTTAAAAGTTGTAGAGAATGCTTGGTAAGAGAGAACTGAACGCTGTCTAGTTGACGATAATACAGAAGAACCTAAAAAAAGTAAAATATCATCGTATAAAATATGTAACTAAACTAATAAAATATTAATTCAAACAAAATAGCAAAATTAATTCAAAATAATATTAATTATAATATTATAATATATAATATATAATATTACGTTATATAAAATATTTTATTTTACTTAACCTTTTTCTGTGAATTTTCAATAGAAGTAATTTTTCTCTATGTAATTATTTTATCTATAAAATATTTTATCTATGAATTATTTAGTCTATAAAATAAAAATACTTTGTCCATGAATTATTTTGTCTATAAAATATTTTGTCTATGTAATATACGCAATTGTTATTTAATTCGACGACAATATTACAATCAGTGAATAAAAACTATTATTCAAATGTTACATACTATATATACTTTTTTAGAGATTTACTAACGCAGTGTAAAAATACTTATTCATTAGTCATTACTATAAATTAATTTTTCTCAACCGTACATTTTACCATACGTATCTCCATACGTATTAATATATATATAATATTATAGGACTTTTACTAACGTTAAAAGAACCTTCTTACCTTCAATAAAAAGCGCACAACCTCCCCTTGCGAGATCTGGAAGCAGACTGAAGTTATGGCGGTTTGAATTCATTCGCGGAGCGGTGATCTTCCGTGAATGACTCCTCGCAGTTAACGTGTTAACGGACTTTAACAGACTAAATATCGAGTTATCGGAAGTTAACTGGTCCGATAACGATAAATGGAAATTAACTTCCGTTAATAGTCCGTTAAAAAAAGTTAACTTTGTTAATTAACTCTTATCGGATTAACGCTTTAGTGCCCAACACTAAAATGCACACGACATTTATTGCTTTACTAATAATGCAATTTATTTGTACAATATAAAAAATATATTATTTAGGCCAATTCGACATTGTCATAGTGGCACATTACGTTTAGAATTAATTTTGAAAAAAATGGCATAAAATAGCACATGATTGCCATAAGTTTGAGCACCACTGCTATAGACTCATTATACATATCTAGATCTCTGGGTGATTGATAATATTAACCGAAATCCATACTGGGTTCCAAATAAATCTAACCTTACGTACTTAACCTAACCTAATCTAACCTACCTAACCTAACTTACAAAAGAAACACTTCCATGTGGTTATATGCTCTGTTGGGCGATTTATTTGGCAATTGCTATAATTAATCCTCAAATATCTAAATATCTAATAACTATACGCTACACGAACTAGTCCCATGTTTAGCATGGGAAAGCAAAAATTCTAAGGTAATTACTCTAACCTAACCTACAAGAAAAAAGCCATTTACGAAGAAGGTAATATCCTTCGAAAACCTTCTATTAAAAGTCTAATAAACAATTTACTTTTTTTTAAATAAAACAAAAATATTTTCTGCTATTCTTAATCTTCGCCAACTCTTCTACTGAAGAAACAAAATTACTTTCTTTTTCTTCTTTTGGTATCTATATTCTCCATATATTTGTGTTCCTATTCCATTATACTCCTTTTTCACCCCTGCACAAATAAACTAGAATTGGTTTAAACTATATGATGATAACTTAGAAGCGCCGCCACTTCTCGCGAGAAAAATTATTAACTTTTTACCATTTTTACCAGTTCAGCAATGATTTACATCGAAACTTATTTCCTCGCTAAAAGTTTAGTTCCTTTTGAGAAGACTCGAATACAAAGAGAGAGGAAAAACTCTAAAGGGAACTTTCTATATTCATTGTGTATCATCTTAATTTTTTTTATTTCTATTTTTTGACAATTATCAGAAACTTTAAATTTTGTTTTATGGAAGTTCTCATGTGCTTCGTTTCCTTATTTTTTGCACTTTGCAATGGTTTCAACTGCACAAAGATGTGATGAATTTGTTCATACATTTGTATAGTTGTTTGATAAAGAGAATGAGCTACAGAAACTTTAGTTGAAGTCAGTATAAAAGGGAATAAAGGTTGAAACGAACTATACGAAAAATCTTTCGTTTCATAAAGCTATCATTTCGTTGGGATTTCGTACATGTGGTACTTAATCATTTTACTTTTTCATGATATTTAATAATGTGCCGGAGAACGTGGTAATTCGGGTCTCGAAGGGAAATTGGGGTCACATAATTTTTTTTTTTTAACATCGAAATTGGCACTAAGGTTACTTTACATTTTATTGGCTAATTTTTTTTACATTTTCAAGTGTTTTTTGCTTACTTTTTATGTTTTTCTTGCTTCGAGAATTACCCCGAACTTGACCCAAATCACCCCATACTTGACCAGAATTACCCTAGTTTACGGTAGGGTTCTTGTAACAAATTTCAACCATGCAGGGGAAAATTTTCTTAGGATTTTTGGTTAGATTTAATTATGCAGCAAAGTGTATATACATATATATATATATATATATATATATATATAATATATATATATATCAAGTAGCGACGCCAGGGTTTTAAGGGTACTCATGCTAGGTTTCCAAATTTATATTCTGCACACCTTTTGCAAGGATCGTGTTAATACAACTTTAACTACTTTTAAAAAATTAACTAAATATTTACCTTATTTGAACATAAAATCTAAACGCCTTGGTTTTAAAGCATTTGCAGATTTACAGCTTCTGAATTCATTGTCCTGATAAATATATTTCAACTCGCAGGCTAAAGACTTTATTTCAAATATGTCTGGGTATTTCAATTGTAAACTATTTAGGTGGTGCATTGGAAAGTTTTCATTATGTTCTCCAAACTTCGCCACATCAATCAACTCAAAAAATGCGAATTCTTGTATGCAGTCGAATCTTTCCCTTAGCGACACAAGCATATTATCAATTATTTCAAAATATATCGCCTTATAGTTAATTTTGTTGCCTCGAACAATTTTCGTTGGGAAAGAATTCAGGTCTTCTGATTCTCCAATCTTTCTCATTGTTTTTTGGAAAGTGTTGCAGTACGAAGAATCATTACGTGTACCCTCAATGAAGTTGATAAAGTTGTTTATTTTTTGCCGGGGAAATTTCATGTCAAGCTATTTGCATTGTAAAATATCGAATAGTTTTTCGGCTTGTGAAAAGATAATTTCAAAACAGTCCGTAAAAAACATGAAAGTGAAATCATTTAATTTCAGAAGTAGGTGTTCAGCTAGTTGGATGGGCGAAAAAGGAGAGAGTGCAATGCAATTGCAAATGTTGATCAATGTTGCAAGAGGTTATGCAACAAAGGGGGAGGGGAAATGTTGCGAGAGCAATAATGGGTTATGCAACTATGGGGGAGGAGTTATCCCCCAAAGTTGCAATGAACTCCCCCAGCAAGATAGGGGAGACCTCTTTGGGGGAGAAGTTGGGACGGCCTCACCCCCCCCAAAGGGGTATACCTAACCTAAGAGAGAGAGAGAGAGGAGAAGGAGAGAGAGAGGGAAGTTCACTTGGCCGCTGCCAAGCGCATATTGAGAGTTCATCCGAGCGCCCGCTGTCTTATAAGATCCTAATCAGCCAGTTGGCTTAACTGACTGAGTTGCCAGATTGCGCTATTTATTTAATTAAAGCATATATTCTGGCTTCTAGCCAGTTGGCAGGATCCGTCAGCTGGCTTAATCCGCCAGTTGACTTAGAAGGCCTAACCAGTCTAGCCAGTTGGCAGAATCCGTCAGCTAGCTTAATATGCCAGTTGACTTAACCCGCCAGTTGAAATAGAAGGCCTAACCAGCCATTTGGTATAATTAAATAATAATGACGTTTATATGTACAACCAAAAGAATTAAATGAAACACCATCACATCACTCTGTTTAATTAGACGAATTATTGGATTGGCATAATCCGTCAGCTGGCTTAATCCGCCAGTTAGCTTAACCCGCCAGTTGACTTAGAAGGCCTAACCAGCCATTTGGTATAAATAAATAATAATGACGTTTATATATATAACCAAAAAGAATTAAATAAAACACTACCACATCACTTTGTTTATTTAGACGAAATATTGGATTGGCATAATCCTAATCGGTGGTGTACGTGCATTTGTGTGCTTTTGTCCCAGTCAGCTGGCTTAAACCGTCAGTTGGTATAACCCGCCACTTGACTTAGAAGGCCTAACCAGCCATTTGGTATAATTAAATAATAATAATAATAGCGTTTATATATACACAACCAAAAGAATTAAATAAAACACCATCACATCACTGTTTATTTAGGCAAATTATTAGATCCAATTTCACGTAATATATTGAAAATAAATATACATTCCTATAGAAGCGAAGGAATATATGCAATCAAAAATAATAATAGCATAAGAATTACGAACGAGGAGTGTGTGTATATATATATATATATATATATATATATATATATATATATATATATATAAATAATAAAAAATATATATACAAACCCGGACCTACCCAAATTGTTCATTCTAATGAAGAACAAACCTTTCAACCCACCCTAGACCTACAGTTTAACGGAGAATATGGACCTACCCGAATAAATCCCCTATTATCACACACACACACAGATATATATATATATATATAATGCATATATATATATATGTGTATATATATATAATGCACATATATCTATATATATATATATATATACACTGTGTATATAATGCGCCTCGGTGGTGTAGTGGTTAGCGTCGCTGACTACGAATCCATCGGCCCCGGGTTCGAGCAAAACCCAACTGTTCATCCTTCCACACAATAAAGAAAGTGGTTGGTAGATAAATGGGTACCCTAGGTGGCCTAGTGGTTAAGACGCTGGGCTGCTGATGAGGTGTGGTTCGGATTCCACGTTAAACTGTAGGTCTAAGGTGGAGTGAAAAGCTTGACCTTCGTAAGAATGAACAATTCGGGCGGAAGCTAACCAAGGGTATATATATATATATATATATATAAATAAAATCAGCTACATCCAAAGACCCAAGAGCAAAATATATATACGAGCACAATTCGAAATCAGCCAATTGACCTAATCCACCAAGACCTCAGTTTAACGGGGAATCCGGACATACCCGAATTGCTCATTCTGACGAAGATCAAACTTTTCACCACACCCTAGACCTACAGTTTAAAGGAGATTCCGGACCTACCTGATGATCTAACAGAAGTAGCTGAAATATTAAGAGCTCAGTACGAATCATCTTTCGGTATCCCAAAAACTGACAAATTAATATGCGATAGAAACGCGTTCGTTGAAGAAGAACTACAAGGGGAAAGTATAATGGATTTCGACTTTACGACGGATGATATTACACAAGCCATCGGGAAACTAAAAACACTCAGCGGCAGGACTGGATAAATGGAATGCCACACTGATCAAAAACTGCAAGAATGCAATCGCTGAGCCCCTATACTGGATATGGAGACGATCACTAGACACGGGAGAAATACCAGGTTGTAAGGTAAGGTAAGGAATTGCTCATTCTGACGAAAGTCAGACTTTTCACCTCACCCTAGACCTACAGTTTAACGGATAATCCGGACCTACCCGAATTGCTCATTCTGACGAAAGTCAGACTTTTCACCCCACCCTAGACCTACAGTTTAACGGACAATCTGGACCTACCCGAATAAAGCCCCTATTATTACACACACACACACACATCAGATGTATGCAAAGACCCAATAGCAAAATATGTACGAGCACAATTCGAAATCAGCCATTTCGCCTAATCCACCAAGATCTACAGTTTAACGGGGAATCCGGTCCTACCCGAATTGTTCATTCTGACGAAGGTCAAACTTTTCACCCCCACCCTAGACCTACAGTTTATCGGAGATTACGGACCTAACCGAATTGATCATTCTGACGAAAGTCAGACTTTTCACCCCATCCTAGACCTACAGTTTAACGGAGATTCCGGACCTACCCGAATTGTTCATTCTGACGAAAGCCAAACTTTTCACCTCACCCTAGACCTACAGTTTAACAGAGAATCTGGACCTACCCGAATTGTTCATTCTGACGAAGGTCAAACTTTTCACCCCGCCCTAGACCTACGGTTTAACAGGGAATCCAGCACCCCAGCATTTTCTCATTCATCTCTTATACAAAATGCCTTCAAAACAACATTTCTTTTTATTCCAAGATATACAAAAAAATATTCGAATTGCTCATTTCGTCGAAGGTCAAGCTTTTCAGCCCACCCTAGACCTACAGTTTAACAGAGAACCCCGCCCTACCCGATTTGTTGATTCTGACGAAGGCCAAACTTTTCACTCACCCTAGACCTACAGTTTAAAGGAGAATCTGGACCTACCCGAATAAATCCCATACTATCACACACACACACACACATATATATATACACCCGGTATATATATATATATATATATATATATATATATATATATATATATGAAATCAGTTGCATGCAAAGACCCAATAGCAAAATATATACGAGCACAATTCGAAATCAGCCTGTTGGCCTAATCCACCAAGACGGGGATAGGATTGTTAGTACCGTCGTCTATCAACATGATGGTGCTCCTTGTCACTGTGCCAAAATTGTTCAGGATTATCTAAATGGACGTTTGCCAAATCGCTGGATCGGACGCGGAAGCAACAGACCTTGGCCAGCGAGATCACCAGATTTAACCCCTTTAGATTTCTTTGCATGGGGCTTTATCAAATCGCACGTCTATCAGACGAAGATTACTAGTCTTGAAAACTTACGTACACGTATACGAACTGTTGCAGATAACATAACCCCGCAAATGCTCCAGAATGTGTTTAGAAATGCTGCGGAACGATTTGAGCTGTGCAGGGATACTGATGGGCGTCACGTCGAATCCTACTCTTAATTATTTAATAAATGTTACCACTTTATCATTTTATGATTGAATTCCATATAATTTCCAAGTGCTTCACAAAAATAGATCCTGACTTTATGTACACCCTGTATTCATCCATTAGCTGGCTTAGAAGACCGATTTGAGAAATAGCAATTAATTAATTATTCAGAAATCCGAAATCAAACAAATGGTATAATTGTGTACAAGGAATAAATAAAACACCAATACAACGTTCTGGTTATGAATTAGGGGATATGAAATGGGACATATATATGGTCAAATAATAGAATGGAAAATATATAATCATACAAAGCACAGTATTAACAAAATATTAGTACAGGAAAATGTATTTCACATTTCGTGCGGAAATAAAGAAAAAAAATATAATAAATGAATGAACAATTCGTACATACAGACACACAAAAGCATAAGCAACAATCGTCATACTAGCTAGCACAACCACAACACAAAAAAGCATCACATCAACAATCGTCATACAACCACCACCACACAAGCTGATGCATGCAAAGAAAGCCTCAATAGCAAAATATATATACGAGCACAACCACCACACAAAAAAGCATCACCAACAATCGTATAAACTTTTAGGAGCTCCAACAAAACATGGTGAAATGAGGGCTACGACTTTTAAAAGGAGCACACCCCATCAACAGGAGATGAGGGCTACGACTCTTTAGAAGCACACCCCAATAACACCACGTATCCGATATAAAAGCTACAACCAAGCGCCCAAACGAATGATGGTGAAACCAACAACAACCCACCAACTACCTCCACCTTACACACCAACACCAGGGTAAACCGACAAAGTTTCCAAATACGACCCAATTGACAGAACTATTAAACATAAACCAATACGTTTATGGGGCCAATTCAAAGAAAAGGCAACGCCAATAGTATTTACTATTGAGCTTTTCGCGGTTTAGCGAGGCCTATCGGCCATTTGGTGGGGCGAGCTTTTAGGCAACAAAATCGAATAAGATAAACTAAGTTTAACACAAATACAAATTTTCATCATAATACGCTATTTTATCGTTAAACTATAACATGAAATGCGTTAATATGATTTTTAAAACAAATTAGAAACTAAATTAGGGCTAACTTATTAATTTTTCCTCTTTTATCCAATTATTGTGCTTCAATATAAATTTGCAGACTGCATTGAGTAATTCTTGTATTTGCACAATTTGTAGAACGAATCATCGCAATCTTACGATATAGTGTTTAAAAGACTATATATATATATATATATATATATATATATATATCGGTAACAAGACTAGTTGCCAGAGTGTTCCATGCAGTGAAATAGGTCTTTTATTTGATCATTTTGCGTTGAACTGGATTTGTTTAATTAAACATTTTTATTTATTCCTGAAAACCATCGAAAAGAAAACCTAATGTAACATTATTACTTAGACTACCCCAGTTACGTCTAACTTAACTCAGTTAAATATAGACTCATACGCGTAAATTTAACCTATCACTTCTACCATAAGCGTAGTACACCGACCTTTTAAGTCAAGTTAGGCTACGTTTTGATAATTTCCAGTTAGTTCCGAGAAAAAAGAATCTCATTGCAATTTCTCTACTTTTCTGCATATATATATATATATATATATATATATATATATATATTAATTATTAAAAATGTTAATTGTTTAGGTATTATTCTACTATTACACCCATCTAACGTCCAGCAATTATTATATGTTCATTAAGTAGATTTTTTAATTCTAAGACACTTTCCTTCTATAGCGTTTCCGTCGCAAATGCTTCGTTTTCGAGATATAAACATTTTTTTGGTGTGTATCTAGTGTGTGTTTGTACGGTCGTTTGTGTGTTTGTACGGTCGTTTGTGTGTTCGTACCTTCGTTTGTGTGTTCGTTTGTGTTGCCGTCACATGTCTGCCCAATCAGAGCGCTCCATCCATTTCGAATTTGAATTAGTTTGCTACCGGAATGGCTTCGTGTGACATGTGTTCATTCGATTATTACCGCTGTATTGTCGCTTTCTATGAAAATTTAGAAAAAAGTGTTGAGTTTCTGCGTGCTCACAGTGTTCTACCGACAGTAGTGAAGTGTCCACATTGTAAAATGGAGTGCACATATCGTCAAGACCAGAAACTGTGGCGTTGTAGAAAAAGATACGTTGTGCTTAAAATGAAGAAAAGACGGTACTGTGATTATTCTGTCTTAGATTTTAAAGGTAATTCCTGTTTTTCTTTTAGGTTAGGATAGGTTAGGTTAGGTCAGGATAGGTTAGGTTAGGTCAATTTTGAAGGTGAAATTTGTTTTTCCTATGGTTTTTGATGTGTTTTGAACGAATCTGACCTTCAAAACCGTCGGAAATGACTCGTTTTCTGTAATTTCCCCCACATTGCCGGCTGGGGGTGGTATCTCAAAACCGAGTCATTTCCGACGGTTTTGAAGGTCAGATTCGTTCAAAATACATCAAAAACCATAGGAAAAACATAAATTTCACCTAGAAAGGGAGACGGGTGTAATACTGTACATTTACCATTGTTTATGTGAATATTTATTTGATAAAAACAAAATATTATTTCGCTGATTATTATTTTAAACAGACTCCTCAAAGTTAATATATTTCGATTTTAAGTTTCAGCTAGCTTACCCCAATAAACAACATTTTCTATGGATATTTATAAAGAAAATGGAATTTTTTTTCCACAACCCACATAATTGTGCCTTCTACAAACCAATTATATTTATTGTAATTTTAAATATTATGTTATTGACGCTATATGATGTGTCCGTTTTTCTGCTAACTTATTATGCTTTTCTTTAAATTACAAATGTCATTCTTGTTTAATTTGCTGTTCAAGGAGGAGAATTATACAATGTAGATATGTGAAATCATTTTCAATATCATCATCATCAATGCTTTTGCGAAATCACTGTTTTTGGAAATGTTATTCTATCTATTACGCGTTTCACGTAGTTTCTAAATTTAAGATGCGTATATATATATATATATATATTTATTGTAAAAGAAAATACTTTAATATAGCGGACATACTTTCTCAGAGTCGTATTATTTTCTAGAAATTGTCTAAAACTGAGATGGATGCAGACTTTTGAACGCCACTATATATATAATATATATATATATATAGTGGCGTTCAAAAGTCTGCATCCATCTCAGTTTTAGACAATTTCTAGAAAATAATACAACTCTGAGAAAGTATGTCCGCTATATTAAAGTATTTTCTTTTACAATAAATGATAATTCATATATTCTACTACATGTGTAAGTAATGTAACTTTTATTTCATAAGAAAGGACACATTAATGAAAATGGTTCTTTTTGGTCATGTTACGTTTTTTCTTCCATTTAACTTCTTATTAGTAAAGTTTTTTTAACAATTTTACGTTTGAATATCTTTAGTGTTAAGTTTTATTTTTATCACTCGTATATTTTTGTCATTTATATATTTTTTACTTTCGATTTGATTTTGGTTTATGCCTGTTTCTGCTTTGTAATTTTAATTTTTAGTCTTGAACAGTTTTAATTTTGTACTCTAGATTAGGTTTAGCTCTCGACATTTATATATTTTTTGTCATGTATTAATTTTAGCTTTTATTTATTAGGCATTGAAAATGGGTAGAGTTGCCCGGAACGTCGGCTGCAGCCAAATATAATTACTTTTTTGCTCTACGTCTTCGTTTTTATCCTAAATATACATGATAATGTAGATGCTTGCTAGTTTATAGTGGCGCCAAAAAATGGTTTTTCTTGCCTTTCCCCCTCCTCTTATCCATTAGAAAATCCATTTACTTAGAAAATAAGTAGCTATATAGTTTTAAAAAGAAATTATTGTGTATATGTTGTAAAAACATATTAAACATTTTTAAAATATATAATTAGATTTTCTTTTAATTAAGCTTAGACCTGCAGGCTACACCACAAAATGAATAACTGTTTTCAGTGAAGGGTTGACCGCAACAACTTTATCAAAATTACACAAATAAATAACAACTGGTATGCATATGAAATTTTTTTGTCTGCTGTGAGGGTTTTTTCAACTCATATTATATAATTCGATCATGCTGAATTCGAAAATGACATTGGTTTTCCTCAATCAGGTCAGGTTTTTTTCTCTATTGGCCATTTATTATAAGTCCAATTTTATCCCCAAATTTATTGATTTTTTTAGCTTAAACACTGTAGATATGAGTAATATTATAAGAACACTCGTGAAAAATGAAAACATTGTGTGAATAAATACTTTTATTCATACAATGAATATGGAAAAAAGTTTATTGAGGAAGGAATGAAGTTTTTTTGGCTTTCCGTCTGTGTTTTCTTCGGGCACGTCTCGCTTCAAACACAAGCAATAGTCCGCCAGCATATTGATATCCCAGTTTCCTGGTACCTCTCTTCCATTATTTTGATATCTTGGTGAAATCGTTCACCTGTTCCTCACTATAATCCCCGCAATTTCAGGAAAAAGTCCAAGTGGGACCACAAAAAGTGCATTTTATGGACATGCGCGACCCATGAGCTTTGAAAGCTTCCATCAAGTTTCGACAACGGACTCGTATTCTGGACTTCTACGCTTGCCAAGAAAATCAGTGACAACTGATTTGAATGCCTGCCAGGCATTCTTCTCAGTTGGAGTCATTGCGTTTTCGAACTGAGTATCCTTGATCAAAGTTCGAATTTGAGGACCATCAAAAACCCCAGCATTTAGTTTAGCATCAGATATATGAGGAAATTTACTCTCGAGATATCGGAATGCTGAACCCTCCTTATTCATTGATTTGATGAAATTTTTCATCAAGCCCAGCTTAATATGAAGTGGTGGGAGCAAAATTTTTGTTGGTGGTACAAGGGGCACTGAAACGACATTATGCGACCCAGGTTCAAAATTCTCTCTGGATGCCCATTCACGCTGTGCATAGTGCTTCTCATCCGCTCGGCTATCCCATTTGCAGAGGAAACATGGGTATTTCGTGTATCCCCCTTGCATTCCCAATACAAATGCCACAATCTGAAAAAAAATGAAAATATTTATAGAATTTAGAGAATTTGTTCTATCAGATAAAAAATCTAGGCATTGGACTGTATCACTTCTGTGGGGAAGTTAAGTGTTCTTATACGCTCTCAAATAACCTTTGGAAAAACAACATAGTCAATAGCAATAGTTTACTTATGATATTAGTATTACCTTCAAATCTCCACAGATCCTCCAGTTATGTTGGTCGTATACGAGAGCATCCAGTAAAATTTTCATGTTATCGTAGCTCTCAGTAAGTTGTACGGAATGTGCTACAGGGACTGATGCAACCCTATTCCCAATGTTGAGAAGTACTGCTTTCAAACTTCGTTTAGACAAGTCTATAAATAGCCTCCATTCTGATGCGTTATATGGCAGGCCCAAGGATTCGATTAGCCCCTCAACATTGCAACAGTACACTAAGGAAGAGGTATTTTCGTGCACTGCAAAAAACTTGCGGAATTCTTCCTCTCGTTTCCTATACCAGGAGAATGTTGTTACCGGAGCCAGCAAGTTGTCCTCTCGAAGTCGTGAGCCCAAGATCTCGGCAGCTAATTTGGAAAGTCCTAAATCCCTGGTAAGATCATTAAGTTTGGCTTGGTTGAGAGGCCTCGGCTCATTTGAAGCGGTATTTTGAGGTGTATATACGACTGGGACTGGTCATTGGCATTGGTCATTGATTCATCATCAGAATCATCGAAGTCCAGGGTTTGAGGTGGGTCGGGTATTGGAATTCCAGGACCATGGGGTACAGGTCTCATAGCAGAAGGAATGTCAGGGTATACAACAATGTGTTTATTCTTCTTGTTAACTCCTGAAAATAGAAACACAGAAACATGGATATAAAACTTGCATATGAAATAGAAGAAGCATTCAGACAGTGGCGGCTCGTGAGGGAAGGCTGCGGTCTGTAAGATATGAAATAGGTCGATGGAGTCTGTATATTTTCTTTCTTTTTCATTCATATTGTCCCTTCGGGGACAATATGAATGAAAAAGAAAGAAAATATACAATCATTGTATATGTAAATGTAACTTGTATAACAATATGTATGTGTAAATGTATTTTCTATAACAATATGTATATGTAAATGTATGATTACCATTATGGTGAATATTATGCTATATATGGTGAATATTATGTCAAGTTTCATACGAGGATTTCAAAATATTTAAGAAAAATAAATTTATAAGCCCACCTTGGAGGTTTGTCATGCAGAAATAGCAATCTGTCACGTGATCCTTTCCTTCTCTCCAAATCATGGGAATTCCAAAAGGCAAAGATTTCGTTCTGCCTTTGTTCCATCTTCTCAAATTTTCAATGCACGTCTTGCAGCACATATGAGGGGCGAAAATTTTGTCCTGGTCCCCTAGCTTAATTCCAAAGTATGCTCTATACATTGTCTTCACAAATTTAGTGATTCGGGACTGGTTATTTGGCATGGTAACCGTCCCACATATGTAGCAGAATCTATTGGGATCATTTTTACACGCTCTATTCATTATGAAATATTTTATCTATCTGCCTGAAAAGTAAAAAAAGATATTATACAAGTGAGACAAGTGATGATAGATGTTCCTGTTCCAATTCCGCTTTGACAAAATCACGAAAAATTCTATTTTACTTATGAGGCCATAGCCGGATAACCTGAGCTGATTGAGAAAAACGGATTGCAGATTCGAAATCAGCAGGAAAAACTCTATAAGAATCACTTACAAAACCCTTGACAGCAAAATTGATGCATACCAGTGTAATGCCTCCTCCCAGTGACTCAAAAGTGGAGGTTAGTGGGTACCCCCAATCTGTAGTAAGTACGAGTATGACTCCGCCGAGTGTTAACAGATGGCGCAGCAAAGCTCAGACCCGCAGTAAGCGCAACCCATTGCCAGACTCTCCCCTTTACCTCCACCTCACTGAACGACAGGCGTTTCTTAATCGAAACGAAGAAAAGGCGGGGAGCGAACCTGGAGCACTACAACACCACTTCCCATGAAAGAACCACTCGGACACCGCAGGGGGAAGGATGGCTTCCCAGTTACCTAAATGGTCGCAGAAAGAAAGAAAATAATAGTAACCAACAAAACAACGAAGAAGTACTGACCCTGCATACGCATCGCGGAGGAATGGCGGGTGAAATTTCGTGTTCGAAAGTTCCTCTCCGATCACACTCAAGGAAGGAGTGCTGGCATTGGACCCCTCCTGTGTTGTGTTTACAGTCCTGGAAGAGAGTAATGACAATGGGAGCCAATTTGCGAAATAAAAAATGAAGTAAGACGTTTTATTATTGGTAATGATGATTTATTATTATTAGTATTATAAAATGTAGCTCATGACTTGGATAATCCCGATAGGCCCAGTGGGTTCGGTATTATTATAGTATTACACCCGTCTAACGTCTAGCAATTACTATATGTTCATTAAGTAGATTTTTTAATTCTAAAACACTTTCCTTCTATAGCGTTTCCGTCGCAAATGCTTCGTTTTCGAGATATAAACATTTTTTTGGTGTGTATCTAGTGTGTGTTCGTACGTTCGTTTGTGTGTTCGTACGTTCGTTTGTGTGTTCGTACGTTCGTTTGTGTGTTCGTTACATGTCTGCCCAATCACTGCGCTCCATCCATTTCGAATTTGAATTACTTTCGTACCGGAATGGAACACTCATTCCACTCATTCAGAAGTACGTTAGGCCTGGCTCTGTGATTTATAGTGATTCTTGGGCTGCCTACAAGACTATAAGTTATTTAGGTTAGGATAGGTTAGGTTAGGTTAGGATAGGTTAGGTTAGGTCAATTTTGAAGGTGAAATTTATGTTTTTCCTATGGTTTTTGATGTGTTTTAAACGAATCTGACCTTCAAAACCGTCGGAAATGACTCGTTTTCGATTGCCGGCTGGGAGGAGGGGGGTTATCTCAAAAACGAGTCATTTCCGACGGTTTTGAAGGTCAGATTCGTTCAAAGCACATCAAAAACCATAGGAAAAACATAAATTTCACCTCCAAAGGGAGACGGGTGTAATACTATAAATTTACCGTGGGTTCTTGTTTTAGTCCTGATCAGCTAATGTATGTTTTTAAAAATTACAGATTCTGATGACGAACCGAGTTAATCTCGAAACGTAAAGTTGTGATTAATAAGCCAAACGATGTTGGGAAAGTTAAATAGTTTAGTTTCCTTCCCATTGAACATGTTAACGTTTTCTGTATAGGTACGTATAAGGAAAAACGTTATTTGACGGTTACTCTGATAATTTAAGTAATTCAGTAATTAAAAACATGCTTGAAGGAAACCTTTGCTTTGGTACAGGAAAATATCTAAGATGATGAAAAAATAAAAAGAGGACATTATGGATTATAAAAGTAGTAATAGCCTAGCAACTTTATCTGAATACAGGCAGTTAAGAAACACGTTAACCGGCCTGAATAGGATGGAGAAAAAGGTATAATGAAATAAGTCTAGTTATTGCAGAGCAAAATTCCTAAAATACAATATACTCAATACAGAAACAAATTAACTAAAATAATCAAAATTGCAAAATATAACTATTATAACAATCAATTTTCCAAACATGAAGGAGACATGAAAAACACCTGATTGTCTATAAACAATCTTCTTGGAAAACAAATTAAGAAAAATTCAATAGAGAAATTAAATGTTGATAATAAAGAAATTACTGATGATACTGCTAATGCAGACTCTTTAAATGCACATTTTACTTCAATAGTGGATAAGCATCGCCTTATGGAAAATGTAAATATAGCTAAGGAGAACAGAGAAATAATGATATCAATATTTATGGCTTTAAGTAAGGCGTTTGATGTAATAGACCATAATATTCTACTTAATAAATTATATTGTTACGGCTTTAGAGGAGCAATCAGTGATTGGTTTAAAAGTTATTTGTCCAATAGATATCATTTTGTATCAGTAAATAAGGTTTGTTCAACTAATGCGCTTATCAAACATGATGTACCACAGGGATCAGCTCTGGTCCACTGTTATTTTTATTATATATAAATGACCTTCCACGTTCATCTGATATACTGATCTTCATAATGTTTGCAGAAGATACAACTGTCTCTTTTTCATGCAAAGATGTTAATACAGCTAAGGATATATTTCATTCAGAACTCATCAGTGTAATGAAATGGTTGACCACCAATAAACTCTTCCTAAATACCAGTAAAACAAATTTCATGATTTTTACTAATAAAAGAAATGTATATCTTGACGAGTTTAATGTTAATGAAATCACTATAAAGGAGTGTACTTGGCAAAATTTCGTGTAATGTTTAAACTCAGAAATGTCGTCCCTAATCAGGTTTTATTGACTATTTATCATAATCTAGCTCCATTTAACTGGACTCTTTGTTCCCTTTCTTTAAGCATTCTTCAATCCAATTTGGTACTGTCCTTTTTATTCCAATTAATCCTTCTTCTTCTAAGAATATTGTAATTTTGTCTCTCATGACACTTTCAAGTAATTTGCAAATAACAGAAGTTAAACTAATTAGTCTATATTTTTTAGCTAGGCTTTTGTGTCCTTTTGGAGTCTTGTAAAAGTGTTTTTGAACGTTTCAATACGTATTTATACGATTTCATATTTTTTACTAGTTTATTTGTTAAGGGCGTTACTTTTTATTCAGACTTTACTCTTGGCCTATCTAAATTTTAGGCTTACTTCATTTTTTATTTCGCAAATTGGCTTCCATTCTCATTACTCTCTTCCAGGACTGTAAACACAACACAGGAGGGGTCCAATGCCAGCACTCCTTCCTTGAGTGTGATCGGAGAGGAACTTTCGAACACGAAATTTCACCCGCCATTCCTCCGCGATGCGTATGCAGGGTCAGTACTTCTTCGTTGTTTTGTTGGTTACTATTATTTTCTTTCTTTCTGCGACCATTTAGGTAACTGGGAAGCCATCCTTCCCCCTGCGGTGTCCGAGTGGTTCTTTCATGGAAAGTGGTGTTGTAGTGCCCAAGGTTCGCTACCCGCCTTTTCTTCGTTAAGAAAAGCCTGTCGTTCAGTAAGGTGGAGGTAAAGGGGAGTCGGGCAATGGGTTGCGCTTATTGCGGTTTTGTTACTAAACTTCGTTATGCAACTCGGTGGTGTAAGGAATAGCATTGATGATTACGTTTCCATTGGTCCAGGGAACGATACCTTGCGACGGCGCGCAGCAAAACCCCGCTGTTCATCCTTCCACACAATTGGTTGGTAGATAAATGGGTACCCTGGGTAGCCTAGTGGTTAAGACGTTGGGTGCTGGTCGTGAGATCGAGTCCGGTGAAGACTGTGTAATTTCTGACGCCTCGTGTTGGGGCGTACGACTTCTGTTCTTTATGCCCCTACGTGATGAAGAACAATTCATACTGGCCATTTGTATATTTTCCTAGTGTCTCTCTTCACACGATGTTCGCGCTGGTGGCCCCGCCTCTAGGAATGATTTGGTGTATGAGCGAGTTGCTCTCTTACGCTCTCCACTGCACATAGCCTTGTACACCCAGCTCATCTGGCGTAATATGCAGTCTGTTCGCTTATTATAAATATGTTCTGTATGGTTAATTCATCTGAAACTGGAAAATAAATTTGAAAAATTAACGGAGGTGGGTGGGAAGGGGTACGCTTTATAAAGTTTATGATATCGTTAGAATAGAAAGAAGATTCCCGCGAGGAGAGGTTTAACGATTGAATTTTTAAAACTCGATATTATCTATGGCTTTCCGTCAAACTGGGAGTCTGATTGTAAAATACGTCTAAACCTTACAATGTACAATGTAGCACTAGTTGATACGTATTCATTTATTTCAACTTAAATGGTTTTTAAGTATCTCTGAGATACGCGGCGCTTCCGTGCGTCGTTCTCTCTTCACACGAAGGTCAAGTTGAGGGTCCCTGCTCCAGGATCGGCTTGTTGGAGGAGCCAGTTGCTCTCTTGCGCTCTCTACCGCACATAACTATATTATATATATATATATATATATATATTATATATATAGATAGATAGATAGATAGATAGATAGATGGTTAGATAGATAGATAAATAGATAGGTGAAAAGTTTAACCTTCGTCAGAATGAACAATTCGGGTAGGGCCGGATACTCCGTTAAACTGTAGGTCTAGGGTGGGATGAAAAGCTTGACCTTCGACGGAATGAGCAATTCGGTATTTTTTGTCTTTCTTGGAATAAAAAGAAATGTTGCTTTGAAGGCATTTTGTATGAGATGTATGAGAAAATGCTGGGTGTTGCATTCCCCGTTAAACCGTAGGTCTAGGGTGGGGTGAAACGTTTGAGCTTTGTCAGAATGAGCAATTCGGGTAGGTCCAGATTCCCCGTTAAACTGTAGGTCTTGGTGGATTAGGCCAATTGTGCTCGTATATACTGGGTGATCCAGATAAATGGGACCCATAAAAAAAAGCCAAATATTCTTAATATTTAATTCCGTTCATAAAAACTATATATCATTCGAAAGAGTAGAGTTACAAGTTTATTATGAAATATTTATTTTTTAAAAATGACTCCTTTCAAATGTGCTCCATTAGTTGCCAAGCATTCCAGTGTTCTCGCTTGTAAGTTCTGCATCACTTTTGTATGGCCTGTATCTCATTTGTGATGGCGGCCTTCAATTCTTGCAAGGTCGTTGGGTTATTTCTGTAGACCCTACTCTTTAAATATCCCCAGAGATAATAATCTAAGGGAGAAAAATCCGGAGACCTTGCGGGCCATTCAACGTCTCCAAATCTTGAGATTAACTCGCCTGGAAACGTTTGACGCAAAACTGCCATGTAGTTCCTCGTGGTATGGCAGGTAGCTCCGTCTTGGAACCAGTGGTTTTCTAGACAAAGATCTCTTAATTTAGGAATAAGGAAATCGGTCAACATTTTTTCGCAGCGATCACCATTTACAGTGACCGTGTTTCCGGTGGAATCCTCGAAAAAGTACGGCCCTATGATCTGAGATGCAGTAAGACCACACCAAACAGTTACACGCTGACTATGCAACGGGACTTCGGTAATATTCAATGGATTTTCTGTTGCCCAGAAACGACAATTTTGTTTGTTTACAGTTCCATTCAAGTGAAAATGGGCTTCGTCTGACATAATCAAAGTTGCTAGAAAATTGGTGGTGCCATTTACCTTCTGTTGGATCCATTGACAGAATTGTCGTCTTCGTGCGAAATCTCCATCGTTTAGTTGTTGCACTGTTTGAATTTTATATGGAAAGAGCATTAAATTTTGCTTAAATATACGGTGTGTTGTTCCATATCCAACTCCTAACAGCTGAGAAGCACGTCTGATGCTTATGTTAGGATTATCCTGTACAATTTCATGAGTTCTGTTAATGATCTCGTCTATCCTTGCTGTGCGCACTCTTCCAGTTGGTTTTCTTTTTCCAATGCTGCCAGTTAGGGAAACATTTCTGACACACCGACGGATTACTTTCTGAGAAGGTGAGTTTGACATCTGAAAATTTGTCTTGAAAGATCTTTGAGCTGAAACTACACTTCTTCCATGCTCATAATATTGCTCAGTTATGAAACGCAGCTGTTCCACAGTCCATGCAGTCATCTTGAAGGGTTAGTTTTAACTAACACTTTTATTTTGTTTTGTATCTTATCTTGTCTTGTATTGTCAAAACCTATACAATCCTGTACAAACTTGTAACTATCCTCTTTCGAATGATGCGTATGATTTTATAAAAGGACTTATACTTTAAGAGTTACAGGGGTTTCTTTTGGGTCCCATTTCTCTGGATCACCCTTTATTTTGCTATTAGGTCTTTGCATGCAACTGATTTTATATATATATATAATATATATATATATATATATATATATATTTGTGTGTGTGTGTGTGTGATAATATGGGATTTATCCGGGTAGGTCCAGATTCTCCTTTAAACTGTAGGTCTAGGGTGGGTGAAAAGTTTGACCTTCGTCAGAATCAACAATTCGTGTATGGCCGGATTCTCCGTTAAACTGTAGGCCTAGGGTGGAATGAAAAGCTTGACCTTCGACGGAATGAGCAATTCGGGTATTTTTTTGTCTTTCTTGGAAAAAAATAAATGTTTTGAAGGCATTTTGTATAAGAGATGAATGAGAAAATGCTGGGGTGCTGGATTCCCTGTTAAACCGTAGGTCTAGGGCGGGGTGAAAAGTTTGATCTTCGTTAGAATGAACAAATCGGGTAGGTCCAGATTCTCCGTTAAACTGTAGGTCTATGGTGGGGTGAAAAGTTTGTCCATCGTTAGAATGGACAATTTGGGTAAGTCCGGGTTTGTATATTATTATTGCTTTTATTATATTTATACTCCTCGTTCGTAATTCTTATGCTATTATTTTTTTTATTCATATATTCCTTCGCTTGTATAGGAATGTATATTTATTTTCAATATATTTCGTGAAATTGGATCCAATAATTTGTCTAAATAAACAGAGTGATGTGATGGTGTTTTATTTCATTCTTTTGGATGTATATATAAAGGTTTTTATTATTATTATTATTATTTAATTATACCAAATGGCTGGTTAGTCCTTCTAAGTCAACTGGTGGGTTATGCCAACTGGCGGTTTAAGTCTCCCCCAGCGGAAGTTCATTACAATTTGGGGGATAACTCCTCCCCCATAGTTGCATAGCCCCTTGTTGCTCTTGCAACATTCCCCCTCCACCTTTGTTGCAGAACCTCTTGCAACATTCCTCCTCCCCCTTTGTTGTATACCTTTTGCAACAATCCCCCTCCCCCTTTGTTGCATAACCTCTTTCAACATTTCCTTTGCAACAGTGATCAACATTCGCGATTGCATTGCACTCTCTCCTTTTGCACCCATACTACTCAGCTTCATTAAGGGTATCTTCATCCCATCTTGCAATGTCATCTAAAATACTCTCAAATGCATCTTTCATAACTTCATGTTGCTTTTTTACAGCTGACACTGTTCTAGTTCTATAGCACCACTTAGTTTCACATAGGCTTGGGATGCTAATATTGAAATCTCTTAAAATAGTTTTGTGTTGCGTGCTTGAAGATGTAAATTTATTGAAAACACGCAAATTTGAAAAGAACATTTTAACTCCATTAACTTTCTCTGATATCTTACTTATCACAAGATTCAATTTATGTGCACAGCAGTGGATGAAATAGCCATATTTAAAACCCTGCCCTCTCAATTTCATTTGCACCCCTTTTAACTGACCTGCCATTACCGCTGCCCCATAGTACGTTTGGCAGATTAACTTATTTCTAGCATCACTATATGTATGACTCTAGTGTGTTTGATATTACGGTAGCAAGCTTAGTAGCACTTTTATCATTGCTGACATCATAAAATCCCAAGAATCTTTCATTAATTTTATAACCAGAAACATCTAATTACGATGGAAAGTTGTGCGTATGTCGAGCAATCTGTTGTTTCGTCTGCTTGGACTGAAAAAACATTTTCAATTTCATTACGAATCACGTTGTCAATTACTTTATCGATTGGAAATATTAAGTCATTCTGAATTGTGCTTGACACTCCTGAAAATTGTTTTGAGCCTTTCTTTGCAGAAAGCTTGGCGCTTTTCCGACATTTGGACTGTTTCCGATATTTTTAAAATAAGATATGTAATGTAGATTTTTAAGATAATTTAAAAAATGTAAGTCTGTTTTTGGAGAAATGAGCGGGTCAAAAGTTATGTTTGTTATTGTAATTTTATATTACCTTACCTTACCTTACAACCTTAAAAAGGTTTCTCGCGATTATTTCTCATTTCGCGAAGGTCAAGCTTGTCGCCCCTCCTCTCGAGTTGGCCTGGTGAAGTAGTGAGTTGGTTTCTTGTGCTCTCCACCTCATATAACCAGGTACGCCCGGCTTATCGGGGATTGTTCTGAGCCAAGCGTCTAGTCTTCTTTTGAAGATGTCCACTGCAACTCCTTTCGTGTTTCTTAGGTCTTTGGGCAATGAGACAGTTTTGGTCCTCTCACAACAAAACTATTTTCTTTCAGGGTTAAGGATGTTCCCTGTCTCGCCTTCAATTTGGGAATACGACAGTCTACCGTTTCTACCTTCCACCGTTGTTTGGGGAGTTATAGGGTTCAGAGTAAGATTAGGGACTAGTTTCTCCATTATTTTCCAAGTGTAAATAATGGTGTATCTCTCTCTTCCCCTTTCCAGTGAATATAGGTCTAGTTCGCGTAACCTTTTCCAGTAATTTAGTTATTTGCACCCATTGATCTTGGCTGTGAAGCTTCTCTGGATCCCTTCCAGCTGTCTAATGTCTTCTTTTTTATATGGGGATGTTAGGACCGAGCAGTATTCCAATTTTGGTATTATCAGGGTTTTCAGCAGAGGAATCATTACATTCCTATCCCTTCGTTTAAAGGTTCTCAATATCTATCCCGTTATTTTCTTTGCTCTGTTTACTGCTATCTTATTTTGTGTTTCAAATTTCGCATTATCTGTCATTACAACCTCTAAATCTTTTGCTCTGGAATTTCCCTGAATTTCCTGTCCATTTCGGATATAATATTCCATGGATTTTAGGTCTTCTCTTTTTCCGTACCGTAATAGCTGAAATTTTTCAGTGTTAAACTTCATATTGTTGTCTTCCGTCCACTTGTAGATTCTGTTTATGTCGGTTTGTAGAGATCCTATATCTTCTGGGTTTCTTATTTTTCTACTTATCTTTGTGTCATCCGCAAAGGATGTTACTGTGCTGTCTCTGGTAACGTCCTCATCTATGTCTGTTAGCATGATTATGAAGAGTAGTGGAGCTGTGGTACTGAGCTGAGGACCTCTGATTCTGAAGATGATACTCCTTGTACTGTAACGACTTGCCGCTGCTCACTAAGGAAATTATATATCCATTTCCCTACTTTTCCTTTTACACATATATTTTAGTTTATGTATTATGATTCCATGGTCACACTTGTCGAACGCTTTAGCAAAGTCTATGTATAGTACATCATAGTTTTCATTACTTTCAAGTGCATCAATGATGTTGTTGTTGTGTTCCATTAGTTGTGATAAACATGATCTGCCTGACCGAAACACGTCTTGGTTATCATTTAATTTTTTCTGAGTTTCCAAAAAGTCAGATTTTCTGTCTAACTATTCTTTCAAATATTTTAGTGAGATGAGATGTAAGCGACATTGGCCTATAGTCGCGCTCTTCAGGATGCCCGGTATTTCTCCCGTGTCTAGTGATCGTCTCCATATCCAGTATAGGGGTTCAGCGATTGCATTCTTGCAGTGTTTGATCAGTGTGGCATTCCATTTATCCGGTCCTGCCGCTGAGTGTGTTTTTAGTTTCCATATGGCTTGTGTAATATCATCCGTCGTAAAGTTGAAATCCGTTAAACTTTCCCCTTGTGGTTCTTCTTCAAAGAACGCATTTCTATCGCATATCAATTTGTCTTTTTGCGAAATTATAGAAGTACTTTGAGTTAGCCTTTATTGTTTCTATAGCGTCGTCTTCTTCATTTCTGTATGCTCTCGATTAGTTCCTGTATGACGACATCGATACTTTTCAGTTTATCATTTAATATTTTTCTGATGTTGTTATCTCTACAATTACTTAATTTTGCAGTCACTCTTTTTCTCTTTCGAAACAATGCCCTCTTTTGACTTTCAAACCTGCTTCTCTTTCCTCTGTGTTGTATCTTTGGGACATGTTTTTCCACAATTTATAACGTCTTCTCCTCTAACGTCATTAGCATCTCCTCCGTTGTCTTGGCCTCGAAAATGGTTTTCCAATCTATTACTTCCATTCTGGATGTCACATCTTCCCAGTTTATAGCTTTGGAGTGAAAATTAAAAATTTCGAATTTGCTTCTTTCTGTTGTGCGTGTTCTTTCCTTTCTTGTTGCCTTTATATTAGATGTTATTTCAATGATGTTGTGGTCCGATATCATAGTTGGGGATATTTCTACATTATCAATTAGATTATTGTTTGTGAATACCAAATCTAGGCAGTTGTTTTTTCTTGTGTTTTCTGTTATTTCTTGCGTTAGCATAAATTCATCAGCTGGAGCTAGTAGCATTTTTACCTGCTCCTGGTCTTCTCGTGTGGCCCCCTTGTCCTGGTGTATATATATGTTTTTCCTATCCTTTTATATTTCATGAATGGGAAATTAAAATCACCACAGAGAAAAATATTTGGGGTTGGAGAGTGTAGATCTTTTACCCAGTTTCTTATCTCTGGAATGGAATCTGAAAATTTTGAGGTTGGCGTGTTTGGGGGTCCGTACATTACAATTAGAACCATATTTAATTTTTCAAATTTTTTTTGCTATACATTCTACGTCGCTGTTTGAGGTACTTATAGCCATTTCTGTTATGTGCCTTTCGCGTGTGTAAATAGCACATTCTCCTTTACGTCTCACTTTTCTGTCGGCTCGGAGGATGTTATAGCTGTCAATTTGTATTTCTTTTTTATCAATACAGGACTCACAATTTTCACAGTTCGCCTGGCAGTCCTTTAGATGAGTTTCCGTGAGGCATGCAAAGTCTGCTCCGGCTTCTTGCATGAGTCCTTTCAGGTATAAAACTTTGTTCGTGGAATGGTTTGATTTAAGGCCCTGAATGTTGGTTAGGATTATTTTTATTTTTTCTCTTTCAAATTAAATTTTTTAACACACCCTAAATTGTGCATAGATGCAGTGCCGATCCCGATATCTGCAGTACCCTTCTGCGTAGTATTTACAGACGGTATTTTCTACGCTTCTATTTCTTGTTATCTGATTATTTTCTATTTTTTTAATTTTATATTATCATTATTTTTCGTCGGCTGTTTATTTCCTAAGTTTTTAGTTTTTATCTTTTTATCATTTACCTCGTTGGGCAGTTTTACTACATCGCAACTTTTACTCCTCTCTTTTCTTTCTTTTATGTCTTCATTCCATATTATATTGTTATTTATTATTTGCTCTTCTCTTTCTTCCATCCGAATTTTCATTGGGACATTTCGGGACTCTTGTTTCTCCATTATTCCTCCTTTTCTGTAACACACGAATTCGATTTCTCCATTTCTTTAAATACCGCAAAGGAGTTTACAGTCTGTGTACATGCGTCACAGAAATTTGACTCCCGCTATCTGTTTCACGTTCGAGACGAGGGATATTTTCCGATCATCCCAATTCATGCAGATATAGTCGTGTAGTTTTTGACAGAAATCACATCTGCTTGCTGCATTTTCAGTTGTTTCCAAATTACACAAATTGCAGATTAAGTGTGGATTTGGACCCATAGTCATGCTATTCATTAATTATCGTAAAAAGAAATGCGCGCACAATTTTTTTTCTTTTTCTTTTCTTTCCTTTCGATGGTCACGGGAGGTTTATGACCTTTGCGTTTTACGACCTTTTTCCTGCTTTGTTTCAAACGAATGTCAACCGTATTACGATCTAAATATATACGTTAGACTGGTGATAATTTATGTAAACTGTATTGCACTTTCTTAATTTTAATGAATTTCACTTTATAATTTATATGCACGGATTCACTGATACTTTATGTATTTCAGGTGCAAACAGAATAAACCGCCGAGTAGTTTATTCCCTTCTTATTTGGATGTTAACACAGAGAGAGAGATACAACACGTCCATAACCCAAGAGGTACAAGCAAAATATATATATATATATATATATATATATATATATATATATATATATATATATACACAGTGTATATATATATATATACACACACACAGTGTGTATATATATATATACACTGTGTGTGTATATGTATATATATATATACACACACACACACACACAGTGTATATATATATATATATGTATATATATACACACTGTGTATATATATATATATATATATATATATATATATAATTCAGTGGCGACGCCGACACTCGGGCTCCTCGTGCTCAGCCCGAGTCAAAAAATGCAATAGAACTGCAGAATCTCGATAATTTGAACTTCTTTATTTAAAAAAATATTTATCTTTAAATTCTAAAGCTAATAAACATTTTTTTAATTTTAAAGTTTAAAAATTTTAAAAAATCGATAACTACGAATAGGCAAATATTGGACATCTCAATATTTACGTGAGTAATAATCTTGTTGACTCGGGCTCCAGCGAATTTGCAAGAGAAGCGTTGAACCGTATTCTTTATTTTATAACGTTTGCAAAGGACCTTTCTTATATGCATTTTGTTACGCTGCAGTCACTCCCCTAAATGTGTATAAATTGCATGCCATCATGTCTCTAATAATGCCTTAATTATTGAGAAAAACATTTCAACTCAGGCTCAAAGCGAAATGCTTGATAAAATCAAATTATTATTCTGATGATATATTGCATTTGCGCATGTCTACTGTTTCCATGCATGTCAAACTACGAAGATCGAACAGTAGCCATCGAATGCAAAGCTGACGGTGCAGGCCTATATTTTTTTCATTGTGCATACGTGTGATTAGAGTTTTTTATTAAATTACTTCTTACATTTTATTACCCATGGAGGACATAGTGGTTTGTTTAAAAGAAAAACCTTTTAAAAGAAACGTTGCAGAGCAAAAACAAATTATTAAGAATGGACGTCCAGTGCCAATTTTAAAAGCTAAAGTGGGAAACCGGTCTTTTCAAAACAGTTGGTATAAACAAAATGATTGGTTATGTGGAAGTGCCAGTGAAGAAAAACTATATTGTATGCCTTGTTTACTTTTCCAGACCAAAACAAAACAATCGTGGACAGATATTGGATATGCATATTTTAAAAACATTTTAAGCGACAGTCATTATCATGCTAAGTCATAAGTCATTTGAGAAATTACAAATGTCTGAAATGCTGTTAAGCTCGAAAGAGAAAATCACAACAAATTAGTAAAAGAAAATAGACAATATTTGAAGCATTTAGCAAATGCTGTTCTATATTTGTGAAAACAAGAACTTCCATTGCGTGGGAGTAGTATGCCCGCAAAAATGACGAGTGCAGAGCAGTTGCAATGTTGATCAAATGAGTGCCAGTGACACCCACCCGACTCCCTTGTTGCAAGGTGCCAACCCCCTCCCAAGGGTGCCAAAAAAGGAGGGAATCACCCCAGCAAGCTCGGGGGTGTCCACCTAACCTCTTTGGATGAGAAGCTGGGACGGCCTCACCCCCAAAGAGAGAGAGAGAGAGAGAGAGAGAGAGAGCATCTTTTCACCTGGACATCCAGATGCATAATAAAGCTCTCGGCTTCAGCACCTGGTTTAGAACTCGAAATCCACCAGTTGGCTTAATCAGCCACTTGGCTTAGAAGACTTAGAAGACAGGTGTATGTGTATATATATTAATTAACATTTCAGTTCCCAGATTGCGCTATTCAGATATTCTTGACAGTCGGCTTAGAAATCCGTCAGTCGGCTTAGAAAGCGTAACCAGCCATTTGGTATATATATATATATATATATATATATATATATATATATATATATATATATATATGTTCCCATCTTCCCAGTTATTCCTTAATATAGTTTATATATACACAACCAAAAGAATTAAATAAAACACCATTACATCATTCTGCTTATTTAGACGAGCTAAGGGAAAATAAATCATGAAATGCAGTATATAGGAAATAAATATACATTAAAAAAATAATATACAGCAAAAGTACACACATTAAACTAAGGATATATATACATTCTTAAATAATAATATTACTATAGGATAAAACTATATAACCATTTAATATATGCACGAGCAAATACGCCCTCATATATATATATATATATATATATATATATACACATACACAAACTCAGAATGGTCCCCTGAGAAATTTATATGTTAAACACAGACCGTGCATGGAACAAGGAACTCTTCTGGGAAAATTAAATCCACTATAGTCCGAATAAGTAATGGTAAATGACAAATACCATAGTTTTTCTTTTTCATGATGCTAGCCCGACGTGGGCAACGGGTCTCTCGCAAAGAGATCCCATAAATATAGCTTCCCTCACCAGCTATCTGCAAAGCAGACAGGATCCAGCTTTGGGACATGGACCTAGGGTTTAAAGCAAGCCTAGTCCCTACATTCAGAACCTCTATATAAGTAAAAGACTCGTTGCATTCACGTCGGATTGAATAAACAAAGAAAAAGGGGTAACTATTGTATTTTTAGCCAAAAAAAACAAAACTTAAACCTCAAGCGGGACATTGAGCGTCCACTTTTCAAGGCACATAACACGTCCGTTTAATATACACAAACTCAGAATGGTCCCCTGAGAAATTTATATGTTAAACACAGACCGTGCATGGAACAAGGAACTCTTCTGGGAAAATTAAATCCACTATAGTCCGAATAAATAATGGTAAATGACAAATACCATAGTTTTTCTTTTTCATGATGCTAGCCCGACGTGGGCAACGGGTCTCTCGCAAAGAGATCCCATAAATATAGCTTCCCTCACCAGCTATCTGCTATAGTGGATTTAATTTTCCCAGAAGAGTTCCTTGTTCCATGCACGGTCTGTGTTTAACATATATATATATATATATAAACACCAAAACTTATATAAAAAATAATAATAGAACAGGATAAAACTATATACCCATTAATATATATATATATATATATATATATATAAAGAGCAAAACTTATGTAAAATCAAAATGCATACACTTTATGTTCTACCGCGCTTAACTAAAATACTAAACTCGCACGTGATTGAGTCTACAGTTACAGCATTGTTGCTTTTTACAACACACTGAAAACGATTTAGCATTATTTCACCACTCAAGGTGTGCGAGTGTCTATACTCGAAGTAAATGGCCTTCATATCGTTCAATACTATTTTTGTGCCCACTTGACAATTGTTTGGCAAATTATCTTTAAATAGGGACAGAACACAATCAAAAGCACGCACAAAGAGGGCGTCGTTAGCCACAACATTATTATTAAATTCAAATTTACAAACACTCCTTTCCAATCGAGGGTTTTTTTTACCGATCCGAGCTTTTCAATCGTGAGCTCTTCTTCACAACACAGCGGCAGTTGAAATAATCTTCCAAGTCATACCGACATCCAGGGGCGTCCGCAGGATTTTTCGCAAGGGGGGGGCAAAACTAACTTATTAGTTCTTAGTTTTAGTTCTTATTAGTTCTTTATTAGGTAGAAAAAAAAATGCACTGCGACCACTACGAGTAAAAACCGTCATCTCCCCTTATCATAGCGTGCTTTCGGTGCTAAATTTATGTACTTAGTAATACTAAGTACATAAATTTAGCACCGAAAGCAGGCTATGATAAGGGGAGATGACGGTTTTTACTCGTAGTGGTCGCAGTGCATTTTTTTTCTACCAGTCAAGTCCATTTTTTATATGTTATATGATACTATGATTAACTATAATCGTGTAAGTTTCAGTGAAATTGACCAAAAGGTTTTCGAGAGAAAAAAATAAATAAAACACTCAATATAATGATCTTTGCAAATAATTCCATTACTATATCTTTCAGTATAGTTTATTTAACACTTCTAAGTTCAACGACACGGCACTTCGGTAAAGTAAAGGTAAAGTAAACGACATTTCCTTGAACGTGGAAACACTGACTGAGCTGCAGTAGAATTATAGAAGTCGTTGCGTGGGCAAACACAAATTTCCAAGGGAGGGCAACTGCCCCCTCTTGCCCCCCCTCCGGACGCCCATGCCGACAGCTGCTCATTGTATAAAAATACAATTCTTCAGGGTGAACAGTGTAGGCGAGCTCTGCCCTGTACCACTCAATCCTTTGTACCAAAGTTCATGATATTTCGAAGAGTCTAAACATTTTAAATAAGCATCCAGCTCTAGACCATTCTAGCCATGTTCATTCTTCATTCGTTAAACGCGTCGAGCAGAGCGGTGTATGCGTATTCAAGAACCGTATCAAAATAAACCATATCCGTAACACTTGTGTCTAATATAGGTTTTAGTTTGCGGAAACCGACGATTTCAATAATTCTGTCAAGGATGCAGCGGTTTCGCGTGGGGACAAGAGCGTTATTATCAGATGCATTCTTCCACATCAGTCGTATATCAATGCATGGCTGATCGTTATTTATACACAACGTAAAAACGATGGCATAAGAGGGTGGATCATTAATCTGTTCTCTTCTTGTACATACACCTGCAGGTATTTTATAACGATCCTCACCCCACTTCCCAACTATTACGAAGACTCTATTCATCTCCTCAACACTTAAATAAACAACGTTACGTTTACCGGAGTTTGCTTGTCTACAAGTCATTTTAAGTACATAGTTAATGACACCGGTTTTACGTCTGAACACACGTAATGACTTCGTTACTGACACGTCGTATACGGCATTGAGAATGCTTCTCAAAGGAAGCTCCATCGTTTTCTATTGTGAGAGTGCATGTCCAGTCGGGTCAAGCTCTGAGATGACTATGAGCAACTGGTGCGCGGTTTGGCTCGGAAACATGTGTGGAGGAGTGAGTCATACCAAGCGTTAATGTTTCGTGTACGGGTTTGTTCCAGCATGAAAGAATCATGCGAGTACTTGTACCCATTATACCAGGCAATTTTTCCGATACATGGGGCAATATCGGATTTAATGTTTTATCGGAATACGCACTAGACGTTCATTTCCACAAACTAAACACATTAACAATCCGGCGCACTATTTGAGAGAAACATATGCCCGTATTTATCCTTTTGTTTAACAGTCGATACTCGTCTCTAAATTCTATTAAAAACTCACACAGGCCTTTAGCCACAACCTCACTGCGAACCTCGTCATGATATATATGAATGTAGTGGTAAAAGTACTTTAGCTTGCCCATGATGACAAGGTTTACATTCTCAGCCGCAGGGTACGCTTACTCGGTATGATGCAGCATGACATAATACCGCCTGTTACGCCACTCGTCAACAAGACTCACTACCCATACCTGTTGCTTCTCTTCTGCACGCGTTGTTTCTTTCACCTCACGGTATATGTACGCTTTAATACAGTTTAGCCCTACAACGTAGTCCATTACATCGTTTGTGCCGCGAAATGCGGCCCTGCTCTCGCCAGAATATCCATAGAGTATTTGAACATCTTGTTCCTCAAGCTTTGCACGGTTCAATGTAGCCTTAAAAGTCTCAAAGGAGGGGGCTAGGCCGTCTTTCAGTATTCACCACATCTTCCGACTTACCGAATACCACTTCATAAACGTCGAACACGCAGTATCAAAAGTAGCCATCACTATTTTTCGTCTACGTGAGAATTCTTCAAATACACGTCTGAGATCTAGGGCTTGTAGCAGCCAACTGAGCACGCAGGGGTAGAGATATGCCCAGGTAGTAGCAGAAGTCACGTGACCATTTGATTGATCTTACAGTGGGCGGAGCTTAGGACTTTTTGCTGTATATACGCACAGACACACACAAAGGAGAAAATGAAACCCTAATTGAAACATTTACATATTCAAATATACGTAATAAATAAACATATCTTTAACAGTAGACATATATAACATTCAGGTACTATGGTACCAAAAGGGGTACGGTATCATAGGTGCCAGGCACCTAGTAACGTTTCCCTTTATGTTACGACACACATTTGTGCCCCTAAGTTCCTTCACACACGCCACTTTCTGTGCCCGAAAATTGTGGGTTCCTACAGTCAATTGGGGTGGTTGGTCACCCAGACCTTCTAAGCACAGTAGCTCCTTCAACGAGTCAAAGTTAACGACTCGTCGGTTCGCCAGGTTAAGCCTGATGCCCTTCGCCTTCACGATATATTTCAGCTCTTCCTCCACCCTCATCCGCAGCCCATACGTTTTTGGCCCTGTTGATACAAAGGAGTCAGCGTATGCACCATCACCATACTCATCCTTGATCTCGTCAGTCAACTCATCGAGGAATTCCCCAATAAGCGGCACATATTCACCCTCCCTCCCTGTGAATATTACGCTATCTGTGTCAGCGCACAGCACCCTCTGTCCCCAAAGCTTGATGCGTGCGTATGCCGTTGTGAAGCTGGCTACAGGTATGTTTGTAACACGTGAGGTATCTGTGGCCAATTCGGTGATGTTGTACTTTGTTATGTACGTGTTACCAACATTCACGATCTCCATAACCTCTTTATCGGGGGCCTTGGCATAATCCCACACCTCGTTATAACTTTGGGCCAAATGAACGTTCCCCTTACCTGTATTCTGTGCAAACTTGCCCCAAAGACTATTTATGCATAACTTTGCACTAAAGCGCTTGCCAGGGTTCTTAACAATTTGGAACCGGGCAAGTTTTATCCCTTCACGGTAAGGGTAGCGCTGAATATACGCCGATTTTTCACCCACGCTCTCAAACCCTGGGTAGCCTGATGCTTCTACTTTATCCTTCAAAAAGTATTTATATACGGCCTGAAAAGGTTGGGTAGCTTCTGAAACCTCCACACCTCATATATCTTCAATATTCTGAAACCATGGCGGACGGCTAGGGACAGGTCAGGACTTGTTTCTACACCTCTGATCTTTCGTTGGTTGGTTGTGTGATTGCAGGCTCCATTGTTCTCTGCGCACTTAACGCACGGGAGAAACATGAGCTTGTGATCTATAACGACCGGTAAGATCGGCATCCATACATCGCGAGGGGGGAGCACATCTATGAAAGAAAGACGGAAATAGTACTTGTTCAAATTTGTTGAGAACACCTCAATGGTGGGCAGGTCAGGTCCCATCAGATTTTCAGGTGCACCTATGGGGTACGGATTGCTCTTCATCATGTAGGGATATAAAGAACAGAAGTCGTAGTAATGGAGTTTCACGCCCTCCCTAGGCGGAAAGTATAGTTTGAATGGGTTTGTACGCCCTCCGAACAAGCTATCACCGCATTTGAAAGGATCTAATACCATTGAGCGCTTGATCGTGTTTATTTCTTCACGGTACTGTCTATCTGTTTCCATCCGTGCATAATACTCATGCTCCTACAAGATCTTGTGATTGAACTGGGTGCCTATAAACTGATCGCTGGTGCGGGTCCATGCAAGACGGTCGGCAGGAGATCTACCGTGGATATCTCCTACGATTCCACACTCAGGAAGTGGGCAACTATACCATCAGAACCGTTAAAGGAGTACACAGTTTTCTCACCAGTGGCACGGTTTTCGCTTAGACCATCAACCCACAAACATGACCATTGTCCTTAATGGCTACTAATCTCGTGTTGCCGGCGTGTTTTATGAATACTCCGGTCTGCTGCTGTATGTGTATAAGCCAGTAACTAGCCTTGTGTCCATAACTACGAGGGTTGTTTCTGTGAATGACGGCTAAGGTGTCTTTACGCATGAAATTATTCTTGAACACAGTAAAGCACAATGATGCGATTTTAGTTGCGACTTGCAGCGGATCGCAGTTGAAACGGTCCATGTACATCTTTCTAAAGGCTTGGAAACATAGTCTAAGCACGCGCACATCATTCTCGCAATGAGGCTCACATTCGTCAGTAATATTGTAAGCATTAGCTTCATTAAAATTGTTGTAATAGCGGTCAAAATCTTCACGCTCACTATCACTCATGCTGGTGTAGTTAACGTATTGTTTGGGGGGAGGTAGTCCTACGTAATTTAAAGTGTCGCTAGTGAGGAAAGTGTGAGGGAAATACCCTTTTGAAACTACTTCGGCGACTACACCCATCACCTTGAGTAGATTGGCTAGTTTACAAGGTGTGAATAATAAAGTATCTTTAAACTGAACATTACCTCTTACTTGCATTTGTATAAGTTTGTTTCCCCTTTTCAAGAGGTCGCCTGTAAATATCTCAGATGACTCATGTTCAAGCAGTTCCTTATAAAGGAACTGTGTGTCAAATTTTGCTCCGTTTTCCGTTTTGGCAAGAATATAGTCTTTTTTTGGAACTTGTCCGCTAACTTGACAATATAGGAAACAAAGAGTTTCACAGGGCTATCGTGGACATTCGTTTAAAAATCGTTTGTCCGTTTACCACATTTGTGACACTCATCACACTCGATCTCCATGCACTCATCACAGAGAGTCTGGCTTAGAAGTAGATGTGGGATAACCTCTTTTGTTTCAGGGTTTGTGTAAGTTTCTATATCATAGTACACGGTTATACCGGGTTTAATTTTAGGCTTAGCATCTTTCATATAACATACATGCTTTACTCCGTCCGCCTTATATTTTTCATGACATGTAGAACAGTGAATTTCATCGCATTTATGCTCAAACTTCCCCCAATTATCCATCATATGAAACATACCACATTCACAGATTCTCATTTTCCTGCACGTGCCAATTGACTTATGGAACTCAAAGCATTTATTATTGAAAAATGTACGTCTGCACAAATGACATTCCCTTTTCTCGGATTCAACTACACGACTTTCACATTTGGAGTGTTTACACTGCTCACATACCATGTGACATTAGGGCATATCATACTTTTCCGAGTCCGAATTTCACTCTGGCTAATATGTATTTTTATGTAAAATTTAATTCTAAGAGGGGTTTCTTTTCTACAACTTTTCCCAAAAATCGCGTTATCATGTTCAAAATTGCGGTTTTCTGTTCTATGTTGAAATACCGAATATTCAATTGAACACAACCTCATATTTTTAACCCTTTGTCGTAATTTGTTGCCATTTAGACACATTAACTTTGTTTAACTCTTACACAGGTTTAATACATGTACATAAGAAAAAAATCTATTCCATTTGAATCTTTGTAACCATTTGGGGCAGAAGGCGAAGTTCAACATTCTCTCAATAGATGGCTCTGAGCAAGGAGGAAGTAATGGCCTCATCAGTTAAAGCTCTCACTCAGAGGTCAGAGGAGGGGAAGATCTCTGGGATATTCTTTGATGGCAAGCAGGATAGGAACACAAAGGTGTTGAAGTATGACGAAGTGACAGGGAGATTTCATCCTGGCAAAGTGATCGAGGAGCATTACGCTATCACGTGGGAGCCTCAAGGAAAGTACCTCTTCCATTTCACTCCCGAGGAACCTGAGGAAGGAGAAAAGCCTGCTCATAAGATCGCTCAGGGCCTGCATGAGTGGCCTCTGGATCACGGAGCTGACGAGAGCCTTGTATGATTGGAGGAGACTCTACCAACATCAACACGGGGTGGTCTGGAGGCGCCATAGCCCTATTGGAGAAGATGCTTGGTCGCAAGTGCCACTGGATGATGTATCAGCTCCATGTGAACGAGCTCCCCCTGAGGCACTTAATCATCAAGCTGGACGGCCCTGTAACTCCCCGGTCAGGCTTCAGTGGGCCTATTGGAAAACTTCTTGAGAAAGTGAATGAACTTGAAGTCAACTTCAACTTCAAATCAGTGGAAGGAACTGAAGATATCATAGAGCTGCCAGTAGAAATAGTCAAATCTCTCTCCACAGACCAGCACAACTGCTATCTTCTGATCAAAGCCATCAAGTGTGGAAGTCTCAGTCCACAGTTGGCTGGTCTCAAGTGCGGACCTCTGAACCAATACAGGTGGCTCACTACTGCACAGGCCATCTTGCTGTTGTGGATGAGGAGCACGGACTGAAGGGGGAGGTGTTGAGGAGGCTCGAGGTCCTCGTGAAGTTCTGCCTTAACTTCTACTTCAAAATGTACTACGACATCAAAGTGAAGCACCACCTCAAATTTGGTCCTGCACACGTTTTTTCAAGCCTGAGGCTGCTGAGGAACCAGACTACCGAGGTCAGGAACATCATCTCTGCTGCAGTGATAAGAGGAGCTTACCACGCACATCCTGAGAAATTCCTGGCTTCATTCCTGTGCAGTGAGGATGAGCATCAGAGAGCTTTTGCTGTGAACCAGATAGAGAAGATCAGAGAAGGAAGAGTTTGGTGATATGACAGTGAGGCCCCATAAAAATCCCAAAGTAAATCTGCAAGCCACTTCACCTGAGGATCTCATTAACTGGGAATCAGAGATTATTTACGAGCCTATTTTCACCTGCAAGATGACCTTGACTGAGCTCGAGGATCACAGGAAAACTCCACTCGAAGTGGACGCTTTCTCTGTTCATACTCAGTCCTGCGAGAGAGCTTTACAGGAAGTCTCAACTGCTTCTCAAGCTGTGTACGGTCACGAGAGGAGAGATGGGTATGTGAGAGCCAGGATAGACCATCGAGAAATGCTCCCAGTGTTCAGATCGAAGTAGGACATACTTAAGAGCTTTTCAGGTTCGAGTGACTGATGAAGAGGCTGAAGCCATCGTTAATGCTCATAAGAGGATCCAGGAAGAACAGGCGTGTAAACCTACACGTGGAGGTGGCAAGTCTCCCGCTACTCGATCAGAGTAGAGCTGGTGAGCCGCGCCTATTCTTTGAAGAAAAACTTAAAATTCGCAAGAAAGCAAGGATGAGGTCAGGAAAGCAGCTTCTAGACTAAATCATATGCAGAACACTTGCGCGATTTGGTTTGGGTGCCCTGAGGCTGCGGTAGGCAGCCTTCAAATCAGAAAATCGCGATTTTGACCATGAAAATTAAATTTTTCGGAAAAGTTGCAAATAATAAACCCATCTTAGAATTAATTTTTTCATAGGAATACATATTAGCCATTTTGTTTTTCCAAAATTTCAACCCTGAACCCAGAGTATGATATGCACTAATGTGACATTCCTTACAATGCTTCACTATATCATTCTCAAACTCGATACATCCCTTACACAAATCATGATGCCGTCCATATTTTCGACTGTTATCATAACTAGCGTAAAGAGCCCTTATATTACGGATGGGGAGATACTTTGACCTTGACAATCATAAAATAAGTATGGGTCTTTCGCGACTCTCACACAGCTTTTAAAAATATACACAGTCCTACGACGATCATCCATTCCGAATACAACTGTACGAACATTCATTTCCTGCTTTACCCTTCTCAGTTCTTCAGGACCCATTTTACAGCCAAACTCAAGCTTGCATTCCGAAGCCAGTTTACGAGCACGCTGCACAACCGTAGGGAACCAAATTTTTTTGACCCAGGTATTTAGCACAGTGAACATATGAGCTAAGACTATTGCTATAAAGCCGCAACCACGATCGACGTTTATATATTTTCTGTAAATAACCGGTGAATTGAACTTAAGAGTATAAGGTGTGGCACTGTGACCCGCAACCCGGAATACTCTGTCAATATCTACCTTGAAGTTCTCCATATTGAAGGCTGTACTACTTTGAGAGGCCTTCATTATACGCCCCAAGATATATTCTATATCTACAGTACATCGGCCAAGCGTCTGAATGTTATTACTACCTAAAAATCAACTACATCCCCGTCAACTGACCCGACCCTGAAAGACAGCCTCGTCCGGACTTCACGTTCGTCGCGGTTCTGAAGGGCAAACTCCACAATACGTTCAACTACGTGACGCAGACCGTGTTCAACACTATTGCTATACATGGCTCCATGGTCAACCATGATTACGTACCGACTTCTAGTTAGGGCCGGGTTGGGGTTATCGGTGCGCACCAGTTCGAATGTTATACCTTCCTCTATAGCACGAGAAGCTGCTGGTGTGGAGGATGTACCAGGATTAAAGAGGAATAAGGGAGTACAAATGTATTTGAGGAGGGAGCTAGTGTAGAGGTTGTGTCGTAAGACGTAGATGGCTGGGGCTCTATTACTGCGGGTCTAGGAGCCGGTGCAATCCTGGCACGTTTTATACCTGACGTGGAAGGTTCTTCATCATCGTGCCTCCGCTTTGAACTGCCACTTGGTGGAGGTGTCGCTAGCGAGGGTTCGTCAGCTGGGGTGGAGTCTGTAACCACAACTACACACTCATCGGGGTCGCCTGTAATATCGACGATGGGGGTCTGTACATCGTCATCATTCACGGCTCTGTGGAAGAAGAACAAAAACGAGATTGTAGAATATAAGGAACATCACTTAAATTTTTATTATATTTTGTAAATGTTCCACTTAAGGGTGTGACGTGTTAGAGATGGAATCTGTAGAAAAATTCAGGTTCACAAGGCCATCCACATGTATTATATCTGACCCTACAGAATGTGATATAACTGTGTTTATGCTTAAAATCATTAAAGATAAGGGGGAGATGTTCTCAAAATTTGTGCATAAAGTAATATGGTGCTCTTCGACGTATCAATCGGTGTTCAACGAGTACCAAGTTCATATTTTGTTCCACAAAGGCGTATATGACGTTAATTCGTTAAAGGGAAATGAGCATACAGTCATTGTAATTGAAGATCTCATTGCTGGAAATGGATAAAATGTTTGCCGAGACATTTAGTGTTCTCCCACCATCTTAACATAAGCATATTCTTCATCAATCAGAATCTATTTTTCAAAAATAGATACATGCGTGATTTGTCGTTAAATACACATCTTGTCTTATTCAGCAACGTAGAGATATGTCACAAATTGGGGTATTAGCTAATCAAATGTTCCCGAATCAGCGTAAGGAGTTTTTGGAAGTTTATAAAGAAGCTACAAATCAGCGTTACGGATATTTGCTTTGTGACCTTCATCCGCGAAACACGTTTAGGGTGCTTCTAAGAACGAATATATTCCCAAACGAGCCTGAAACGGTGTATATTGCAGAATGAAAAATAGGCTGAAGAAATATCGTGAGTTAATAAAAATCTATCAACGATTGCCCCGGGCACTGCAACAGATGTTTGTTAAAAATATTGACTCGGACTTTTTAAAATGCATCTGTGAAATCTGCCTTCATGTTATAAAATGTAATATAACAATGAAATCACTTCAGAAGGCTCGCTTACGTCGTTACAAGAGCATGATACATACGCTCGCTCGTAAAAGTCAAACTATTGGGAAGAAAAAGCGAATTATTGTAAAAAGAGGGGGTTCATTCCTCCCCATCTTATTTTCAGTTTTGGGACCTTTACTGACTAGATTAATGTAATGAAGAAAGTGCTAGTGATTCCACACGAGGTGTTTGCTTCACTACAAAGTTCAAAGAGTCCAGACATGGTTCTAGAACTCCGCAAACGCGAATTGATAGACCTATTAAACAGTGAAAAGTCACCTGATGAGAAAAGGAAATTATACCAAGTTCTGCGGGAATTTCTTCATGAGTACGAAGATTATAAGAATCCGACAGAGATCGGCGTAATTATTAGACACAGCGCGAGCAACGATGAGGATGGCGACATAGGAGCTGAGGCCGACGTTAGAGATAACCAACCAAAGAATAACGGAACGCAATACATCAAGCATGTACTAAAAAGCAGTCTCCCACACACATTGAGGAATAAAGGCTTAAGTCTTTACAATCTATTGAGTGAGGACTGAGGACCCCCATCATACAGTGGACCGATACAGGCGAGGTCATTGTTGAAGGAACAAGGGTACAAGGATCGAATATCATCGACATTGTCCATGATCTGGTGAGAAAGTGGGACAGGCCCGCACCATCAGGATGGAAGCATATTAAAGAAAGACTACAACAAATAAATGTCCCCAAAACATTGATAGGAAATCTAAATAGGTTAAAAGACTTGGAGGAAGTCTCCCATGTGCCAGAACTGAATACGCCATCACCCCCTACGGTAGCATCTCTGAAGAGGAGGAAGAAGAGCCCAAACAACAACGGCCAACCCTATCCACGTGTCTCTAAAATACGCAAATGGCTAACATATTATGAAAACGCTATTATGACATTTCTAGCCGAACCTCGTACGGCGGCTTTCATAGACTGTACAGAGGTGTTTACAATGATGGAGTACGGAAAAATGATGTTGAGAGGTTTTTGCGGGAGCAGGATGCTTATACACTTCATAAGCCGGTGAGAAAAAGGTTTAAAACGGCCAACACAACAGCGGTTTCGATTGATTCTATTTGGCAAGCGGATTTAACAGACATGCAAAGGTATTCAGTATATAATGATGGCTATCGCTACATCCTATTCATAATAGATGTATTCTCTAGATATCTGTGGCTAATTCCTCTGAAAAAGAAATCGCCTGAAACAGTTGCTAAACCAACCAAAATGCTGTTGTTGAACGAAAACAGGGTTCCAGGCTATTTTTGTTCTGACATGAGGAAAGAATTTATAGGCCGAGCTTTTCAAAATACGTTGGCAGAGTTTAATATCAGTTACTACACAAGCAATTCTATACATAAGGCCACTTTAACTGAAAGAGTTCAACTTACCAAAAGAACACATGCATCGCTATTTTACACATAAAAACACATACAGATATATAAACATTCTGGAATCATTGGCCTCATCATACAACCGTTCATACCATCGCGCGATTGGGACAACACCTAACGAGGTTTTACAAAGAAGTACGCGCACAGAGTGAGGTGAGAAGGGATATTCGTAGAGCATAGCCACACTACACATTTCAAAATCAATGACTATGTAAGGCTATCACGTTTAGGAAATAAATTCGCCAAGAGATTTGAGCAAGGATGGACACGTGAAATTTTTAAAGTTAGTGCTATGAGACCTAATGGCGAGATAATGGTGTATTACGTTGAAGATTTGAATGGGGAAGAAATCGCGAGGCTTTTACCGCGAGGATTTGCAGAAAGTGACATTTAATTTAGGATAAAATGTGTTTAAAATTGAAAAAATTATAGGCAGCAAAGGTTCAGGAAAGAGAAAAATGTACCAGGTGAAATGGCTAGGGTACCCAGAAAGTTTCAACACCTACATAAAAGCTAATGCAATAATGAAGCTTAAATAGTATGTAACATGGCGCCTAACCACTTCTATGTCACACTCCCGTCCTCTTCTCTATCTGTATATCCTAACAACAAACTAGCCAACTTTGTAACAGAATTCCATGGGCCCATTGAATTGAAACGTGATTCGTATGAGGTGGGGTATGCGAAATTCAGCGATCCACCAGCTTCTTAAGTAGTGATTATAAAGATGAGTATCAAAAGGCAGGGGTAATTAGGGATGAAACCATGCGTGTCGCCCTGAGTGGGGAGGCCCTGTATTACACTACAGTAGGCCAGGGTCGTTATGGTGCGCTCGAGGATGTTGTGAGAGAGTTAAACGGAAGTTTAAAAAGCTCAAATCTTACGGCTGATTTAGTATACGAAATCGTAAATAAAGAAACCCCTGCGCATGCTCTGACCCTAAAATCACGGAAAATAGAAATATTAAAGACAAAGGATTGTTCCAAATTATAACCGAATTACCGTGGGCCGATATGGAACAGCGTTCCAAAGAGATACTTTTCACGAGGCACAACATGACTTGTTCAGCTTAATGTATCAGTTGAAATTGGAGAAACTGGGTGATGGCTGTCCATCCCCAGACATGTGATATATTTACAGCAATATCGTTGAGCATCAATTTGTTAGGGATACCTAGGCGCGTCTGCTGCACATTGCACACATTCCCAACCATAGAGAGAAGAGTTTGAGCATTACATATGACAAATCCCATTATGTGAATGTTGCGACTTATCTATTAACCAATATCTCAATATATATAAGAACGATTGAGGGAAATAATTTCCCATTCGGTGATGGGAGCTTAACAGTGAAGCTTCACTTTCGTTGTATTCAGTTATAATGACTCGAAGGCCTTTCACATTCTATCGAGGGGTGAGATATCAGCGTGGGAGTGGGCTTGGGTCCATTTTTTGACCTATTCTACGCACGGCTGTCCCATTGTTGAAGAGGAGGGCCAGATACCTCGGGAGGAAAGCGTTACAATCAGGTTTTAACAAGGTAGAAGACATAATGGGTGGAACTAAACCCAAAGAAGCTCTAAAAAAACATTTAAAACGTACACGAAACGAAATCATCAAAGATGCAAAGAGAAAAATGCGTGGTGGAGGAAAGAAGAAGAGGGCTGTCTGGAAGAAGGGGTTACCAACACGTGGCGTTAAACGTAAAAGGACGTAAAAAAGAAGTGTTCTAAGTGAATGAAACCTATGGTTGATCATTTTTTTAACTGATATAAGCTGAGGACATTGCTCTCACGAATCGTAAGCTGATTACTACTTGTCGAGAGAGGTGGCACTATTTCTGATTCGTCATGGCACGCTTCATCCATCCGTGTAGCTCACAATGTTGTAAATCGGATCTGTCCCTCTTTGATATGCCCCGAACACAAGTTTCTATTGAGCACAGTGACTTTATTACAATAAACCCATTAAACACAATTTGTTCACCGAGTGCTCCTATAGAATTCGTCATGCCCAGCTCAGGCCCTTACTTTTTTGTTCCAAGTTGCATGCACATGTACGCTAAACTACGTATAGCCCATTCAGATGGAACGGACTGCGATGATAATTGTTCTGCACACCCTGAAACCAACTTTCTGCACTCCATATTCAGTCGGTGTGAGATGTATTTAAACCAGGTCAACATTTCGGCAGGAACGGGTTATTATCACCTACGATCCTATCTGGAAAATGTCCTCAACTTTTCAAAAGAAGCGAAGGATATCTTTCTAACTTCTGAGGGCTATTATCAGTTTAAAAACGAAAGTAGTATAAAGGACAAATTTAAAAATTCTAAAAAGAAGATATATGAATGTTATGCACGTCTGCATACAGACTTCATATTCCAGAATAAACTGCTTATGCATGGGGTGGATATGAAATTAAAGCTCACCCGCACGAATCCTGAGATCTGCATAAATCTGGGACCCGATGAAGAGGGCGCAAAACTAGTGATTCACATTATGGAAACATATCTGCGCGTACGGCGAGTGAAACTAAGTTCTCCAAAATATGTAGAAATTGAAAAAAATTTACTACATACCACAGTAAAATACCCAATTAACAGAGTACAGAGTTGGCCTCGAAGCAGATAGAAAACGTGGCCCTGGGAGTTCTACCTAAAAGGATATTAATTGGAATGTAGGAACACCCTTCGACGAATGGAAAATATAAAAAGATCGCCTCTTAATTCGAGAGTTTCGGCCTTAAAAATATGACTCTATACGTCAATAGCTTTGCGTTGGGCGGGTCTATGGATACGAAATACTCATGAGACGCTGTGTTCCCGCTTTTCGTGAGAGCTTATAGTAATCTGGCCCATATTGCAGGTGCTTGTGATGAGCTCGGGATTTGGATAACACAGAAAGAATTCATCGCTCAATTTAACCTTTACCCGTTTGATATCACACCCGACTTATCTACTAGTGTAACTACACACTTAAGTCCACAACAGAGTGGAAACATCTCAGTCAGATTGGAATTCGCGAACCCGATAGAAGCGCTATTACTGTACTAGTATACCTCGAGTCGCAAGCCCTAATTGAGGTTAACCGCTTCAGGAACGTAGTCACTGATTTTAAAATGGATACGAATACACTTCAGAGAGTAATGAATAGTGGCCGAATCACACGCTCCAAATTTATCGGTGTGTTTGCGAAGAATGAAACATTGAAATTACCAACTACGAGAAAATGCGTGGGAATTATTTGAGATACCGACATTGTTGGGGGAGAAGGGATTCATTGGTTTGCAATATACTTTAGAAATAGGGAAAGAATGTATTATTTTAATTCACTGGGGACTCTGGAATGACCCTGATCCCTGGAGTGACCCAGTTATTGTAAAATTTCTCGAACAGTTGCATATCCCTGAAATTGAATGGAATCCCCACCGATTACAAGAATATTTTAGTAATACTTGCGGGATGTATTGTCTTACATTTCTCCTGCACATGTCACGTGGAAAGGGGTTTATAAATTTTTTAAATTTATTCGAGTTGTGCGACATTGAGCTGAATGATGAATTGTTATGCGTGCAGATAAGAAAAAGGTTCCCATTTGTGCGCACTCGATGTATTGTGTAAAGTTTTACGTGTGTGTTACAATTATATATATATATATGTATAATTGTAACTATATTGTGTAACATATAAAATGTCCCAAATAATGTTAGTGCTGTGAGGTGTAGCTTATTTATTGGATGCTAAATATGTAGCTAATTTAAGCTGAATTGTACTAATTTATAAAACTTGATTTTTATCATTTAATAAATTAGTGAAAATACACTGTGTCTTGTTCGTAACCAAAAGAAAAAATCTTACTTTAGTTCCTCGGCGACATGGCAATCGTGGGAACGGATGCGAGCCAATACTTCGACCTCCGTATTCAGGTCACTGGGTTAACCGCGCTGTAAAACCTCCAAATCGCCGTCGACTAGTTTCTTTTCTTCAAAGCCGTCACGAAAAGTAGCTATAACACGATCGAGTTCCAATCGGACCTATAAGGAAAAAGGATACGGTTGTAGACAGAAAATTATTTTGACAGCTCATACATTTTTCGAATAATAATCATATTGGATGACTAAGCACCGTCACAGGGTATCGAGCACCTGGCCGATATTAAACGATTCATGAACATTGAATCTCTTTTGATTAAAATCCATTTGTTCCATATATATACAGGGTGAGTCAAAAGTAGCGCCCGATTCCTGTTTTTTCGGCTGTCAGATTCTTTCTGGGAAGTCATGTTGTTAATAATTGTCTTGCAGATTATTAATTTTCTTAGTTTATTTTTGTTTTTGTTTTGCAGGTTATTGCTGAGAGTTTGGAAAGTTACTGAATTTGCACCAAATTGAACCATGAATTACCTTTCAATGAATCAACGCATTACGGCCGTGAAACATTACTACAAATGTAATGAACAACCAACGATGGCGGCACGCCGTTTGGCACAGGAATTCGATATTAACCCACCCCAGGGAAGAAACATACGATTGATTGTCGACAAATTTGAAGCAACAGGGTCGGTAGCCACTGCAAAGAAGTCCGGTCGTCCGAAAACGGCAACGAATGTAGCTAAGGCTGAAGAAGCCATCAGGAGACTGGAACAAAGTCCGCAAAAGTCAACTCGCCGTTTATCTGCAGAGTTGGAAGTGAGCCAATCAAGTGTTATCCGTATCCTTCACCAGAAAAAATGGAAACCTTACATTCCACGCTTACTGCATGCCCTTCATGATGGAGATGACGACCGCCGTCTTCAATTTTGCGAAGAGTTCTTAGCTAAACTTGACGAAGAGGACACAATGCTAGACAACATCTGGTGGTCAGATGAGGCATGTTTTAAGCTTAACGGCACAATTAAGACACAATTGTGTCTACTGGGCTGCGAACCCAAGAGTGACAGTTGAGAAGGAGGTAAATTTACCTGGCGTGACAGTTTGGGCAGCCATATCTCCATTAGGGATAATTGGACCCTTTTTCTTTGAGGGATCTGTCTGCAGAAATTTACCTGGATATGCTGCAAACCTTCTTTTGGCCCAGGGTACAAGATCAGGACTGTTATTTCCAGCAAGATGGAGCTCCACCTCATTATGGACGTCATGTTCGTCAGTGGCTTCATGAAAACTTTCCCGGAAAGTGGATCGGCCGCCGCAGTCCGATCGAGTGGCCGGCACGCTCCCCAGACCTTACACCTCCAGATTTCTTTCTTTGGGGGCTCATGAAAGACCTTGTTTATCGTGAAAAGCCTCGTACCATTCAGGAATTGAAGGCTCAAATCACTGCAAAGTTTGAGGAAATTGATATCGAACTCTGCAGGCGTGTGTGCCACTCTGTGCCTGCTCGGCTGCAATTGTGCATCGATCACGAGGGAGGGCACTTTGAAAATTGCAAGTAAAACAGCTTGGTACAGTTCCGTAATAATTTTCCCCCGAATAAATGGTTAGATAAACATGTCATTCATTTATTTCTACCTTCTTGTACACTGTAATACAAATGGCAAACAAACAATCAACTGACAGAAATCGGGCGCTACTTTTGACTCACCCTGTATATATATATATATATATATATATATATATATATTATATAAAATTGAGGATACATGCTATTTTAACGAAACATTTCACAAACTAATTTTAAATAAATGGTAACACTTAATTATTTGATAAACAAAATTCACTCTCTAAATACTTAATAAAATACATTAATTACAGAAAGCTTAGCACAGTAACCTGAAGTAAACATGCATTTATATGTCAGGACACCGCGATGTATATATGGGAAGAGAGAGTTACAAGGAGTTACAATAAGATAAAATGCCGACTATGGCGGCCGGATCAAATAATATACAGCAAGTAACTGGCCAAACTGGGTTGTTAACATATACTTCCATAAACACACACATATATATATATATATATATATATATATATATAGGAAGCGAGAGTTAAAGGGAGTTAAAATAAGAGAAAATGCAGGACAGGGTACCCGGATCAAATAATAATCACAAAGCAACTAGCCTAACTGGGCTCAAAAGGAAGATTAGCTGGATGTGCTACGCATCGTATGTCATCACCGGGTCACGAACCCGGGACCGCATCAATTCCCTACCTTTAAAGTTTTAGTAATTCTAAAAACCAACCTGTAGAACTTACTATAAATTTTTAAGTTAACACGTACAGGGAAACATGCGCGTAATAAAATTTCACTTTCAAAGGATACCTTCATCGCACAATAACATTCACTCTCTAAATGACATTCTCAGGAAGGAAGATTAGCTGGGCTACTGAGCCCCGTCGCAAAGTCTCGAACCCCTGGGCAGATATCCTTTCACTTCGTTTATTATGGCTTTTCATAAATTAACTAACACTTGCAAAGATTAAGCAATGAATGATACGAGGTATATATATATCCCGAGATTGAATCACAAACTAAATTATTACATAATTACTCGCATTTCAAATGAGGATGTTTCCGCTGGTTCTTTCTCGCCGTCACAAATTTCTGCAATATTTTGTGTGGAGAGAAGGTTTCCCCCATCGGCCGCTGCGAAAAGATGGAGTGTAGTCCCTACAGAGAGGTCCCCGTCTTCAAAGACCTGAGGGGAGCAGTAAAGCTGATGTGTCTGACTGGAAGTGTCTATGATGAGAGAATGTGTAGTTACACGTTGCTGACATCACTGTTGTGGATCCAGCTGAAAATATTCCTTTTTATATACGCGACCCCGATTGGCCCCACCCCCAATATTCGATTCGCGAGTTTCTTGTTGACTGTCAGAGAATTTGGGTTTGGCTGTAACGTGAAATTTTCCACCAACCAGAGATCATGGATTCGTTTTCATGCACCATCCATTGAGTTGTAATTGAACGAGCAGCGAATTCTGGGAGCGTGTCTTCCGCAACCAGAGATCCTGGATTCGTTCTCATGCCCCACCCATTGGGTTGTAAATGGATGAGCCGCGAATTCTGGGGCGTGTCTTTACCAAATATTCCTTTTTCATTCCATAGATTTCTTTCAGAAATGGAACAGGACCGTGTCGAGCAATCTGACGTACATCGATGTGTATTTAAGGCAAAAATAACAGATGTCAGGTGTTTTTTGAAATTTTACCTGTCACTTCCACACAAGTGGGTTTTGTTTCATTAGTTCCAGGTGCAGAGGCGCTGATCTGTTATAATCTTGGTACAAAAAATAATTAATATAATTATTTATATATATATATATCCTTTGGTTAGCTACCGTCCGAATTGTTCATTCTGACGAAGGTCAAGTTTTTCACTCCACCTTAGACCTACAATTGAACGTGGAATCCGAACCACGCCCCATCAGCAGCCCAGCGTCTTAACCACTAGGCCACCTAGGGTACCCATTTATCTACCAACCACTTTCTTTATTGTGTGGAAGGATGAACAGCTGGGTTTTGCTGCGCGCCGACTGCCGTCGGGTCTCGAACCCGGGGCCGATGGTTTCGTAGTCAGCGACGCTAACCACTACACCACCGAGGCGCCTTATATATATATATATATATAATAATATCCTTAAATAACTTTTTTGGTAAATGACTATTAATTTTTGGATGTAATACGATCCACTCAACTATAAGTGACCACAATTATATTCAATGGAAATGTGTCGATACATCAATTGGGCATTGAAAGGCTTGGTTGGAGTCATCCCTACTGGCCGCAACTCACATCCTTAAATTATGTATTCAATTAATCTAGCAATTATCCTCCTTTTAATTAATAATAACTGTTGATGAATACCGTCCAATCCTCAATTTTAAAAAGGAAAATACAAACAGAATCGTAAGAGAGAGAGAGAGGAGAGAGAGAGAGAGAGAGAGAGAGAGAGAGAGAGAGAGAGAGAGAGAATTTAATGGGATGGATTTCAACATAAGAATTGAATATATTTATCATTTGTTTTATTATATATATATATATATATATATATATATATATATATATATATAGATATAAATAAGACGTCCTTTAGTGATAACCGATTCGAGATTTACTTTTCGTGACAGGTATTATCGGCTCAAATGGTCAACTCGTGTTTTAAAAGAATAAATTGGAGTAAAATGCTTTATAAATTTTAAAAGTATCTGAATCTTAAGTCTTACCCTCGGAAATTGTTACCTATATTTAAAAAACGTTACTGACCAAAACTTATCAAAATTAATAAATATTTAGTGGTGCCACAATCGACTTTAAATTTCTTAATTTTTTTGTTTCAAAATTCTTTGAATTCATAATAAAAAAATTCTTTAGTTTATCGCAGTCCCACTCCATATTCAACCATAATGGAGTATTAACCACTCAGAGGTGAGGGTCCCATGGGTACCCATCTCCCACTCACTGTTGCTGCGTTCGCAGTTCCTGCTTCAAGTTTGATTTTTTTACGTTAGGAAACTGCACGCGATGTTGTTGCACTACTTGCAGGAGAAACTGCTTTTGACTTTCATTCTTAGTTAGATGTGCATTGAAATTTTTTATTAATACTATTCCTCTTTCGGAGTTATCATTTGTTACCATCATTAACTTGACATACTCAAGGGCCATTTGATAATCTTGTCTGTTCTTCCAGTTTGTTAGATCATCCTCAAGAAAGGCTATTGGGAGTCCGAGCTTAGTGAAAAATAGTCGAGACGAGCTAGTAACAAAGCTGGCTACTGTCTTGTTTTGAATATCGTTGGCAGAAAGATTAAAATTTATTCTTTTGGGCGGATGTTTAGATCCCCTTATGTCGAGTGCCTTTACCATGTCTCTTTAAACATCAATGGAAATATCTTCATCAAAGAATGAAAGTGAAACAAGAAATTCACTTAGGTACCAAAGATGGCGACAAAGTGCTTGAGATGCTGCAGAAGCAAAGCTTTTGTCTTTGTATACTAGCAGCAGTTTTAGTAGCGAAAGATTATTGGCAGGGGCAGAAGCAGCGATAGGTGCAGAAAACCATGCAGGAACATAGTGTATAATGGCAAATTGTGCAAAACGTTTTATTCCACTTTGTTCCTTTAGAGTCATTTTAAACTGTGAGCAGAAAAGATTCATTTTTATTGCATAGATTATACGAGACATCCACCTGGCACGAAGCAAAGCACTTGGCTTTAGAAATTTGACTCCACGTGGTGGTACATCTCCTAGATAGATGATTGTAAGTTCCAGGACCTCTGTAATCATCTCGGATTTGTGTGGAGATTAGATGTTTCTTACAAATAACAAGCAGTTCATCACGTCCTGGAGTATCAGGAAAGGTTTCAAAATTTTATTTATTGATGAAGTTCCAGGCAGACTTAAAGCGTTTGAATATCGGAATATCAGGTCCGCTACTGGCGGAACAAAGACACACCTCAAAAACATTGGATGCAATAAGTTCAATTATATGGTGCCGGCATTCAATATTTAGTAAGTCTTCTCCAAGCTTTTGTTCTATTTGTGCAGTAGCTCCCTTTTTAGGACCCGTGTTCGTGGCAGTTGTGTCAAAGCACATACCTTTAATGCGATCAATTAAGTTCCAGTCCTTTAAACATTCGACAACAGCTGTTGCAATGTCTACTCCTGTGCCAGACTCGAGTTTGGGTACTGCACGCAACTTTGATTTGCCTCCTCCTGACACCAACACTGCTAATCTTTCAACTTTTTCATTTCCAGTTAAATCGATTAGCATTTTTCCATCCCAATGCCCCATTAAAGAACATTCAGGATTAAAGGATTCTTCTAAATATTTTGCGATTTTCTCACGTACATCCATTCTCTTTCGACGAACTGTACTTCTGCTTATGGACAAGTCATCAAGATCATGATCTAATGCAGAGGCAGCAGCTGATAGCACATATACGGCCTGTCTATCAGAAATATTCGGTCTGTCCAGTGCAACTGCAACGTCTCGTGTTACAAGTTCCTTCTTACTTGGTTTGCTAGAAACCTTCTTGCCTGCATTATTTTTTGATGCGTGTTAGTTTTATACAACATTGTTTCATCTTCACTACTCATGCTCATTGTTTCATCTTCACTACTCATGCTACTTGATGAAGTCAATTTGGCAGACTTTGTTTCTTCCTCCTTTCTCTTACTTTCCCTACGTGCTAATTGTTCTTTAGCTGACCCTCTCTTTCTTTTACGATCTTCTTTATCTGATAATGCTTTGTCAACGTTAGCCATATATCCTTTTCTTCCCTTCTGTTTTTGAGCTTGGAGGAATTCTCTTTCTTCTTTAATCTTGATCATCTCGTGCTGTTTTTGGTGAGCAATATCAAAGAGATCGTTTAAACTGTCGTGAAACAATCTCTCTTTCTCACGTTGAGTTTCGGAGCACCGGAATTTTAATTTTTGGAGCATTCTATATTCCGTATATACTTTTTCAATCATTGGTATAACATTATAATCAGCTCTTGTTGGAATTCTAGCTTGTTCCCAAAATTCAACTACCTCTATGTAAACTGCTTTAGAAGCTTCTCTTAGAGTTTTCTTTTCCTTACGTAAATTAAAAAGACGACCGAGCACATCACCTTTGGAAATAAGTTTTCTCCCGCAAATCATTTCAAGTGGTTGTCCAATGGGCCATATTTCGGTATTTCTGCGAGTTTTCATTGAGGAACTTGTCATTTCCAATATGATTATTCACTATTGCAACACTGCAAACGAACTGCAATACACTGCAAACAATACACTGCAAATGACTGCAAACAATACACTGCAAACGACTGCAAACAATACACTGCAAATGACAGGTTGGCAAAAGACTGAGGCTTGTGAATAAAAAATACGATTGTTATAGGAACGCCCTTTCAACACGTTTACGCAAGATGAGCACTTTATGGGAAAAGTGACGAAATCTATTTCATGGAAAAACGTGAATGCAAGTATCAACAGAACAGATGCGATTCTTGCCTCAACGTGTTCAGTACCGCTCATACAAGCGGAATATTTAACCACAATATTTAACCACAATAACTGAATATTTTCGGAATATTTAACCACAATAAGCATACAAAAATCTATATTATGCCAAAAAATGATATATATCGAAATATTTTTCGTAAAGACAAAATAAATCTATATTATGTGGAAGAAACAAAAAAGGTTTTTATAAACATCTAAATTCAAAATCGATGTGGCACCACTTAGAATTTGTTGATCTTATTAAAATTTTATATTTAGAGTTTTTTCAACATAGGTAACAATTTTAGGTGGTAAGACACGAATTTTCAAAATTTATTTTTTTGGACCACCCTGAATTTTATATATATATATATATATATATGAAGTTGTTTCGTGACAACCGATTTTACAATCAATCACCTAAAACTGAAAAATAATTTTTAAAAAATTTAAAACGACAATTATCAGAAATGATGGAGGGAGAACGACGGATTAGCCATCAAAGTTTTTAAAATGTTTATTGTGTCAAGAGTTTGTCTCTATGATAAATGTCGACTCAAATGGAAAACTCGTGTTTTAAAAGAATAAATTGACGTAAAATGCTTTATTACCTTACTTGTATCTCCGACGGATTATTCAGAAAAGGAAGTTTGAGGGTCTTTAGCAGCAGAATTTGATGCAGGTGCGAGATAATCCAACACTGGATCAAAACATCCACCAGGGTGATAGGACGACAGATAAAACAGTAGTTTATCGCGAAAAATATGAATTTTAATAGTAAATTTAGAGAATTGAAGAGATATTTATTCCAAAACTCCAGAAAGGTGTCTGAACAAAAAGAGAAAAGTTTTGTTTGAGTGATTACTTCACTTTAGACAAACACAAATGCAAAGCCATTATCAGATTTTCAGAAACGGATTAGCTTCTCTGAAAGGTATTAACGTCTAAAACTGAAAATTATTTTTAAAAAATAGCTAAAACGTGAATTCAAAGTTTTTGAGAGGATCTGAGTGTATTTATTTTTATTATTATTATTATTATTATTATTCAAAACAACGTTGATGGGACTTTTGTAACCTACTGTAAATGTAATTTTTCTTAAATCTATACATTTTTATACAAACGAATATATATATATATATATATATATATATATATATATATATATATATATGTGTGTTGTAAAAGATCTATGAACGTATAGATGATGTAAACGGGTGATGACGGAGGGAGTTGAAGACCTATGAACTTATAGATGGTGTAAACGGTTGATGATGGAGGGAGATCTATGAACGTATAGATGGTGGATGAACGGTTGATGACGGAGGAAGATTTGTGAACGTATAGTTGGTGTATAAACGGTTGGTGACGGGGGGAGTTGAAGACCTCTGAACGTATATATAGTTGTGTGTGTAATAATAGGGATTCTATGAGCGTATATATAGTCGGGAAGTTTGTCTGTGCTTTTTGGCTGCTCAAACGATATATACATTGTCCCAACTGGCTGATAATGCCTGGAGGCACTGGCTTCTACGCCAACTGGCTAAAAGACACTTCTAAGCCAGGTGCTGAAGCCGAGAGCTTTATTATGCATCGGGATGTCCAGGTGAAAAGATGCTCTCTCTCTCTCTCTCTCTCTCTCTCTTCCCATCTTACAGTAGGTTAGGTATACCCCTTTGGGGGGTGAGGCCGTCCCACCTTCTCCCCCAAAGAGGTTAGGTGGACAACCCCAGCTTGCTGGGGGGATTCCCCCTTTTTTTGGCACTCTGTGGGTTGGCACTGGGGGAGGGGGTTGGCACTTTGCAACAAAGGTGGGTGGGGCGGGGTGGCACTGGTACTCATTTGATCAACATTGCAATTGCTCTGCACTCGTCCGTTTTGCGGGCATGCATGCTACTCGTAGGCACGAAAAAGGAAACAGTAACCTAAATAAAGGTAATTACCGATAATTCTTGACCTATTTTGCTGAAATGGAGAGCATTTTGCAACAAAGCTTTCGGGCCTTTTCCGAAATTTGAACCGTTTCCTATTTTTTTTAAAATAAGATATTTAATGTAGATTTGTACGCTGATTTAAAAAATGTCTTTTTTTTTTTAGAAATTATTATTTTAAAAGTTACACGGTGTTCTAGTTTACGTATAGTTACTATTTTACAAGTTACATGGTGTCCTAGTTTACCTACAGTTACTGTAGAAAAATCTTTTGCATGTACTGTATATATATTGATTTGTCATATTGGTAATACTATTTTTGATAAATTTCAGCTTCCCTATAGATATTAGATAACGTTAAAACTAACGGAAATATCACGACTGAACCTAACCATTCGTCAAAGGCGTACAACTAACCTAACCGGGCATTCAATTAACCTAACTGGGCATTCAATTAACCTAACTGGCCATTCAGTTGGCCTGATTGATACCTACTTGTGTGAATTCATGTGGCGACAGAAAAATAACGGTCGAAATCTAGTCACACAAATACTTAGTGACATAGCCAATATTACTAAAGAATACAATAACTCTTGTATTAGTTTTCAGTTGTATTGTTACAGTTTTTGACCTGTATGCGAAAACGATGAAACATGCTGAAAAAGATGCCCGCGTAGTCACTGATTAAAGAATAAGTCATATCTTTTAGAAATATTAATTTCGGTGCTGGCAACTATGAAAAAATAAATTGCGAACAAAGGCCACAAAAGATCCGTTTTAGCATGTTTCCTTAAATTAATTTTTCTATCAAAAAACCATTAATAAACATTGTTTTTGTTTATTTTAGAATGGAGAACCCACATGTGTTTGACCTATCATGTGTATTTGTGTGCCTACATGTGTATTTCTGAACTATCATTTGTTTGACCTATTATGTGTTGCCTGATTCAGCATTTAATTTTATTTTGTTTCAGATTAATAGCATAGCTTGTAATGGCCTCTTTTGGTATAACGAGAGAAAAAGGTGAAGCATTCTCTTTTCGGAACGCCAGCAGAGTTCCTGGCAACCAACTACCAACTTGTGAAAATGTATTCAAAGCTTATCTTAAACACAAGCTCATTACTGCAACATTTAGCACTCCGAAATACGCTGAAATTATCGCGGAAGTGATAATAAGTATCCGCACATTTTATTTTAGTGATAATATAGTATATATAATATATACTCGTAATAACGAGCCAAACTGAGATCTGTAGGCTTATTTAGGCTAGCAACAGTATAGGCTTATTTAGGCTACTCGTAGCTGTCACATATCGCACGAGTAGTGAGCATGGCTGCGCCGCTTTCAATTTGTACTCTGGAAGAACAGAGATCCTTGGTTCGTTTTTTGTGGGCAGAAGGTGTGAAATGAGCTGAAATTCACAAGCGTTTATGTGCTCAGTATGGAAATAATCCGTTACCACAGCGAAGTGTGTACGAGTGGATTCAAATGTTCAAGGAAGGTCGGACATGTGTGACAGATGCTCAGCGCTTAGGACGACCGTCAACATCAACCAGTGGTAACAAGCAGGAAGAAGCCAGAGCAATGATTTTCGATGACAAGATTAACAATAAAAGAAATTGCATCTTCATTAGACATCAGTGAATGGTTAGCCTATTCGATAGTTCATGACATTCTTAGCTTTCACAAGGTTTGTGCAAGATGGGTGCCCAAACAGTTGACAGAAGAGCACAAGCTTAATCGTATGGATGTCTGCTCTCGTCTTTTGGCGCGGTATATAATGAAGGTGAAAACTTTTTGGAGCGCATTATCACTGTAGATGAAACCTGGATCCATCACTATGAACCAGAAAGTAAAGGACAGAGCATGCAATGGAAGCATCCAACATCTCCCGTTGCAAGGAAGTTCAAAGCCCAGCCGTTAGCAGGTAAAGTTATGCTAACACTGTTTGGGGATACACGAGGCCCTATCCTTGAACATTATCTAGAGCGTTGAACTACAGTAACAAGTGCATCGTATTCTGACATGCTTCGGAATGAGTTAAAGTAAGCAATTCGCACAAAACGGAGAGGAGATTCTCGGAAAGTGTTATTCTGTTACACGACAATGCGCGCCCTCATACCGCCGCACAGACTAGAAAATGCCTTGAAGAACTTAAATTTGAAGTTCTTGACCATCCAGCCTACAGTCCAGACCTGGCACCTTCGGATTTTTACCTGTTTGGACCACTAAAAGACGCTTTGAGAGGTCAGCGATTCCAAGGCGACGATGACCTGAAGGAGGCGGTGCATGACTAGCTCCGCACACAGCCAAAAACATTCTTTTGTGATGTCATTAGGAAGCTTGTAGATCGCTGGACTAAGTGTATTGAGAAACAGGGAGACTATGTTGAGAAGTGATGTGTTTATAATCCATCAGATGTGAAAATAAAATTGTGAAAATAAAAAGTGCGGATACTTATTGAATTACCCTCGTATATCCGTGCTTCCATTCCAACAATCGACTTCAAAAGTATAGTAATTAAGGTAAAGAGATTAATTGATAAGGGACAAGAACTTAAAAAATATCCCATGATCTTCCAGCACTTATCAAAGTAAATATGATTCCTTCAGAAATTTATTTGACATATGTTGCTCCAAGTGCTATGCCTCCGGTTCTCGTAAAAGAAGTAAGTGTAAATGCGCTAAGGCGGAGAAAATTCCGAATGATGAATGGGAGGTCTGGATTGATCAACATACTGAACGAAAAATGATTATAGGTAAGTTGGACAAAGTGAAAACGTCAAAACTACAACAAATGGAAAACAGAAAGCATAAAACACAATTCTTTAAAGATAAACAAAAGAGTTTTGTCCAGGAAATGCAATTGAATCCTTGTGATATTGGTGAGATCAGCTCTGAAAGTGGAAAAGGTCATCAAAATGAAGATTTCGAAATGAGCAAGTACGAGTTACAGTAGATACAGAAGCTAGCACTTCTCAAAATCGACACAAATATCCAGAATTATGCAAGGCAGTTGATCGATGCAAAATAAGCAACCGTGATGCTTGTTTAATTGCTAATGCTGTTTTGAAAGATTTTAATCTATTATCTGAAAATACTACGATTGATCCAATTAAACTACGTCGTCAGAATAAAGGAATAGTTTGCCTTGGATTTGATGGAAAAATTGATAAAACTCTTTCAACAGTGGGAGAATGCCAGCGGACTTTGAATGAAGACCACTATGTGTTAGTTTCATTTCCAGGAAACGAATATATTGACCATGTTGCTCCTGAAAGTGGAAGGGCAAGTGATATTACTAAAGAAGTTATATCAGTAATTACTGACACCAACTCTGCATCGACTTTAAAAGCAGTAGTTTGTGATGCAACTAGTGTAAATACATGTAAATCAAATGAAATAATTAGAAAACTAGAGCTGACATTGGGAAGACCATTACAATGGTTTATTTGCTTACTTCACAGTAATGAGTTTCCTTTGAGAAAATACCTGGAAGTTCTTGACGGGCAAACGACAGGACCTAGAAGTTCACAGGACAAAATCGGCAAGGATATGAACTTTCATCAAAAGAACAGACCAATTGCAAAATTCCCACCTCTCACTGGAAAAGTGATGAACTTACCAAAAGAAGTGCTAGTAGATCTCAGCAGTGACTAGCAATACCTCCATAAGGCGTATTTGTCAATTCAAAACGGCCATGATAGAGGTCCAGCTATCAAATTGTTAGAAACTGCTCAACCTGGGTCTCTCAATAATGCAAGGTGGCTGACAAAAACAAATCGTCTCTTACGTTATTACGTCGCACGAAAAACCATCAGACACTTCAAAGGATTGCTCATTTTATACTGAACTTCTATGCTCCTGCATGGTTCTATATCAAAGCAAACTGGTCTTGCCAGGAAGGGGCCAAAAACTTTTTCTTCATGATTGAGCTCTATCAAAAAATACATACAATCGACCAAGACATTATTCGTCCTGTGTTACAAAACAGCTGTTACTTTTGTCATCCTAAACATATCCTTTTATCTGCTATCGCTGACAAGAATAAGAATATTCAGAAGCTAGCAGTCGAAAAAGTGCTACAAGCAAAAAGGAGTGTTATAACGGGTGAAATTCGAATGTTTGACAAGAAATCCATCAGGCTCAACTTCCCAGCTTCGACCTACATGGATATGATTGACTGGAACGAAATGGATATTACTGTTCCTTCCTTACTCTCTGATGTTATAAGTAGCACTGATGACTGCCAAAAACCCATGATTCTTGACACATACCCCTGTCATTCCCAGTCAGTTGAAAGAAATGTGAAGGAAATCTCCTCTGCAAGTGAAAAAGTCTACGGATATGACGCCCGCCATGGAATGGTTATTCTCAGCAGGAAATTTCGGCGAGAGAATCCAAAAAGGGAAACAAAGTCAGATTTTAAGTGAATCAACAAGAGGATAGTAGTTACACTTGATATAATTAGTGATGAACGTGTTTTGGTTTATAAAAGGAAGTACTGTTATAATTTTTAACCAAACTAAATTTGCTTCAAAATTTTGGCTTTTCTTCAAAACTGAGGTCAAAGTTGCGAGAATGCACATATTCATAGACTATAAAGGTTGATGTTTTTATGATAAGTGGGTACTAGAGCACCTTTTCAGCCATGTTTCATACTGACAACTTGAGTTCGATATATTTTCGCCCCGTCCTAAATTGCATATCCCACGTTATATAACACATATTACACAAGAAGATTTTGCAAATTCGAAAAAAGTGCAAGTTCCACCATCTTACTGTCTGCAACACCTATGCAAGATATGGGAAATGCAAATACGGACAACAATGCCATTTACCACCACCCTCAAAGGAACCCGACAGGTGAGCAGACGAAACCAGCAAAAAAGAGGTCTACCAATTTTTTAGATGTAGCCCACACAATTCAACTACTGAGTACCATCCAGCAAATGCAAAGCTAACTGACAAACAGAGGGATCCGAGAGCCGTACAAAAAGACTACAGAAAGACATTACATGCGATATCGGGACAACGGATATCGAAACAGATAAAGAGAGGAAAATTCTCGGAGGATCACAAGGCAACGAAACCGGCACCACCATTGGAAAACGAGTCGAAACCACATGTATGTAAGAACGATAAAGAAAAAATAACAATAATCCGAGCCAACATTCAGGACCTTAAATCAAACCATTCCTCGGACAAACTTTTAGACCTGAAAGGACTCATGCAAGAAACCGGACCAGACTTTGCATGCATCACGGAAACCCATCTAAAAGACTGCCAGACGAACTGTGAAAACTGTGAGTTCTCTATTGACAAAAAATGAATACAAATTGACAAATATAACAAACTCCGAGCCGACAGAACAGTGATACGTAAAGGAGGATGTGCTATTTACACAAGCGAAAGGCACATGGCAGAAATAATTATAAGTACTTCAAACAGCGACGTAGAATGTGTAGCAGCAAAAGATGAAAAATTAAACATGGTACTAATTGTAATATACGGACCCCCGAACACGCCAACTTCAAAATTTTCAGATTTCATTACAGAGGTCAGAAATTGGGCAAAAAGATGTACAATCTCCAACCCCAAGTATTTTTATCTGTGGTGATTTTAATTTTCCATTCACGAAATATAAAAGGATAAGAAAAATATATGCATACACCATGACAAGGGGGCCACTCTGCAAGACCAGGAGCAAGTAAAAATGCTACTAGCTCTAGCTGATGAGTTTATGTTAACACAAGAAATAAGAGAAAACACAAGAAAAAACAACTGCCTAGATTTGGTATTCACAACCAACAGCAACCTAATTCATAACGTAGAAATATCCCCAACTATAATATCGGATCACAACATTACTGAAATAAAAACCAATATAAAAGCAACAGGAAAGAAAAGAACACGAACAATAGAAAGAAACAAATTCGAAATTTTTAGTTTTTACTCCAAAGCTATAAACTGGGAAGGTGTTGCATCCAGCATGGAAGTAATAGATTGGAAAACCATCTTCATTGCCAAGACAACGGGAGAGATGCTAATGACCTTAGAGGAGAAGACACTGGAAATTGTGGGAAGACGTGTCCTAAAAATACAGCAAAGAAGAAAGAGAAGCAGGTTCGAGAGACAAAAGAGGTCATTGTTCCGAAAGAGAAAAAGAGTGACTGTAAAATTAAGTAACTGCAAAGCCAACAACATCCGAAAAATATTAAATGATAAACTGCAGAGTATCGATTGCGTCATACAGGAACTAATTGAGAAGCATACATAAAAAGAAGAAAACGACGCTATAGAAGCGATAAAGGTTAACTCAAAGTATTCCTATAATTTTGTAAAAAGGAAGTCGAAAAATCACACGACTATCGGACCTCTGAAAAATGAAGACAGTGCTTTATTTGATGATTTAACAGGAACATCTGCAATATTAAGAGCTTATTACGAATCATCTTTCAGCATCCCAAAAACTGACAAACTGATATGCGATAGAAATGCGTTCTTTGAAGAAGACCTACAAGCGAAAGTATAACGGACTTCGACTTTACGACAGATGATATTACACAAGCTATATGGAAACTAAAAGCACACTCAGCGGCAGGACCGGACAAATGGAATGCCACACTGATCTAAAACTGCAAGAATGCAATCGCTGAGCCCCTATATTGGATATGGAGACGCTAACTAGAAACTGGAGAAATACCGGGCATCCTGAAGAGCGCAAGTATAGTCCCAATATATAAAGGAAGAGATCGATCAGAGGCCAGAAACTATAGGCCAATGTCGCTTACATCTCATCTCACTAAAATATTTGAAAGAATAGTTAGACAGAAAATCTGACTTTTTGGAAACTCAGAAAAAATTAAATGATAACCAACATAAATTTCGGTCAGGCAGATCACGCTGATTTCGAATAAGGTGTCCATTTTTTTTATCACGTTAGGATTTTCTGCAAACTGGAAGGGAAAAAACAACATAAATAAATAAATAAATATTATTTATTTCAATTTGCATTAGGTACCTATTTCGCTTTGTTATACTAATTACAAATGCAAAAAACTTTAAAAAGAAAGAAGACTATTAACGTCAATTACATATTCATCTTTATTTGTCCTGAGTTTTCTTGTGAGATCTATACCTTTTAGTCTCGAATGTACGCGCTGTTCCTTTTCTTTTATATAATAATTCTGGAGTATCCCGTTTCAACATCCAGCAGTAATCAGCCATCATGCTGATGTCCCACCTTCCCTGATATCTCTTCTCCATTTCTTTGATGTCTTGGTGAAACCGTTCTCCTTGTTCTTCGCTGAGTGCTCCGAGATTCTCAGGGAAGTAATCCAAGTGTGAATGTAAGAAATATAATTTTAAACACATATTACAACCCAACTCTTTGAACTTATTTATCATGTTGTTCACAATGTTTTGGTAATTTGGAGCCTTGTTGTTCCCCAAAATTTGCTGATAACATCCTTAAAAGCAGTCCACACTTCTTTATCAAGATTGGTCATTGTTCTTTCAAAGTGTTCATCCAAAGTCAGTTTTCTAATCTGGAACCAACGAAAATTCCTTCTTTCAATTTTGCTTCTGAAAGAGTTGGGAATTTACCACACAGATACTTAAAACAATCTCCATCTTCGTCCAAGGCCTTAACAAATTGCTTCATCAAGCCCAATTTTATGTGAAGTGGAGGTAAAAGGACTTTCTTCGTGTCAACCAAACTTTCACGTTGAATGTTTTTAGAACCAGGTGTCAGGTTGACTCTATGTGGCCATTCCTTTTTTATCCAGTGCTGAGTTCTTGCTCGGCTATCCCATTCACACAAAAAACATGGGAACTTCGTATAACCTGTTTGTTGACCTAACAACATACAAATCACTTTTAAGTCTCCACAAAGTAGCCAACCGTGTTCTTTGTATTTAACCTTAGCTAGAAGAAGCTCAAGATTTTCGTACGTTTCCTTCAAGTGAACCGAATGAGCCACAGGAACACAAGAACAGATGCACACAAGTTACCGTTGTGAAGGAGGACGCCTTTTAGACTTCTTTTGGAGGAATCAATGAAAAGTCTCCACTCATTTGGGTCATAGATTGGAGCACATAACTTAAATATTGGTTCCGAAACATTGTTGCGATATACTAGTGAATTTTCTTGATAAAAATATTGGATGAATTCTTTTTCTCGATTTCTGTACCAGTAAAATGAAGTCTCGGGAGAAAGCAAGTTCTTTGTACGAAGTCTGGATCCCAAAATCTCTGAAGAATCCTTCGGGAGACACAAACCTCTTACCAAATCATTAAGTTCACTTTGTGTAAACAAATGGGGTTCACCAGATGTTTCGGTTTGAAAACAATCAATATCATCGTTTCCATCGTGATCAGACACCGAATCAGATGAAGTTATATCAAGAGTATTTGATTTAATAGGTACAGGTATACCAGGTCCATGAGCAACAGGTCTTATAGTAGACTGAAAGTTTGGATGAGAAATTTCTTTTTTATTTTTAGTATTGTAGCCTTGCACGTTATTAGAACAAAAATAGCAGTCTTTGCTGTGATTTCTAGGCTCACGCTAGACCATTGGAATCCCAAAAGGTTAAGAATCCTTTTTACCTTTACTCCACAGTCTAAGTTGTTCAACACAAACACTGCAAACTTTATGTGGAGCCCATGATTTGTCTTCATCCCCAAGTCTCATTCCGAAGTACGCATAGTATGCTTTCTTGACGAAGTCTGTAATCTCTCGCCTTTGTTTTTTCACAGTAAATTTTCCACAAATATAACAGAAAATATTTGGGCTATTTACACACCCTCTGGTTGCCATAGCGACAAATAAACAAATTTCAAAAGAGAAATATAGTCAGTGTAATCACATATACTAGCAGTGCGTTTCTCGAATGTTCTAGAAGACGATATGACGTCACTTCTGATCTGGAAGCATTTATAGGCAGTAGTTTTTAATCAAAATTTAATTAAGTCAAATTTAATGAAAATTACTTACAAGGGTTAATAATGGTCTTGCGTATTTATTCCATACGATTGGGTAATCCCTGTAGGGTAGGCCAAAATGTATACAGTCGGGTAATCGTGTTATTAATATATTTTTTGAAGGATTGGTGTCGATATGTTGAATATCAATGATAAAATTTAAAAATAATTTTAAACGAGGGATCATGACACTTTAAGCATACGTTCTATACTGACTCTGTTACGTGGCCCATGTATGTTATGTAATATATACAAGGCCTATCAGTATCTAGTTGGTCCACGATCGCATTATAACATGTAAATAATTTCGTACAAAATATTTTCAATAGAAATTTCAATTCAGTGAGAACATAACATTTACAGTACTATGAATTTACGAGTTATTTAGAATTTAAAAGCAGTTTCACATAAATTTTAGAAGTTTATTGACTGACTCGCTTTTTCTTGATTTAATTGAGAATATTCACATAACAAAAGTTTATTTTTGCATATATATTCTATTAAATTTTAAAGTAATGAAAGTTGAGAATTATCTTCCAAATTTTGTACATTTTCCCGATTGTGAATCAATAAGAAAAATACGATTAGACATTAGTGCGTTTAATTTAAAATAACTTTAAAAATTCTGGAGCCCAGTTACAGCAGTCTACTAAGCTATTAAGCTTCGAAAATGAACTTCATTAGGGGAACTTGAGATAATGAAAAGACTAAAAAATAGACATTAATTAAAAACAACAATTGCTTAAATTGAAGCAAAATGGAAAGAAAGTCAAAGAAAATATGATGATTCAAGGTAAGCTTTCAATATACACTTTTTCTGACACCAAACTTGCGAACATAATTAAACAAATAGAGAAGAAACTGAATTCAAAACCTGAAAGAAATGTGTTAAAACTAATAAATACAGTTTCGGAACAAAGTTCGCCAACGAACATAAACTTCAGAAAATAAAAAAAAATTACTAATTACAGTAGTAGTAAATTGGTTTTGATTTTAAAATTTTGTTACTGTCACCAAAAAGAATGAAATCGCCAAAGAAAAACTATTATGCCAATTAGTAATTTTCTTTGCTTTTGGAAAAAAAAATTTAAGTGAACCATTTTTCGAAACTACATTAATGCATCAGAAAAGTTAGTCAAAAGGAACTACATTACTATTCATGAAAATTATGTCACTCGTGTAGTGATTAAGGTAATCTCAGCCAAAATAGGGTAATCTGTATTGTTTTGAAATGAAAAATGGATGCACTATTGCCACTACTCGGATTTTAGTTATGACGAACTTTTGAATTTGGTTACACATGGTAATCGGTGGGTTCACACGAATAGGCTTTTTCTGTTCATATGTATAACTCTTGGCGTACAGTAGAAATTTTTGGTCACATAAATAACACTACGGATAAATATTTTCCCCTTTCCCAATTTAAAAAATATTTTTTCTATTTTTATTTCTTCGTCCAAAAAGTATGGGTCGCTGATTCTCAGAGCCAAAAAAATGCCAGACATAACTTCTTGTATTTTCTGAACGAGCTGAAAAAACATGTAATGTAAGTTGGCTTATGAAGTACTTTAAAGCTTGGTATTTGATTATTATTTCCACAAACAAGATAGTCAAAAAAGGAAAAATACAGTTATACCCAGTTTCATGATTGAATTTTATTGAGGAGAATAAACTGCTGAGTGTCGAAAACCTCTTCAACATCTTTTAGAGCCACAAACATGACATCGACATACTTAAAGCAGTCAACATTGGTATTAAATAGTAAGGGTAAATCCACATTAAAGGCTTTCGTCCGCATACATGTATCCGGAGGCACGTTCCCAAATCAGTGTGAATAGGATGTGAAGCATGCCGCATCTTTCATGTTAGTTCTCGCATTAGATAATTTCCACCATTAGCACCGTCCATCTTGAAAAACGTTCTCACCGACCATCTGAGTTGCCTCTTTCTTTGCTTTCTGAACTCATACTATTAAAATAAAAGCTGCACTGGTACAAAGTACGTCTACGTTTGACACCGTCATACCAACAACTCAAATGTCTGCAGACTGCCGAGAATAATGTGAACAGAGAAATATCTCAAATATATGTATGCAGACAAAGTCTGTGTATGGATACAATATGGATATGTATGGATACAACTATCTCCAGACATGTGCATATACTGTAGACAAAAGTTTTACGTGTAGATATAAATCTTAAAAAAGATAATCAACTTCTAAAGAAACAAAGCGGACCTCTTAAGTACACTTCGTTTTCTTAAAACGCATTATCCATTAAAGGGAAAGCAATCATGTATAATACAAAGCTAGTTTAAAAAACGTGACACTGAAATAGGCATAACTGCGAGCAAATGATTATGTTATAAGCCATGAATTACGCTGCGCCAAATAACCTTATTTAAGCCACCGGTTACCATGGATAACCAAACTCGAAGGTTCTTCCCAAATAATATCAAAGCAGTTGCAGAGACAATAAATATTGTAGTTAATACATAATACTATTAATTACTAAGAGTAACTCTAATGTCGATTACATCTGTTATATTCGTGGTAAAGGCAAATGAAAAGTAGGTAGGAGAAACCGTGGATTAAGAGAAGTCTTTATCCGTGTAAATAAATATGGGAATCAGCTGTGAAAGGTACTGTTTAGTCAATCAGACAGAGGAATTATTTGAATTATAGAGTTGACTAATTGGAAAGTGTTCATAATTTGTAAAATATCAGTAATTTAGAAGGCGCCAAATGGAACGGATGACATTTTAATACGTTTTGAGTGCCAGTAAAAAAAATTAATCTGTCCTTTCTGACAGAAGTAGAAGGTTTGGAAGACTCTCGGAGACCTTTATAGCTGTTGTTTCCTTTCATTCGTGAATTTAATAACCTTCGGAGGGCAAATTTCATTTACGGAACTGATGAGGGCATTGGATTTAATTCAGAAATTATCAGACCTTGGTTTTAACCACATCTTTCTCTTTATATCTTTTAGTTGTTTCCGAGTCGGAAAATTATATATATATACAGGGTGGGCGGAAAGTAGCTCCCTATTTTGGATTGGTAAAAAAATACGTATATTATTCATTTATTTCAGAAAAAATAATATGAAAAGGTAGGCATACATGGTAGGTTTTCTCTAAAATTCAATGTGGGCTCCAACTCTTTCCACCAGCTTCTGGAGCCGCCCAGGAATGGCGTCCACTGACTTTAGCAGGAACTCCGGCGGGATGGAGGACATGACTTCCCGAATTCGGTCCTCCAGTTCTTCCAATGTCCTCGGTTTGGTGCGGTAGACTTCTTCCTTTACCCACCCCCAAAGAAAGAAGTCGCACGGTGTCAAGTCGGGGCTCCTGGCTGGCCATTGATGTGGACCACGACGACCCATCCAACGCCCAGGGAAGTGGGCATCCAGCCACTCACGGACAACAAGAGCGAAGTGCGGAGGGGCGCCATCTTGCATAAATATCAGATCCTCGATGTTCTCCCATGTGCTGACAACCGGCCAGACCTCGTTTCGCAACATAGCAAGGTACCGCTCAGCATTCATGGTGTTGCGCAGAAAGAACGGGCCCACAACCTGATCTGAGGTCATACCACACCACACCGTTACACTGAACCGATTTTGCCGTTTTTCAGCGGTAACCGTGCGACTTCTTTCTTTGGGGGTGGGTAAAGGAAGAAGTCTACCGCACCAAACCGAGGACATTGGAAGAACTGGAGGACCGAATTCGGGAAGTCATGTCCTCCATCCCGCCGGAGTTCCTGCTAAAGTCAGTGGACGCCATTCCTGGGCGGCTCCAGAAGCTGGTGGAAAGAGTTGGAGCCCACATTGAATTTTAGAGAAAACCTACCATGTATGCCTACCTTCTCATATTATTTTTTCTGAAATAAATGAATAATATACGTATTTTTTTACCAATCCAAAATAGGGAGCTACTTTCCGCCCACCCTGTATATATATATATATATATATATATATATATATATATATATATATATATGCTGTATATTACAGAGGAAAGCTTTAAAGTAAATGATGATTTCGAAATATATTTTTCTCCCTTCCTATTTTTGCCATAAAAGAAAATATAAGAAAATAACGAAGAAGATCAAAGAAAAGAATCAAAAGACTTTCTGCTCCTGACAACCCAATTCTCAAGACGTTCTCTCGCATCCCAAATCTTTTATTTAAACCTTTATTCACGAACACACACGCACAAAAAAACTTACGTTTTAAAAATAAAAAATAAGCTTCAGTTGTTCTTTTTATTTTCTTATTATATAACATTTATTTATGGAGGGAGAAAGTATGTACGTGTAAAGGGGCGCTTTTAAAATGGAAAGAAATTTGTCAGTTCCATTTTGTTGACTGTATATATATATATATATATATATATATATATATATATATATATATATATTATATATATATATATACACACATTTTGTTTTACTATATATATATATATATATATATATACACATATATACACACACACACATATATTTTCTTCCCTTTGGGATTGACCGCCGTTTCAAACCTAGACAGGTTTATATCACGGTGAGACTAAGTTAGAGGCGGGACAGGATCCGCAACAGTCGGAAGAAATGAAATGTGGGGTCTACAGAGAAAGAGGCACCCTCTGCAAGAACGAACCGAAGACACGTCAGTAGTATGACCGCAAAATCGACGAGTGCAGAGCAATTGCAATGTTGATCAAATGTTGCAAGGTGCCAAACCCCTTCCTCCTTTGTTGCAAGGTGCCAACTCTCCTGCCCCCATGGTGTCAGTGCCAAAGAAAAAAAAGGGTTATGCAAGCAAGGGGGAGTGGTTTATCTCCCAAGCTGCCACCCAAACCTAACCTAAGAGAGAAGAGGAGGAGAGAGGAGAGAGCGTATTCTTCGCCTGGAAACCCAGGCGCATAATGAGCGCTCTTGACAGCATCAGCTGGCTTAGAAGTCTTAATCCGCCAGTTGGCTGTAAATGGCTTGTTTAGAAAGAAGTGTATATATATATATATATTAATAACGTTTGAGGTGCCAGATTGCGCTATTTATTTAATTAGTGTATATATTAATGGAGATGTTCTTGACAGCATCAGCTGGCTTAGAAGTCTTAACCCGCCAGTTAGCTTAAGCAGTCATTTGGCTTAGAAGGCGTAACCAGACATTTGGTGTGGTGTGTACACACACACACACACACACACATATTTATATATATATTTATTTATTGAAGCACAAATGCATCGTTTATATATTCCCATCAACCTAGTTATCGTTTAATATCGTTTATATACAGTATATACATACTGCATATACACCGGAAAACACTTGTTTCTACAGTTTACTGAATAATAAAACACAACTGTATCATTCTGTTTATTTAATCGAATTATTGGAAATAATTTAACAAACATTAAATATATAGAAAATAAATATACATTAAAAAATAGTTCAGAAGAAATCTATACAGCCAAAAGTACACACTTTAAACGAAGGATATATATATATATATATATATATATATATATATATATATACATTCTTAAATGATAATATTAGTACAGTAGAAATCTATATACACATTTAATATATATACGAGCAAATACACACTTATATATAAGCATAAAATATAATAGTAGTACAGGAAAAATGTATATACATATTTAATATATGTATGAGCAGATACAGTGCACACTTCTGTATAAACTTCAAAATAATAGGCAATATATATTTATATTTATATATATATATATATATATATATATATATATATATATATATATATACACACACACACCGAGTGTCCCAAAAGTCAGTTTACCGAAGAAAATGTTCTCCTAAGGTGAGTTTACTACAAAAAAAAACTTGCTTCATAAATATATTTACAAAACATAAGAAAACAAAGAAAAAAAATTCTGAAACATATTTACAGAACATGAGAATAGTTCTGGTCACAATAACTGTTCAAAATGTCGTCCCTGTTGTTCGATGCACATCTTGTATCTGTCAACGGTTGACCGGCAAATTGCTTTACATAGTTCCTTATCATTGCTTAAGAGCTGGAATTCTTCACAAATGTAGTCTTTAAGGTCCTGAAGACATGCTATGTTTTTGCTGCAAAAAAAATTGTCATAATGTTTAGAATAATCATCAGGAGAAAACATTTTCCTCGGTAAACTGACTTTTGGGACACCTTGTGTATATATATATATATATATATATATATATATATATCAAAATAAACGTGCTTTATGGTCTACTACGCTTAATTAAAATACTAAACTCGCATGTGATCGAGTTTACAGTTACATGTACTATGCAATAAATACGATTTAACATTATTTCACCACTCAAAGTACGCGGATGCCTATACTCAATGTAAAGGGCCCCCAATTCGTTTAACACAATTTTTCTGCCACTTTACAATTGGCTGGCAAATTATCACTCTTTAAACACGGACAGAATACAATCAAAAGCACACATAAATAGGGCATCGTTTGTTCAACATCATTATTAAATTCAAGTTTATAAACACTCCTTTCCAGTCGAGGGTTTATTCTTTCCAATCCGAGCTTTTTCAACCGTGTACTCTGTTTCACAACACATATCAGCAGTTGAAATAATCTTCTAAGTTGTGCCGACAGCTGTTCATTATATAAAGAAATAGATCTTCAGGGTGAATAGTGTAGGTGAGCTCAGCCCTGTACCGCTCAAGTCCTTTGAACCAAAGTTCAAGATATTTCGAAGAGTCTATACCTTTTAAATACACATTCCAAACCATTCTCGCCTTGTTCAGTTCTACACTCGGTAAACCCGTCGAGCAGAGCGGTGTATGCGTATTCAAGAAACGTATCAAAATAAATCATATCCGTAACACGTGCGTCTAATATAGGATTTAACTTGAGGAAACCGACGATTTCAAACATTCTGTCGAGGATGAAACGTTTTCGCATGGGACAAGGACGTTATTATCAGACGCATTCTTCCACATCAATCGTATATCAATGCATGGCAGGCCGCGATTTATACACAACGTACAAATAATGGCATATGAGGGTGCATCACTAATCTGCTCTCTTCTTGTACCTACACCTGCAGGTATTTTATAACGATCCTCGCCCCACTTCTCAACTATCACAAAGATTCTATTCATCTCTTCAACACTTAAATAAATAACATTCCGTTTACCAGAGTTTGTTTGTCTACAAGTCGTTTCCAGTACATAGTTAACGGTGTCGGTTTTACGCCTGAACACACGCACTGACTTCGTCACGGCCACATCGTATACGGCATTGAGGATACTGCTCAACGCAAGCTTCATCGTTTTCTATTGTGAGGAGTGTACGTTCAGTCGGGCCAAGCTCTGAGGTGACTATGAGCAGCCGGCGAGCGGTTTGGCTAGGCGGGAGGTGTGGGGGGATGAATCACACGGGCGCGTCATACCAAGCTTTAGTGATTCGTGCACGGGTTTGCTCCAACACGAAAGAGTCATGTGAATACTTGTATCCCATTATGTCGGGCAATCAGAATTTTTCTGTTACATGAAGAAATAACGGCTATAAAGTTTTATCGAAATCATACAGCTTCGTTCAGGGTTATTCAACATTGTATTTTCTTGAACTACACACATTTTATTAACACTCTGGCGCTCTATTTGAGAGAAATATGTGTACATATCTGTCCTTTTTACTCAGCAAGCGATACTGATCCCTAAATTCTATTAAAAACTCACACAGGCCTTTAGCCACAACCTCATTGCGAACTTCATGGTATATATGAACGTAATGATAAAAATATTTTAGACTGTTCATGATAAGATTTACATTCTCAGACGCAGGGTATGCGTACTCGGTATGATGTAACATGACATAATACCGCTTGTCATACCAATCGTCAAAAAGACTCACTACCCATACCCGCTGCTTCTCTTCTGCACGTGATGCTTCTTTCAATTCGCGGTGTATGTGCGCCTTTACGCAGTTTAGTCCTACGACGTAGTCCATCACATCGTTTCAGCCACGAAAGCTTGCAATGCTTTGGCCAGAATAACCGTAGAGTATTTGAGCCTCCTGCTCCTACGCTTCCCTCGGTTCAATGTGGCCTTAAAAGCCTCAGAGGGAGGACTCAGAATTCTTTGAGTGTTCACCACATCTGTGGACTTTATCGAATACCACATCATGAATGTCGAGCACGCAATATTAAAGGTAGCCATTACTTTTTCCGTCTACGCCAGAATTCTTCAAAATACACGTCTGAGATCCAGGGCCTGTTGAGGTCAACTGAGCACACAGGGCAGAGATATGATCAGCTACGATGGTCGGAGTCACGTGACCCCTTTGTTCGGCTATACAGTGGGCGGTGTTTAGCCTTTTCCTGCACACACACTCACACACACACACACACAGGAAGGAGAAAATGAAATGCTATTTGAAACATAATTTATTTTAAATAAATAAACATATCATCAACAAATAATCAGTCTCTAATTCATGGAATATATTCAGCTACGCGTAATAAATAAATAAACATATCGTCATCAAGTAAACACACACACACACATATATATATATGTTATACACGGGACGAGTCTCTTGCGAGAAATTGGCCATTGTACACGAGCATGCCCACCTTCTCGACAAGAGCAGACACTTGTTTTACCTCCAGACTCTCACTCGAATTTGCTCAAATCTCTCCTAAGCCCTCAAACTAGCGCCCGTAAATTAAAAATGCAATAGTCCTCCTACTTAAGAACGCCCTGAGGCACTCTTATGGCATCTTTCGCTGGCTGTTGGCCCATGTACTTTCCCAGCTAACATCTCACATCCGGCCAGAGCTGCGATATAGGAACTTTGACTCGTGAGAATTACAAGTCCTCTTGGTCTCATGGTGACGCTCGCCTCTGACGTATGTGAGAGTGGATTGCTTCGTATATAAGAAGGGGTCCAGCCGTTGGAAGACAGATTGTAGATTTTAACCTCGAGAGTGGTCTAGGTCTCCGCGAGTAACGAGGCGCGAGTTGCTCCGTATGAATAGCTAAGCTTTGTGACTACGGATTAGTCCGCGCTTTGACGGACCCTAGAAAGGGCACGAGGGAAGTTGCTTCGAGAAGAGGGCCGTCGGGTTTTTTGGTTAAAGTAACGTAACGGGATACCCAGGGTGAAGGGTAAATTGCACGTCCATTAGGGATTAAGGCTTATATCGGAATATAGGAATTCAGGAGCTGACTGGAGGAAACGCCAGCAAGCTTAAATTCATTTATTTCCTGGTGACCTTAATTGTTACCCTTAGACTAAGAATAACTAAATTTTAACCCGGTGAATTTAAATGACCTTGTGAAATAAAGATTTAAACAAGCATTGTAAACTATCGCCTGTAATCCGCTTACCTCAATTTAATTAAAGTACCTGAAAATAAAGTAGACTCTAATTCAATCCCATCATAATAAACGTAACTCCGACGAATGTGAAAGCGGGCTAAGAAAGCTCCGGACTCTGAAAGTGACCAATTGGTCAGCGCGCTCTGTAGGTCCAGTCCGGACCGCAGGAAGAGTGCCTCTATTGTACTTGGGGGTTAAAACTCACCGGGTAACCCCCCGGGTGTAATTATATATATATAATATATATATATATGTGTATATATATATATATATATTATATATATAATATATATATATATATATATATATATATATATATATATATACCGGGTGTCCGAGAATTATCTGTACAATTTTTGGCTGTTATTAAAAGTCAACCATGAAGTGTAGAAATTCCAGTGTTGTCCCATTTTACAGAGAAACTCATTAAGTTTTTTCTGATAGCAAGTTTTGACAAGTTTTTTATTTTTTGTACGCGGGTGACAGACATTGATGATTTGAAAGCAAGAATCACAGCTGCTATTGAGCGAATTGATGTGGATATGCTGCAGCGTACATGGCAACATTTGGATTATCGATTGGATGTTTTGCGAATCACTGATGGTGCACATATCGAATGTTGTAACAACGTTACTTTAATAAAAGAAACTTTTAAAAATACAGATTCTAAATAATCTTGTTTAAGAATTTTACGTGTGTTATCAAGAATTTTATTAAAAGATGAAATTGTACAGATAATTTTCGGACACACTGGAATTTCTAAAAAATTGTCAAAACTTGGTATCAGAAAAAACTTAATGAGATTCTCTGTAAAATGGGACAACACTGGAATTTCTACACTTCATGGTTGACTTTTAATAACAGCCAAAACTTGCACAGATAATTCTCGGACACCCTGTATATAACAAAACATTTAAAGGCTATGGTACCCAAAGGGTACGGTATCGTAGGTGCCAGGCACGTGGTAGCGTTTCTTATATGTGTTACGACACACTTTTTTCCCCCTAAGTTCCTTCACATACGCCAGTTGTGGGTCCCTGCAGTCAGTTGGGGCGGTTGATCACCCTCATATTCTAACCACAATAGCTCCTTGAGCGAATCAAAGTTAACGATCCGCCGTTCGCCTAGTTAAGTCTGATGCCTTTCGCCTTCACGATATATCGCACTTCTTCCCCCACCCTCACTAGGGTGTGACAGTTGCCCCAACTTTATCCTACAATGCTGTTCAAACTTTTGGTGTTGCGTATTGACATAAAAAATACCCACGTGCAATCGTTTGAAGATTCATGCATATTCGAGTGAGCACCAGCAATTTGAAAAATAGTGATTTTGCTTATACGGCATACGCGCCTATATATGAGATTACACAACCATCATAAGGGATATTAACACAAATCATTTGCCTGTCTTAATTAAAAGCTGTTATCACTAACACAAAAAAGTTAATCATTCTTATTCTCTCATGGTACATTAAGGGGTTTTATCATATATTCACAAGGTATTATTTCTCTAGAGCAAGAAACCATGATTTCTGTTCGGAAACAGATGATCGTTTGCGCTGATTAGGAACGCGGAGTCTGTCATTTTCAACTACTTGAAGGACTTCTTCAAAGCGCTCCTCATCCCTGGCAACATTAAGAAAGTCATGGCAAAGTTTTACACCACGCTCTGCAGCCTCATTGACGACCTGAAGCTTGTCCACAACCCGTTTCATGTTCAGGTAGTCGTCATGATCCGCCCATTCACTGGCTGGACTGTGGAGAAACTGATAGGGCATGCCTAAAATGGTGAAGAACCGGCTTGAGTCAGGCCCAATTAGGTCCACCAGGGCAGTGCCACTTTCTGGGACAGGGGGAAGATATGGCTTTCCATAGCCCCCATGATTGAGCCCCACTCTCTTAGTAACTTCAGTGCCTTCATGGCAAAGAAGGGCCTTCCTCATCTCCTCTTTTGTCCTTTCTTGTACTTGGGACGAGAACAAAGCCAGTGGGGCCAACTCCTCAGTTAGGTACCAAGTGTGTCTACCGAGTGCCACACGTGCTTTGTCAACTATTGTGGCGTCATATGGGGCAAATTCAGCCAAGGTTTCGACCAAATTCAAGTCATTCAGTGGCGCACTTGCTGGAACGGGGCAAACAATCCACCATGGGACATAAACAGCGACTGTGAACACAGCAAACCGTTCTAACTTGCTGATTTGACTTTTAGTCACAACCTCGGCTTTGGGAAACTGCTCTTTGATCTGGCCTGACAAAAGAACAATCTTGAGGGTATAGAGCAGTTTAGCCATCCACCTTGCTTTGTGAAGTGCGTCGGGGTAGACCATTGTGAAGTTCACTGGCTCGGATCCTTTAGTTACAAGCAGCAGACAAAGCTCTACCAGCTCCTTGTAGTCGCCACGTGTAAATGGTTGGGCTAGAGATTCACGGAAGAAGTCAGCCATCTCCTGCTGGCGCTCCTCAAACACTCCAGGCATTGCGGGGTAGTAGTATTCTTTTTTTCATTGTACGCCAGTTGAGAGAAATGGTTCTTGAACCTAGAAATGCAATTATTGGGATTATTGTATTTCGTACTAATCTATAATATTGTTTTAGGGGTATTAAGATTGATATGATCGATCATTTGCTTGGTGTTAGTATATCTTATGTCTAATAAAAGAAATTCCACGAAATTTGTTCATTAGATAATAATATTCCTTGTTATTTTGTAAAGCTTATGACTCACCTCTGGAAAACCATTATGTTTGGACTTGAAGAGCCCTCCACTTTCAAGCAATCCCAGCAAACACCTAGGATGACTTCGCCCACATGCCTGCGACAGGCGCACCAGAATACAGCACGCTCTAATTCCTTTTGGAGAGAGACTCAAGCAGCTGTTTTTTGTCCTGAAAAAAAAATGTAATTGTAGTTTAAGGCCACCATTTCAGGCACGTGCTTTTTGCAGATTTCTGTTAAATATTCACTGTATTTTGGTATTAATGTCGTGATAAATTCACGCTGATGTTTGAAATAGGTTTACCTGTATTGGATGAAGTTGTGTCGAAAACCATACCAACGACATTCTGTTCACACTCCCAATCGACCAGAAGTTGTTTGGTTGCTGTTGATATCAAGTCTCCTTGAACCAGGCCAGCTTTTTGAGTCAAATGCGGAAGAGGTGGGACTCCAAGAAGCTTTGTGCCATTGACACCAGACACAAGAATGGGCAGGCGGTCATCAGTGCCTTTGGAATCCAGCGTGTCCATAAGTTTACCATCCCAGTGCACCAGTACTTTGTCTGATGGTTGCCATTCATCCATGATTTTTAAACTTATTTCTGACACGATGGAAGCTCGGTATCGGTGGGCCGTCCTTGCATTTAGACTCAGCTTTGATGTATCTCCACCACATGCAGATACAAGGGAGTACACAATTGCACTCAGCTGGGTCGGCGAGATGTTGTTTCGAACACTGCATGAAACAAGTTCTGCCGACTTCAGAATATCATGGGGCACAAAAATTGAAACTCCCTCTTTCACTGTTCTCCGATGTTTTCTCTTTGGTTCAGCAGTGCTGGCCTCATCAATGTCATCGTCCTCATCAGAGCTAATAGGTGAATCAATATCAGCCTGTACATTCTCAGCATGATCACATTGCTCTCTCTCTTGTCGCTTCTCTTCTCGCATCTGCCTTTTCTGTAGCTTTTGAACCTTTTCTGGGAGTACTTTGTTTACCCCAGAGTAGGTAGCTACTCTGTCACTTCGCATGCTTTTCATAAAGAGTATGTCAGTATCGATGGCATCTTGTTCGGCCTGAGTTTTCCCCTTTTTCGCAGCCGCCATGTTTTTCAACACTGTGTTCTTATAAAATTTCATCGTCAGGCTCAATTCTGATTTAAACTTCATAATTCCAGGATCATCAGCCCGTCTTCTATCCTCATTCTTTTCATAAGCATCATGTAGTCTTTGTCATAGTAAGTTTTAATCACTCGGCCAATATTGTTCCTGCCTGTAATGGTCGGGACATTCGCCTTCTGGTAATGCAAAAGCACATTGTCAATGGTGGCAGATAAAGCCTGGTCCCAATGCATATCCCGAAGGTTTGCTAACAGACATAGTAAGACCTGCCTATTAGTTGGCAGTTTGCAGCCCTTTATTTCCTTTTCTTCTTCTCGGGGTACGGTGCCCAATAACATTCTGACATACTCATCATCTTGCCTTGTATCCATGATTAAATTCTCTATTCACAACATCAAATCACTGTCAAGGGAAAAGAAAAGAGCATCATTAAAATTAAATGCAATAAAATAATACGTGGAAAATTTGTGGGTCAGCGTTCCAGACCCGGAAATGAAAATCTGATAAAATGTGCTATTTTCACACTTATTTATGAAGTTCATAAGCTGAAATAGCAATACTTGCTGGTACGACGGTGCTAGCTCAAACATGCACCGATCTCCAAGAAGATTTACAGGGGTGTTTCCTAGATAAATACACAACACTAAAACTTTGAACAGCATTGTAGGACCATTTTTTGATTTTTGGAGGGCAACGGTCACACCCTAACCCTCACCCGTAACCCATACGCCTTTGGACCTGTTGACACAAAAGAACCAGCGTTGGTATTATCACCATACTCATCCTTCATCTCATCAGGCAATTCTTCGAGGAATGCTCCAATAGGTGGCATGTATTCACCCTCCCTCTCTGTGAATACCACATTATCTGTGTCTGCGTACAGAACCCTCCGCCCAAGAGTATGCAGTAGACTCCAAAGTTTTATGCGAGCGTATGCTGTTGTGAAGCTGGCTACAGGTATGTTTGTAACACGGGATGTATCTGTAGCCATTTCAGTAATGTACTTTATTATGTACGTATTACCCACATTTACGATCTCCATGACCTCTTTATCGGGAGCGTTGGCATAATCCCGCACCTCATTATAACTTTCGGCTAGATGGACGTTCCCTTTGCCAATATTCTGTGCAAATTTCCCCCAAAGACTACATAGGCACAACTTTGGACAAGCGCTAGCTCGGGTTCTTTACAATTTGGGACCGATCAAGTTGTATCCCTTCACGATCACGGTATCGCTGAATATACGCTAATTTTTCATTTTCAGTCTCAACTCTTCGCGCGTACCCTGATGCTTCTACCTTATCCTTCAAAAAAGTATTTATATGCGGAGTGAAAAGGTTGGGGTGCTTCTGAAACCTCCACACCTCATATATCTTCAATATTCTGTAGCCGTGGCGAAGGGCTAGGGACAGCCCAGGACTTGTATATACACATCTCTGTCCTTCCGCTGGTTGGTTGTGTGATTACAGGTCACATTGCTCTCCTAAGCGCACTTCACGCACAGGGGAAACATGAGTTTGTGGTCTATAACGACGGGTAAGATTGGCATCCATGAGTCGCGAGGGGGGAGCACGTCTACTAAAGAAAGTCCGAAATAGTTCTCGTTCAAATTTGCTTAGAACACTGGTCCCACCACTTTTTCAGGTGCTCCTACCGGGTGCAGATTGTTCTTCATCACGTAGGGGTATAAGCAACAGAAGTCGTAGTAATGGAATTTCACGCCCTCTGCAGGTGGAATGTATAGCTTCAATGGGTTTGTACACCGTCCGAATAAGCTATCACCGCATTTGAGAGGATCCAACACCTTTGAACGTTTGAGAGTGTTTATTTCTTCACGGTACTCCCCAGCTGCCTCCATCCGTCCATCTTATTCGTGCTTCCACAAGAACTTGTGCGTGAACTGGGAGACTATAAGCTGATCGCGGGTGCGAGTCCATGCAAGACTGTCGGCAGGAGATCTACCATGGATATCTCATACAATGCCTCACTCTGGACGTGGGCATCCATGTCACCAGCAAACGTTAAAGGAGCATGCAGTCTTCTCACCAGTGGCACTGTCTTCACTTACACCATCAACCCAAAAAACACGACCATTGACCTTAATGGGTACTTTCCCCGTGTTGTGGGCATGTTTTTTGTATACGCCGGTCTGTTACTGTAGGTGTATGAGCCAGTAAATAGCCTTATCCCCATAACTGCGTGGGTTGTTTCTGTGAATGACAGGTAAGTTGTCTTTAGGCATGAAATTGTTTTTGAACACCATAAAGCACAATGAGGCGATGGTGGTTGCGACTTGTAGCGGGGCGCAGTTGAACCGGTCTATGAACATCCTTCTAAAGGCACTCTAAGCACGCGCACATCATTCACGCAATAGCGCTCACATTCATCCGCTATATTGTAAGGAATATATTTATTAAAACTGTTGTAGTAGCGGTCAAAATCTTCAATCTCACTATCACTCATGTTGGCATAAAGTAATGTTTAGGGGGAGGTAGTCCTACGTAATTTAAAGTGTCACTAGTGAGGAAAGTATATGGGAAATACCCTTTTGAAACTTCCGCAGCTACGCCCATCATCTTGGGTTGCTTGGCTAATTTACAAGGTGTGAATAATAAAGTGTCTTTAAACTGATCATTGCCTCTTATTTGCATCTGCATAAGTTTGTTTCCTCTTTTTGAGGGATTCCCTGTAAATATCTCAGATGATTCGTGTTCAAGCAGTTCCTTATAAAGGAATTGTGTGTCAAATTTTGCGCCGTTATGGGCAAGAATATACACAGTCATTTTTTTGAACTTGTCCGCTAACTTGACAATATAGGGCAAAAAGAGTTTCACAGGGTTATCTTGTGCGATCGTTTTAAAAACGTTTGTTCGTTTGCCACATTTGTGATACTCATCACACTCGACTTCCATGCACTCATCACAGATAGTCTGGCTTACAAGTAGATGTGGGATAACCTCGTTGTTTTCAGCAGTCATATATGTTTCTATATCGTAGTACACAGTTATACAGGGTTTATTTTTAGGCTTAGCATCTTTCATATAGCAAATATTCTTTATACTATCTGCCTTATATTTCTCATAACATGTAGAACAGTGAATTCCATCATATTTATGCGTGCATTTCCCCCAATCATATGAAACATAAATTCACAAATTCTCATTTTCCTGCACGTGCCAATTGATTTATGGAACTCAAAACAGTTATTATTGAAAAATGTGCGTCTGCATACATCACAGTCCCTCTTCTCAGCTTCAACCACACGGCTTTCACATTTGGAGCTTTTACACTGCGCACATACCATGTGGCAATCCTTACAATGTTTCACTATATCATCCGCAAACTCGAGACATCCTTTACAAAAATCATGCTGCCTTCCATATTTTCGACTTTTATCATAGCTCGCGTAAAGAGCCCTTATATTATGGATGGGGAGATACGTTGACCCTGACAGTCCTAAAATAAGTAGGGGGCTTGTATGGTCTCTCACACTGCTTTTAAAAACACACACAGTCCATTCCAAATACAACTATACGAACATTCATTTCCTGCTCTACCCTTCTCAGCTCTTCAGGACCCATATTACAGTCAAACTCAAGCTTGCAATCTGAAGCCAGTTTACGAGCACGCTGCACAACAGTAGGGAACCAGATTTTTTTGACCCAGGTATTTATGATAGTAAAGTAAACATTTGAGCTAAGACTACTGCCATAAAGCCGCAACCACGCTCGGTGTTTATATAGCCTGCGAATTGAAGTTAAGAGTATAAGGTGTGGCCGCATGTCCCGCAACACGGAATACCCGGTCAGTATCTATCGTTAAGCTGTCCATGTTGAAAGTTGTACTACTTTGAGAAGCCTGAATTATACGCCCCAAAATATACTCTATATCTACAGCAGTGAAGCGTCTGTATGGTATTACTACTTAAAAGTCATCTCTATACCCGTCATCTGACCCAAACCCAAAGGACAACCTCGTCCTGACTTCTCGACCGTTGCTGTTTTGAAGGGCAAACTCCACAATACCTTCAACTACGTGACGCAGACTGTGTTCAACACCATTGCTGTACATGGCCCCATGGTCAACCCTTACTACGTACCGAATTCTAATCAGGGTTAGGGGTAGGGTGGCGGTGCGCACCAGCTCGAATTTTGTGCCATCCTCTTCACAACGAGAAGCTGCTGCTGCTGCTGTTGAGGATGCGACCGGAATTGAACAGGAATAAGGAAGCACATTTTTAATTGAGGAAGCAGCTAGTATGTGGGGCGTATCGTGAGACGTAGAGGGTTGGGCTCTATTACTGGGGGTCTAACAGCCGGAGCACTCCTGTCACGCTTTATACCTGACGTGGAAGGCAAATAATCATCATGCCTCCGCTTTGAACTGTTGCTTGGGGGCGCTACAGCTGGCGTTGGTGGGGATTCGCTAGCGGGGGTGGAACCTGTAGTCACAACTACACTCTCATCGTAATCGTCTGTAATATAGATGAAGGCGACATGCTACTGCGCAGTACCTCGCCCTCATCATCACGGTTCTGGGAAGAAGAGGGAAAACAAGGCTGTAGAATATAAGGAGCATCACTTAAAATTTTATACTTTGTAAATGTTACATTTAAGAGTGTGACGTGATGGAGATGGATTCTGTAGAAAAATTCAGGCTCACGAGCCCATCCACATGTATTATATCTGGCCCTACAGGATGTGGTAAAACTGTGTTTATGCCTAAAATCATTAAAGATAAGGGGAAGATGTTCTCAAAATTTGTGCATAAAGTCATATGATGCTATTCCACATTTCAGTCATACTTTGTTCACCAGAAGTGTATATGATGTTAATTTGTTAAAGGGAATTGAACATACAGTCATTGTAATTGACGATCTTATGTTAGAAATGGATAAAACGTTTGCCGAGACATTTACAGTGTTCTCCCACCATCTTATCATAAGCGTATTCTTCATCAACCAGAATCTATTTCTCAAAAATAGATACATGCTTGATGTGTCGTTAAATACACAATACCTTGTCTTATTCCCGCAACGTAGAGATATGTCACAAATTGGGGTATCAGCCAATCAAATGTTCCCGAATCAGCGTAAGGAGTTTTTGGAAGTTTATAAAGAATCTACAAGTCAACGTTACGGATATTTGCTTTGTGACCACCACCCGCGAAACACATTTAGGGTGCTTCTAAGAACGAATATATTCCCAAACGAGCCTGAAACGGTGTATATTCCTGAATGAAAAATAGGCTAAAGAAATACCGTGAATTAATAAAAATCTATCATCGACTGCCCCGGGCATTGCAGCAGATGTTTGTTAAAAATATTGACTCGGACTTTTTAAAATGCATCTGTGAAATCTGTCTTAACGTTATAAAATGTAATGTACCAATGAAACGCCCTCAGAAGGCTCGCCTACGCAGTTACAAGAACATAATACGTACACTGGCTCGTAAAAGTCAAACTGTGGGGAAGAAAAAACGAATTATTGTACAAAGAGGGGGTTCATTCCTCCCCAACTTATTTTTAGTTTTGGGACCTTTACTGAGGAGATTAATGTAATGAAGAAAGTAGTCGTGATTCCACACGAGGTGTATGCTTCACTACAAAACTCAAAGAGTCCAGATACGGTTCTAGAACCCCGTAAAAGCAGCCTTAAAAGAATGGAAAGCGAATTGTTAGACCTATTAAACAGTGAAAAGTCACCTGATGAGAAAAGAATCTCATACCAAGAAGCTCTGCAGAAATTTCTTCAAGAGTACGAAAATTATATGAATCCGACAGAGGTCCCCGTAGTTATTAGACTCAGCACAGACGACGCTGAGCATGGTGGCATAGGAGTTGGGGTCGCGGCTAGAGACGACCAGTCAAAGAATAACGGATCGACCCCCCAACATATCGAGCATGCATTAAAAAGTAGTCTCCCACATACATTGAGGAATAAAGGCTTGAGTCTTTATAATCTATTGAATGAGGATCCCACTATCCAGTGGACCGATACAAGTGAGGTCATTGTTGAAGGAACAAAGGTACAGGGCTCGAATATCGTCGTCAGGGTCCATGACCTGGTCAGAAAGTGGGATAGGCCCTTACCATCAGGATGGGAGCATATTAAAGCAAGACTACAACAAATAAATGCCCCCAAAACATTGATAGGAAATCTGAACAGGTTGAAAGACTTGGAACAATTGTCGCATGTGCCACAACTGAGCACGCCATCACTCCTAGCGGTAGCATCTCTGAAGAGGAGAAAGAAAAGACCAAACAACAACGGTCAACCCTCCCCGCGTGCCTCTAAAATATGCATATGGCTAACATATTAAGAAAACGTTATGACATTTCTAGCCAAACCTCGTACGGCGGCGTTTATAGACTGTACAAAGGTGCTTATAATGAGGGAGTAGGGAAAAAAGATGTTGAGAGGTTTTTGCGGGAGCAGGATGCTTATACACTTCATAAGCCGGTGAGAAAAAGGTTTAAAACAGCCAAGACAACAGCGGCTTCGATTGATTCTATTTGGCAAGCGGATTTAACAAACAGGCAAAGATATTCAGTGTATAATGGTGGCTACCACTCCATCCTATTCATAATAGATGTATTCTCTAGATATGTGTGGCTAATTCACCTGAAAAATAAATCGCCTGAAACAGTTGCTAAAGCCACCAAAACGTTGATGTTGAAAGAAAACAGGATTCCCGGCTATTTTTGTACGGACATGAGGAAAGAATTTATAGGCAGAGCTTTTCAGAGCATGTTGTCAGAATTTAATATCAATTACTACACTAGCAATTCTATACATAAGGAATCTTTAGCTGAAAGAGTTCAGTATACCATAAAGGAACGCATGCATCGCTATTTCACACATAAAAACACAAACAGATATATAGAAATTCTGAATTCACTGGCTTCATCCTACAACCGTTTACACAACCGTGCGATTGGGACAACACCTAACGAAATTTTAGAAAGAGGTACGCACACAGAGCGTGAGGTGAGAAAAGACACTCATAGAGTGCCCCCTCACTCTGTGCGTTTCAAAATCAATGATTATGTAAGGCTGTCGCTTTCGAGAAGGGATTTGAGCAAGGTTGGACACGTGAGATTTTTAAAGCTAGGGCTGTGAGGCCTACAGACGAGATAATGCTGTATTACGTTGAAGATTTGAATGGGGAAGAAATTGGAGGGGGCTTTTACGGTGAGGAGCTGCAGAAATTGACATTTAATTTAGGAAAAAATGTGTTTAAAATTGAAAAAAATTTAGATAGCAAAGGATCAGGAAAGAGAATGTTCTCTGGATGTACCTCCTGGCAACACTCTGACTAACTATGTAACAGAACTACTCGGCCTCATCAAATTGGGTCGTGATTCGTATGAGGTTGGAATATGCAAGATTCAAATGGCTATCAAGTTTTTAAGTATTGAAACTAAAGAATCCGTTTTTATGGTTCTAGGAGACCGTGATGAATGTGAAAAGGCAGGTGTAACTCGGGACGAGACCACGCGTACCGCTCGGAGTGGGAAGCACAGTATTACACTACAGTAGTAACACTAGCCCTAGGTCATTATGGTGCGGTCGAGGATGTTGTGAGAGACTTAAACGATAATTTGAAAGCTCAAATCTTACGGATGATTTAGCACACGAAATCTTAAACAAAGTTACCCCTGCACATACTCTGACCCTAAAATCACATGCTAACAGAAATATTAAAGACAAAGGACTGTTCAATATTATAACCTAGGGTCGATATGGAGTAGCCCTCCAAAGAGATACCGTTCAAGAAACACATGACTTGTCCAGCCTAATGTATCAGTTGAAATTGGAGAAATTGAACGAAGGCTGTCCTTCCCCAGACATGTACTATATTAAGAGTAATATCGCGGAGCATCAGTTTGGTGGGGATACCCAGGCGCGTCTGCTGCGCATCGCTCACATCCACACTCATAGAGGACGGAGACTGAGCATTACATATGACCATCCCCATTATGTCAATGTCGCAACTAATCTATTAACCAATATCTCAATATATATAAGAACGATTGAGGGAAAACGTTTTCCATTCGGTGACGGGAGCTTAACAGGAAGTTCCACTTTCACAATCTATCGAGGGGTGAGATACCAGCGCAGAAGTGGGATTGGATCCATTTTTTCAACCATACTGCGTCCGGCTGTCCTCTTGCTGAAGAGCGGTGCCAGATATCTCGGAAGGAAAGCGTTACAATCAGGTCTTAACACTGTAGAAGACATAATGGCGGGGACTAAGCCTAATGAAGCTCTTAAAAAGCACTTAAAGCGCGCATGGAACGAAATCATCAAAGATGCAAAGAGAAAAATTCGTGGTGGTGGTGTGAAGAAGAAGAGGCCTGTCCGGAAGAAGTGCTTACCAGCAAGTGGTGGTAAACGTAAAAGAACATCAAAAAAGAAGAAATGTTCTAAGCGACTGAAACCTATGGTTGATAATTTTTTAATTGATATAAGCTCAGGACATTGCTCTCATTGCTGTTTACTACTTGCTGAGAGAGGTGCCACTATTTCTCACTCGTCATGGCCCGTTTCATCCGTCCGTATAGTTCACAATGTAATAAATCGGAGCTGTCCCTCTTTGATATGCCCCTAACACAAGTTTCTATTGAGCACAGTGACTTTATTACAATTAATCCGTTAAACACCATTAACTCCACGAGTGCCCCCATAGAATTCGTGATACCCAGCTCAGGCCCTTACTTTTTTTTATCCAAGCTCTGTGCACATGTACGCTAAACTTCGTATTGCACATTCAGATGGAACGGATTGCAAAGGCAAACTTTCTACACTCCATATTCAGCCAGTGTGACGTGTATTTGAAACAGGTCAACATCTCGGCAGGAACGGGTTACTATCACCTACGAGCCTATCTAGAAAATGTTCTCAACTTTTCAAAAGAAGCGAAGGACACCTTTTTAACTGCCGAGGGCCATTATCAAGCTAAAGACGAAAGCAGTATAAAGGACAAATTTAAAAATTATAAAAAGATATATGAATGCTTCGGACGCCTGCCTACAGACTTCACATTCCAGGAGAAGTTGCTTGTGAATGGGGTCGATATGAAAATAAAGCTCACTCGTACGAATCCTGAAGTCTGTTTAAATCTGTGGGCTGACGAAGAAGAGAGCGCAAAGCCCGTGGCGATTCATGTTATGGAAACATATCTTCGCGTGCGCCGAGTAGAATTATGCTCGGCTAAACAACTCGAAACTGGGGGAAATTTACTCCACGCCACAGTAAAATACCCAATTAACAGAGTACAGATCAAACTATACACGGTGCCAGCAGAGCTGGCATTGAAGATGAATTTATTTTCAATAATTCGACTAAATAAGCAGAATGATAGAGTTGTTTTATTATTCTGTTAATAATAATAAATCTTAATTATATTGACTGAAAAGGTTTGTGGTCAGGGGTCGATGAGGGAGCGAAGAGACAGGTAGTTTGTGCGTACTTAAAGGTCATGCTTGTCTCCCGCGCCTAATCTTGAAAACTAAAAAATTTGAGGATTGGGGGCGTTCGCTATAAGTCCAAAACAAAGTGAATTTACATGTTATTGGGGATTAACTATATATATATATTTTACAGTCTTGTGGTGATTTCTAAAAAGGACGTTTAAATCAGTTATAATTGGAATTATAACTGTGTAATCGTGTATTTATCCTTTCACGCAGGAATGTATTCTCGCCTTCATTTTCTGACGGAGAGAATCAGTACAGTTCTTCTGATTATGCATAAGAGACCGCCCAAGGGCCAAATTAAATAAATTGTCGAGCTTCACAATTATTCAGGACTACTCAATGTTTCAGGAGGAAGTTTTTGTAGTCCTATCTAATTCGGTTTATTATTATTGTGTATATATAATTTATACATGTGGCTCAATAAACCATTATTTTGTAATTAAAAACTTCTTTATTTGTCTGAATATCAACATGAAAACTGAACATTAATTAGTATGTATTTTTTTAAAAATTTTAAATGTAAATTCAATGAAAATCGAATAAATTTGAGAGTTTTCCATAAATTGTATGAAGGGAGGACTTTTGGAGCGCTAAGTGTTTTAAAAGTCTTTTCATTGATTTTATTCTTGAGATATTAAAGCCGTTTGAAGGAATAAACTCTTTTTAGTTTAAACTTTGTTTTACTCTTGAAGTTGAAAATCTTTTCAGCCCCTTTAAAGGAAAATCTTTAATAAGTGGAGAAGCAAATAACAGGTGTCCCGCGAATGCTTAGGCCGTAAGATAGATATGAGACTTAAATTTAATGACATATCTAAGTAGACAGAACCACAGAGATTTGCTTCTGGTATACAGGGTAGAGAGAGAGAGAGAGAGAGAGAGAGAGGTTTGCGTGTATTATTGATAGTATTGTTATTTAAAAGCGTTGTAGTGAATACTGCTTGGAAAATAAATTTGGAGTTTCAGTCCACTTCGTTTCGGATTAAAATCTCGACGAAGGGTATTTGCGTTCGGTCGAGTCGAAATTTTACCTGTCGCCCCATCCATGCATTTCAGAAATAAAATTCAGGTGTTCAGACGCCGGTCTGGCGCCACGAATAACTGTATAGATAAGCGTTTTAAGATTTTCCATAATTCTTAATAATGGTAAGAATCATAAAGTACTGGGTATCGGGAAGTGTTGACCAATTTATTTTATTTTAAATATAATAATAATTCTTAATAATGTGTATATATAGAATATGGAGTCAATATAAAAATAATTTTTTAGCACTAATTGACAAGAGTTTCAGCAGATATATATATATATATATATATATATATATATATATATAACCATACTGCATTAAATAACTTTCCATTTTATTTTTAAATATAACAATTCTTAATAATGATAAATAATGTATATACAGAGGAGAGAGTCAATATAAAAAATAAATTTTAGCACTAATTTATATATTTTTAAATAGATTGCCTTGGATGTGTATATATATATATATATATATATATATAAAGCCTTCTAAGCCGACTGGCGGATTAAGACTTCTAAGCCAGCTGTGAGATCAAGACCGCTCATTAAGTAATGCGACATGCCTGCAAGAACATCTCCATTAATATATACAAATAAATAGCGCAATCTGGCACCTCAAAAGTTATTAATATATATATATATATAGATACACACACACACTCCTTTCTAAACAAGCCATTTGCAGTCAACTGGCTGCTTAAGCCAACTGGCGGATTAAGACTTCTAAGTCAGCTGATGCTGTCAAGAGAGCTCATTATGCGCCCGGGTTTCCAGACGAAGTATGGTATCTCTCTCTCCTCTCTCCTCTCTTAGGTTAGGTTTGGGTGGCAGCTTGGAGGATTCCCCCTTGCTTGTGGCAGCTTTGGGGATTCCCTCTTGCTTGTGGCAGCTGGGGGGGGGATTTCCCCTTGCTTGTAACAGCTTGGGGGATTCCCCTTGCTTGCAACAGCTTGGGGGATTCCCCTTGCTTGCATAATCTTTTTTTTTGGTGGCACTGGCAGCATGGGGAGAGGGGGATTGGCACCTTCCAACAAGGGGGGAAGGGAATTTGGCACCTTGCAACATTTGATCGACATTGCAATTGCTCTGCAGTCGTCCATTTTTCGGTCATACTACTCGCGTCGAGGCCCGGTGGAAATGTAACTTTGGAAATCACTGCAAACGGAAGGTTGAATAAAGAGAGCAAAAATTAAACACCTGCTCATCAGTGAGAGGAACATGACAATGCGGGCAAGGCTCAGGGGTATTTTTAGACATAAGGTGGCCATGGGTCAAACGTGTGTGAGCAATTCTCACGAGAGCCAATAGAACTTCCTTATGCCAGGTTTTATGATACGAAGAAGACCAATGACAAAGAACAGGCTTCAGACGGTGGAATTTGTTTACACCGACGCCATCCCAGTCGCGCTGCCACAGCAACCTGAAATGGCGGCGGAGGGAAGGAATGAAATCTGAAAAGGGCAAAGATTTGGGGTTAATAGGAAGAGAGCAAGCTCGTCTAGCCAAAAGGTCCACCTCCTCGTTACCGGCAATACCCACATGAGAGGGGATCCAACAGAAAGAAATACACCGCTCGGAATAAGCAGTGAGAAAATGGACTAATTGCTGTATCCTTTGGACCAGAGGGTGTTTGGGTCATAGGATTCTAAGGACATCAGAGTACTGCGGGAGTCTGAAAAAGTAACAAACGAACTCGGGGAAGAGCACCAATATGGGTTAGAGCTTCCAGAATAGCAAAGAGCTCCGCTGAGTAAATAGAAGTGTCGTGAGGGAGATGAATATTCCGAACAGTCTTACAAGGGAGATGGAAAACCGCCGAAGCGGCTACGCCTAACGGGGAATGGGAGCCATCTGTGTAGATATGAACGGAAGAAAAGTGAAAAATAAAGTGTTCACGGTACAAGGACAACAGGACAGTACTTGGGGTGGACCTTTTTATTAAATGGACACAAATCTTTGCAATAGGAAATTGGATGTAAAATCCAAGGAGGAAAGACCTGAAACGAGATTGGAAGGATCTGAGGTGGAGGAAGAGCATGATGAGAGAGGAAGCCATGGCTAGTTGAAGTGAGGTGCCAAGAATTGTCTAGGGGAAGAGTTGTATCAAGGGCAGTACAGAGAAGGGAGGAAGGAATCCTATGAACTCGGTAATAGTTTTTTGTCTTAAGGTATGCACGACAGTACCGAATGGGAAGGGAGTCACACTCTGCCTGAAGAATAACCACCCGTGAAGAGCGAAAGGCCCCGGTAGCCAGGCGGAGACCCCCAATTATGAAGAGGGTCCAGGATTCGTAATGGAGAGCCGGAAGCGGAACCGTAGACCTCATAGCCATAGTCAATTTTCGACTGAACTAGAGAGGTGTACAGGCAGGAGAGTCTACGCCTATCAGCACCCTAAGACATATGGGAGAGATGATCTAAAAGTGTAAGGGTACGCCGAGTAGGGAGTCTCAGATTTCACAAATGAGGTACCCAAGTAAGACGGGAGTCGAGGGTGAGGCCTAAAAATTTAAATGTGTCCCTTACCGGAATGGAATTATCGGCTAAAAACTGCGAGAGAGGTGGGACAGATGTAGTCCTACGTCTATGAAAAGACATACACAGTCTTTGCTGGGGAAAGAAGAAATCCTACAGACGTTGCCCATCTCTCGACGGCATTACCTGCAAACTGCACTTGTCTTGCAGCCACTCGTAGAGAACTACCTGCACCGTAAATGGTAAAATCATCTGCGTAGAGAGAACACTTTATGGAAGATGGTAAAACATGGACAACCGAATTCATAACCAGAGAACGCTGAGGACAGGTCCCTGCGGGACTCCTTCCTCTTGTGTGGTTAAATCGGAGAGTTCGGTTTCTTAAAAAATTACTAATAAAAAGAGGGAGAAAGCCCATAAAATCCATAGAATGGAGATGTTGGAGGACGTAATACCTCCACGTCGTGTCATAGGCTTTGTGGACGTCGAAAAAGACAGCCACAGTAATTTGTTTGTGAGAAAACGCGGTTTATTGATCATGACTAAGGAGAAGTAGAGGATCTAGGGTACTGCGAAATTGACGGAAACCAAATTGAGATGGGGAATGGAGTCCTCGTCACTCTAGGATAAAGGACAGTCGGGAAGCGATAATCTTTTCCATTAGCTTACAAATACAGCTGGTCAAGGCTATCGGGATAAGAAAAAACTATGGCCTCACAGACACACCCTCAATCCAAATACTGTTAAAAACGGTAAGTAAAACATAGAGAGCCGAAATATGCATGGACTGCATATCAAATCTGCCCTATCCGAGAGGATAGCCCACACTGGGCTATAACTATTACAATCACCTAAAAGTAAGAAAGGTGTAGGGAGTTAATCAACTACTTCCACTAGCTCCACTCGAGAGACGGGGTTGTGTGGAGGGAGGTAAACGGAACACAGTGTAATGCCAAAACAAAGAAAGCCGAACAGCAACCACCTGCAACGTTGATCGAAGTATGAGTGCGCGACAGGAAACTAATCTATGTACAAGGATGGCTGAACCACCTCGAGGACCGTGAGCTGGCAGGGGGTTTGTAAAGGAGGTGTAGCCAGTAGGAGAAGGCATAGATCGAGAACCCACAATCGTTTCTTGGAGACATACACAAAAGGATATGTCAATTTTGTTAACTTTTTCAAATCAATTTTGGTAGTGAAAATAGTGTATTTTCATGTCAAAACTTGAAATTGGCCAACCAAAATGAAATAAAATAACCCTTACCTACATCAATTTTACCTTAAAGTTTCAGAAATTGACTCTTTTACTAAATAATAGGACATAAATTGATTAACTATTCATCTGTCACAGAATTATCCCACTGATCGCATGTTGAGTGTTTTCAAGGTGATATAGTTGTTGTACAATGTACAAGTCACAACATGAATAGAACTGTCCCTCACTCTCAGTCCTCAGTTGCCTCTTAGATGTCATAGACGGTGGTTTGCTGTTATTGCTCTTGTACCTACTTCATAGTTATTCTACTAGACGAATACTACAGTTTAACTGTAAGTATGGATTATTGATTATTACGATTATTTATTATCATCATATTCTTGTTTAATTATGTTGTAATCCCATGAAATATTTTTTTATTGAATTTTAGAACATCGAATGACTAAACTTTGAAACATCGTAATTGATATAAAATACGTAAATGTTTTTCTTTCTTTTCAGATATTCCTAAGATGCCAAAATTGAAGACAAGAGGTCAGTCGTCATGCCACTTGAGCCTGTTAGTCGGTACAGGCAAGGAGCTTCCCGTATCAGAACTACCAACAGTGTGAGACATGCTGAGACTAGGGTTACTCCTTCGTGAACAAAATACAAAGGATAAAAGGAACTACACAGAGAAAGAGCTCATAAGGGACATGATTCCCTCTCTTCTGCATCAGTGGGAAAAAGCTAATGTGTTATTCAAACCACCTGTACTCAATCAGTATAGAACTATTGAGCTAAAATTAACAAAGCTGTGGCACAAAGCAGTTGAGACATCACTTGGTAAAGGAAAACTAACAAAGAAAAATAAATTTCTGCACACACTTGATACTCTTCTTGACATTTTTAACTGCCAGTGTCCCATAGAGTTGTGTTCTGAAGCCAATTGTTCTCCCTCATGGAGAAGAGAACCTCGCCCTCACATTGATTGTCGCTGTCCTCGTGAGAAGAAGATCCCTGTTTTGGAGCTGGCTTTCATAAAGGCGCAGAGAACAAAGGCAGGAGGCCAAGGAAGTATGCAGATTGGTTCGGCAGATTATTCAGAAACCAAAAAACAGATTGTTATTGCTAAGAAAAAAGAGAAAATCCGAGAGAGGGAAGAAAGGAAGAAAAAGAAGAGTGAAGAAGCCACCCAAAGAGATGAAGAGCTCTATCAAGAGGTTTCTCACTTCTTTGAAAGCTCTTCAGCAGATGAACAGAAAGAAGCAACATCAGATGATAGCTCCAAAATGCCATCTGAACCTTCGCCGAAGAGAATGAAATACAGCACTAAAGACATCTCAAACATTGTCCCTGCCACGAGAGACTGCAGAGATTGCCACTGCCGCTTGGATAGATGCAGGCCTCATCAGCCGAGAGGAGAGCACAAGAAAAAATAATGAAGGAAATATCTGATCATCATGAAAATGATTTGAAAGAGGAAGGTCTCTCTTGCCTTTTGTTTGATGGAAGAAGAGATGACACAAAAGTTCTCCTAGAGGTAGAGGGAATGGACAGAAAGTTTCCCGGTCTCATCAAAGAAGAACACTACTCTGTGTGTTCCGAACCTGGTGGTCGCTATTTGTTTCACTTTTTTCCTGAAGCAGAAGTAGAAGGCAAGAAACATGCAGAGGCAATTGCTGATCAAATAATATGTTGGCTTCAAGAAAGAAGACTTGACAGTTCACTGCAGGCCGTTGGTGGAGACTCAACTGCGGTGAACACTAGATGGCAGGGCGGTGTTATGACGCATTTAGAGAAAAGAACTTGGAAGAAGGCTTGTTTGGATTGTATGTGATTTGCACACAGGGGAACTACCTCTTCGTCGTCTCATCCAGGAACTTGATGGTCCTACAAAGAGCAACAACAAGTGGTCAGGCCCCCTTCGCAACATGCTAGAAGTAAATACAAAATTTCCAAAGGTCGAAGTAGGCCCTCCCCTTCCAGTGTTGTCTGAAGAAGTTATCAAAGACCTCAGCACGGATCAATCTTACGCTTATCGTATTGTTCAAGCAATCAGATCAGGAGAGTTGCCTCAAAATCTGGCTCTCTTGGAGATTGGACCCGTAAGTCACAGTCGTTTCTGCGATTCGTTTCTGCAGGATTTGGGTTTCCAAACATGCACTGAAGGGCAAAATGGTACAGAATTTGATGTTGATTGTTGAATTTATTATTGGGTTTTATCTTCCTCACTGGTTCAATGTAAAACTTAATCCAATGTGGATGGGGGAACCCAACCACATCTTGTTTCAATTACAGCTACTGAGAACCCAAAGGAAAGTAGTGGTGGACATCGTGTTACCTGTGGTGAGAAGGTCCGCTTGGTATGCTAGGCCAGAGGCAGTTTTGCAAGCAATAATCTGCAGCCAATGTATCAAAGAGCGAACTGAGGCTGTGGAAATCATTCTAAAGCTTAGAGGAACATCACTAGATGATGACCAGCTGGGAGACTTCTCTGTTCAGACAAGGAAGGTACCTCCGATAAACGTCAATGCCACGAAATTGTCAGACTTAGTTAACTTCAGTTCGGAAGTTTTGGAGCCACCACTGACAACATGTATAACAAACAAAGATTTAACACAACTTAAAGAGGCCCCAATGCAAGTGCCAAAGTGGCCTTCTCACACTCAGAGTGTGGAGAGATGTGTGAAAATGGTCACAGAAGCAGCTAGTCAAGTTTACAGTCACGAGAGGCGAGAAGGCTACATCAAAGCGCAAGTAACAAGCCGAATGCAGATGTCTAGGAACCGCAGCAAAAAGGACATGACTGCATTGGTTACTTTCAAATAAAGACTCTGAATGATATCTTATTGCCACTTTAAATGTTGATAGGATGTTTGCGCACATTTGTTATTTTGTTACGAATTTATGGAAAAATGGAATTTTTGAATTAAAAGTGATGAAGGTAGGAGTAGTAGGAGTTATTTTTTATTGTTTTTGAAGCAAGGATATTATTTTGTATGCCAAATGATTACATTAAATTGCTACCAAATCACATGATTTTCAATTTAGTCATTTCACCCCCAAAATTGACACACCCTAATACACAAACAGCTTGGTACGTTTGTAAAAGAACGGAAAGACCTTCATAGTTGGCAAAAATGCCGCGACAGTTCCAGTGAAGGATAGAACTAAAATTAGTTATTGTAATGGAGATATAAAAGAGAAAAGTTTAAAAGTGTAAAACGGGTAAAAGTTAAGAATGTAAAAGTTAAAAGTGTAAAAGAGAAAAGTATAAAAGATAAAAGACAAAAGGGTAAAAGATAAAAGTTAAATACGAATAGGTAAAAGTAAAAGTTAGATACGGAGAGGTAAACGTTAAATATGAGAAGGAAAAAGTTAAAAGTAAAATATAAAAAGGTAAAAGTTAAAGAACTACCGACCAGAAACGATGGAGCAGATACGGCGGTTCTCCCGCAAGTCCGGATCTGACATAGGGAGGTCTAACAAGGAGCGAAAACGGGAGGGTAAGACTGACGGGAGGGAGTCCAACACCGCAAGTTTGCTCTCCAACTTGCGATGGAGGGTGAGAAATAGGGTCAGATGACTTTGGGGAAAGACTGACGAGCCCCACCTGCGAAGAGGGGATTGAGCACCAGGACCCGCAGTACATACAGAGTTCTGGCTTGGAGGAGGAGGGGGTCACCGACCTGGGACAGAGGGATGAAGTAGAACCTCGGGCAGGGTTTGTAATGGTACCACTCATAGTGGCACGGGAAAACTGCGGAGAGAGAACCAGATCCGAATAACGTTGGCGGCGGTGAGAAACTGAAGAACCAGGGAAGGTCTTCTCGGCCCTAAGCTTAATATCTCTCCGATCAGCAGGAGGGTTCCCACAAGGAGGCAGCTCCACAGACGCCCTCGAAGGAGAGAGAATGCTGCGCGGAGGCGTTTGGGCTAAGGAGGGTCGAGGAGAAACACATGGAGACTGCTGAGACGGACGCTGTGGGGAGCGGAACTGGGCCGAAGTGAGCGAAGAAGGAACTGGGGGAAGAGACGTGGCAGAGTGGGATTTCCGTAAACGGTCAGGTTGCGAACGAGAAACACGAAGAATGTCAGCGAATGTGACATGTTCTCGAACAAAACGGGCACTGACCTGAGCTTGAGCCTCAGGAAAAGTCGTGCGCTCATTGGTCTTGAAAGTAACAACTTCAGATTCGAACTTATAAATAATACATGAAGCTGAGGAAGCAGGATGGTTACCACCACAGTTAATACAAGAAGGGGTGTTAGAATATGGCACACCATGGAAATCCTGGCCACAATGAACGCAGACACGAGTAGACCGGCGACAACGGGAGCCAGTATGCCCGAATGTCTGGCAATTAAAACAACGGATAGGTGGAGGAACGTAAGGCCGTACATCAAAACAAAGCCAAGCATACCAGACGTGTGCTAGAGACGACAGCTGGTCAAAGTTCAAGCGTAGGCTGCAGGGTGGGTTAAAGACAGCCAGTAACACGTTTCGTAAAACGATGTACGGAAGACACCTTCCACTCTACAAAACAGGAACGGAGGTCCTGCTCCGAGACGTCTAAGTGTTGAGGGGCATAGATCGTAGCTTAGCATGAGTTCAACCTCGAGTCGAGGACGCAAGATACGGGCAATTGCCCAAGATGGAGATTGTAGCCAGGGCACCACTCTGTTCCGGAGATCGAGATTTGATAAGTAAAGACCCATCATGGAGCTCCGAAATATCCTCCCGAGAGACCTGGGCAGAAGCCGCAAGACTGCGAAAGATCGCAACACGGTGGGTAAGCAAAGAACGAGAGGTGGTCGATTTAATAATAAAAAAGGCGATATAGGAAGTCGAGAGGGACGGAAATGTTGAGGCCATGGAAACCGGCTTCCAAGTCCTACTGGTTCGTCGGTGTTCATGGGGAGGAGAAAGGGTACTCCGGGGGAAGAACCCCGAGGAAACCCCTGAAGAGCATAAGTTTCCAAAGAAGCAATGGTAGACGTACGAGGGCGAGAATCAACCATCTAGGTGGAAGTACCGATACCGACAAAGAGATCGAAGGAGTAGTGTAGACAGGACCATCCACCGAAGAAACAACAGGAGTATCCAAAACCGTAGTCCGAGAATTAGAAGCAGGGGTCGTAAGCCGAGGAGAAGAAGCCATAGCAAAAAAAAAAATCTAGCCACCTCCGACTCCAACAAAGGAAAGGCGAATTGTGGGCACACTCGGTCCCACCGCCAATAGATGTCACACAGAGGAGATACACCCATACCTAGTCACCGTGCCTAAAAGGCGGCCACTCTTATCCAACGCGCGGTGAGAGTTGGCAGGGTCAGGGCTTGGGTTTGGTTTAAGGGCGACAAGGGTGAAGGGTAGTAGCATGACGGCAAAAGGCAAGAGTGCAATGCAATTGCAAATGTTGATCAATGTTGCAATGAGTGCCAGTGCTAACCCCAGTGCCAACCCCCCTCCCCTTCGTTGCAAGACAACCCCCAGTGCCAAAAGCAGGGGTGCCCCCACAAAAAGGGGGAATTCCCCCAACATGCTGGGGTAGTCCACCTGACCTCTTTGGGGGAGAACTTGGGACGGCCTCACCCCCAAAAGGGTATACCTAACCTAAGAGAGAGAGAGAGAGAGAGGAGAAGAGAGCGGAAGAGACCATCTAGCTTCCACAAGAGACAGAAGCTCAATGACTAATTTTACTCCAACGCCTGACTTAGAACTCGAAATCCGCCAGTTGGCGTAGAAGCCAGTGCTTCCAGGCATTATCAGCCAGTTGGCACAGTGTGTACATCGTTTGAAGTCAAAAAGCACACACACATTATACACATATACAATTATTGCACACACCAACTATATAAACGTTCAAGAGGCTCGGAAACAATTCCCTCCGTCGTTTACACATGTACGGGGCTCCAATAAACCTTAGCCCCCTCCCATGGCCTAAACCATTAGAGGTACAGTAAAACTAAACATACCTTACAAAAGAGAATTTAATCCTGCATTTAATGAGAAACAATTAAAACTTGGTGTTCCCGCCATTGACTTCCAAGACAGCCTGAATTCGCTTTGAGTAGCTTGCCAAAAGTGACGTGAATAGATCTTGATCATTACGCAAATTTGCTAAAACAGTTTCAATGTGTTGCGTCATTGTATCCTTCGAAAATCGATTTGCTGCAGGTTCTTGAAACAAGAGACATTCAACCTTGTCCTTTATAACTGATCCAATGTGTTCACAGACGTTCAGGTCAGGAGAATGTCCTGGCCATTCTTCATTTCCAAAGAAATCGATCTCATGGTTCCGCAACAACTGTCGAGTGGCTAATGCCTTAAAGCAGGGGGCCTTATCATGCAGAAGTGTGACCTGATCGACATCCATAACATTGTTTGGGTTTCTTAGGAAAGGAATGACATGCTGAGATAGAATAATATCACGAAAATACTGTCCATCCCAACTCTGATCATTTGGCTTCAGCACCCACATGAGCTTCTTTGCACTGAACAAAACAAACACACCAACACAGTCTGGACTTTTTAATATTCGCGATAATGTTCATTGTCATCGATTTCATCTGGTGTTGTGGCCCACACTCGATCATTTTGGTAGTTAGGCCGACGTGTTACGTAAACAAAAAATTCATCGGAGACAGCTAAATGCATGAAATCATCCACATCCCAATCTTCAAGATAATGGGCAAACCACATTCTGTCATCGATGTTAAGTTGAGTTTTTCTTGGCTTTGAAAGTTCATGCCAAGGCTTTAAACCTTGCCTATGACGGTACAGTCGAATGATCTCACCACTAACGATCTTTCCTCTCAACACTTCGATCTCTCTAGAAAGTTTAGCACAGCTGTTTTGCCGCTTACGCGTACCGCTTTCAATGATGTCCTTTGTTTCCTGAGAGAGTTGCAAATTTGGGCGCCCAGATTTGGTTGTATCCATTTCACATTCATCCAAAGTTTTATTCCAATTTCTTTTGACGAAGTCCTCACTTCTTCGCAACTTTTTGGCAACCCATGAACGTGTTATAAAGGTGGCTCCAGCATCACGAGCTTCCCGAAATGTTATTGCTCGTATGCGATCTATCACACGTTGCCTCTCCGAATCACCAATTAATTGAGAAGCCATTATATTATCACTTTATCAGCTAGAGTAATTTTAATACCTGCAATAAATAAAGAATTTTATATATTTTTATAATCACTAAAAAATATTTCGATATAAGTAAACATGTAAGCTGCAAATGGGGGCTAAGGTTTTTTGGAACCCCTTATGTCCATAGAAACTCGGAAACAATTCCCTCCGTCGTTTACACACTGATATCTGGGCGGTTGCGCGCACCGAAATATGTGCCCCTACATTAATTTAAACCAGATTTTATGAAAGATCGTCTTACGTATATAAGCCAAAACTTCTCTCTTTTACTTAAAAACTATGCATTAAATAGCACAAACATAATCGTTTGTATAATTATGTATAGATTTAATTATATTTATAGTAGATTACAAATCAACGTTGTTTTAAATAATAATAATAATAATAATAATAATAATAATAATAATAATAAGTAAACCGAGATCTTCTCTCTGTATTCACGTTTTCAAAAATAATAATTTTCAGTTTTAGGTGTTAATACCTTTCAGGGAAGCTAATCCCTTTCTGTTAATGGCTTCACCTTTGTTTTTCTCTAAAGTCAAGTAATCACCAAAACAAAACTTTTATCTCTGTCTCCCTCCCTCTCTCTCACTGCCTTGGTCCATTTTATGCTACCGTTTACAACCTCGTTAAGGAAATGTAAATCCCTTTGTTTGAGCTTATACCGGATAATTCCCCAAAAGGTCATTTTGAGTCCCACAAAACGTAAACCCCATATCTGCCTTATAGTTAAGCTTTCGCCGATACCTTCCCACTTATTAAAGATTTCCCTTGAAAGGGTCTGCTACGACTTACAAATTCATTAACGACATATAAATCCCTTTGTTTCGAACTTATAGCGGATAATTCCCCAAAAGGTCATTATGTATCCCACAAAACTTAATCCCCATACCAGCCTTATAGTTAAGCTCACATAAGAGCGGAAAATATCCTCTCTCTCTCTCTCTCTCTCTCTTTCTTCGTATATAAAATATGATTTGCGTTAAGAAACCTATTTGAAACACCTGTTCTACCAGTGGGGTTTTAACGTGGCGCCAGTTTAATGGATGGCAACAGAATTCTCGATTCGTTTGGCCTAAGCTGAAGTAAATCCCATATAATCCTGCTCCTTAACCGAACTGTTACTCCAAATCTTTATTTTCCAAACAAAAATTATCTCTCTCTCTCTTCTCTCTCTCTCTCTCTCTCTCTCTCTCTCTCTCACTGTCGCTGTTTCATTTCTGAAAACATTTTAATTTATATTAATATAAATTTAAACATCGTTTAATTAAGGCTACAAAATGTTGAAGAATAACAATAATATTAATAACAAAATACTTGATAAATAATATTGGACTTTATGATGAAATCCATCCAGTGAAATCCGCCCAGTTAAATAAGCTTTAATTTTATTCGCTTACATTCTCTCTGAATACAGTGAAAAAATCTATGGAATGAAAAAGTTATATTTGACACGCCCCAAGAATTTAAGGTTCATCCAATTACATCCCAATGGTCAGCGCATGAGAACGACCCAGGACCTCTGGTTGGCGGGTAGTCGCGCTTACACGTTCTGCTCCATCCAAATTTCAACGACTGCCAATAGGAAACTCGCGATTCGGGTATTATGGGTGTTTACAATTAGGCCCCCGTCTATAAAAGGGAGCATTTTCATATGGAATCCACAAGTATTTCTCAAAGGTGAGCACAGATATCGCCATGTGTCAGTCACAACAGTTTTACAGCTCCCCGGAATTGTTTGAAGACGGGGATTTCTATGCAGGGGCTACGCTCCACCTTTTCGCTGCGACTGACCAGAATGACCTTCTCTCCACACAAAACGTTAATGATATCTGCAATGATCCCCCGTTTGAACCAACAGAAGTCTCTACCCTCGAGATGTGAGTAATTACTTAAAAATTTAATTTGTGATTAGGGCTATATATATATATATATATATATATACACGTGTCATCCACTGCTTAACCTTTGCAAGTGTTAGTTAATTTATAAAAAGCCATAAAAAACGAAGTGAAAGGATATCTGCTGAGGGGTTCGAGGCCCGGTGCCGGCAGACGATGCATAGCATACCCATCTAATCTTCCTTACTGATAACTTAAAAATTTATAGAAAGTTCTACAGGTAGGATTTTAGAATTACTAAAAACTTTTTAGATTTGCCTGCGGCCCCGGGCTCGTTATCCGGTGCTGGCAGATGATGCGTAGCATACCCAGCTAGACTTCCTTTTGACCACAGTTAGGATAATTGCATTGTGATTATAATTTCACCCTGGCATCCTAATCGGCATTTTCACTTATTGCAACTCTCTTCCCATATATATATGGATGGATGTGTTAACAATCGGGATCGTTACCCGGTGCTGGCAGATGATGCGTAGCACATCAGCTAATCTGTATTAGAGTGGGTTTTTATTCTCATATTTTGACCTTCACGTAAAAAAGTGAAGTTTTTTGCATCTTTAATTAAACTTTACTTTAATTTAACTTTAGATAAAAAACGATTCAATATGAACTAATCATGTTAATTTCTCCTTAAAGGACCGATGCGGAACTTGATCGTGTTATAGGTACTTTTCGCGACAGCTTTGATGAAAGGCAAATAAATGACGACGATTTGGAGGCTTTACCGTGCAACCAAATAAGTGACCTGAATACCGAGGTCGAGTTATTGGCTAACATCTGGTTCAACGAATGCCAGATCATCGAGGAACTAATGTAAGATTTTTTTGTGGTTAAGAACAAAACACATTGTATTTTCATTCAATTTATTAAATGGTAGAGAGCATGTTTTAGTAGAATTCGGCTTACAGAACTAGCGTCCGTTAAATAAGACGAACATTAATGGAGATATTTTAGAGTTATAATTATATATATATATATATATATATATATATATATATATATATATATATATATATATATATGCACACGTCAAACTTTACACAATATAGTTACAAATGTATATTCACACAAGTAAAACTTTACACAATACAACGAGTGCGTACAAATGGGAACCTTTTTTTATGGCTGCATACCAATTCATCATTCATCTCAGTGTCGCACAAATCAAATAATTTTAAAATATTTATAAATCCCTTCCCACGTGAAATGTGCAGGAGAAGTGAAAGAGAGTACAGGCCACAAGTATTACTAAAATATCCTTGGAAACGGTAAAGATTCCAGACAATTTCAGGGACATGTAGCTGTTCGATAAATTGTACAACCACAGGGTCACTCCAGGGCTGAGTGCCGAGTGAATCAAAATAGTACATTCTTCCCTATTTTTAAAATAGATTGCAAACCAATGAATCCCTTCACTACCAATAACATCTGTGTTCACGATAAGGCTATACCGATAAATTTGGAGCGTGTGATTCGGTCACTTTTCATTACATTACTCTCTGGAGTGTATTCGCGTCCATTTTAAAGTCTGTGACAACGTTCCTGAAACGGTCGAGCTCTATTAGAGCGTGTGATTCGAGGTACACTAGTACACTAATAGGCACGTCTATAGGGTCGGAGAACTCCAATCTGACTGAGATGTTCCCACTTTGTTGTGGACTTAAGTGTATATTTACACTAGCAGATAAGTCGGGGGTAATATCAAATGGGTAAAGGTTAAATTGATCGACAAATTCTTTCTGCGTTACGCCAAACCCAAATTCGTCAAGGCACCGGCAATATGAGTGAGATTCCTATAAGCTCTCGAGCAAAGCGGGAACACAGCGTCTGATGAGTAGTCCGTAACCATAGTCCAGCCCAATGCCACGCCATTTACATATAGAGTTAGATTTTAAAGGCCGAAATTCTCGAATTTAAAGGTGCTCTTTTTATATTTTCCATTCGGCGAAGCGTGATCCTACATTCCAATTAATATCCTTTTAGGTAGAACTCCCAGGGCCACGTTTTCTAGCTGCTTCGAGGCCAACCCGGTTGGCACCGTGTATAGTTTCATCTGTACTCTGTTAATTGGGTATTTTACTGTTGCGTGCATTAATATTTTTTAAATTTCTACATATTTCGGGGAACTTAATTTCACTCGCCGTAAACGCAGATATGTTTCCATGATGTGAATAACAACGGGTTTTGCGCACTCTTCTTGATCAGGCCCCAGATTTATGCAGATCTCAAGATTCGTGCGGTTGAGTTTTAGCTTCATGTCGATGCCGTTCATAAGAGGTTTCTCCTGGAATGTAAAGTCTGTATGAAGACGTCCAAAACATTCGTACATCTTTTTTTTGGAATTTTTAAATTTATACTTGATACTACTTTCATCTTTAGTCTGATAATAGCGCTAGGCAGTTAAAAAGGTATCCTTCGCTTCTTTTGAAAAGTTGAGGACTTTTTCAAGATGGGCTCGTAGGTGATAATAAGCCGTTCCTGCCGAGATGTTAACCAGATTTAAATACACGTCACACTGGCTGAATATGGTGTGTAGAAAGTTGGTTTCAGGGTATGCAGAGTAACTATCATCGCAGTCCGTTCCATCTGAATGGGCTATGCGTACAGGTGCATGCAGCTCGGGTCCAAAAAGTATGGGCCTGAGCTGGGTATCACGAATTCTATAGGGTCACTCGGCGAACTAATTTTGTTTAATGTGTTAATTGTAATAAAGTCTCTATGATCAATAGAAACCTGTGTGGGGGGCATATCAAAGAGGGACAGTTCCGATTTACAACATTGTAAGCTACACGGATGGATGAAACGCGCCATAACGAGTCAGAAATTGTGCCACCTCTCAAGACAGGTAGTAATCAGCCTATGATTCGTGAGAGTAGTGTCCTCTGCTTATATCAGTTAAAAAAATTATCAGCCATAGGCTTCATACGCTTAGAACACTTCTTTTTTGATGTCCATTTACGTTTAGCGCCACGTGTTGGTAACCCCTTCTTCTGGACAGCCCACTTCTTCTTTCCACCACCACGCATTTTTCTCTTTGCATCTTTGAAGATTTCGTCCCGTGTACGTTTTAAATGTTTTTTTAGAGCTTCTTTAGGTTTAGTTCCACCCATTATGTCATCTACCGGGTTAAAACCTGATTGTAACGCCTTCCTCCCGAGGTATCTAGAACTCCCTCTTTAACAATGGGAAAGCCGTGCGTAGTATGGTTGAAAATATGGAGCCAAACCCACTCCCACGCTGATATCTCACTCCTCGATAGACTGTGAAAGGCCTTCGGGTCATTATAACTGAATGCGACGAAAGAGTAGCTTCACCGTTAAGATCCCATCACCGAATGAGAAATTTTTTCCCTCAATAGTTCTTCTATATATTCAGATATTGGTTAATAGATTAGTCGCAACATTCACATAATAAACATTCACATAATAGGGCTTGTCATATGTAATGCTCAAACTCTTCCCTCTATAGTTGGAAATGTGTACAATGCGCAGCAGGCGCGCCTCAGTGTCCTCAACAAATTGATGTTCTATGATATTGCTGTAAATATAGCACATGTCTGGGGATGGGTAGTTTTCACCCAATTTCTCCAATTTCAACTGATACATTAAGCTGGACAAGTCATGTTGTGCCTCGTGAAAGGTATCTCTTTGGAGGGCTGCACCATATCGACCTTCGGGTACAAATGTGAACAGCTCTATGTCTATAATATTTCTACTAAGTGTTGATTTTAACTTCAACGTGCGTGCAGGTGTGTCTATGTTTACGACTTCAAAAAATAAATCGTTTGTCAGGTGCGATTTTTCAAGACTCTTGTTTAACCCCGTCACAGTGTCTATGACTGTGTCATAATGACCAATTCTTAGTGTTACATTTGTACTATAGTACTGTACCTCACCGAACAGGACTGATCGCATAGTGTTGTCTAAGGTTATGCCTAATTTTTCACACTCATCGACTCTTCTAAGGATCAGAAATATGATTTGCTCATTTTCAAGAGTTAAAGATTTGGTGGCTAGCTGGAATTCACAAACACCAACTTCGTACGAATCACGTTCCAACTCAATGGGCCCATGGAGTTCTGTTACAAAGTTGGCCAGGATGTTATTAGGCTGTACAGACAGAGAAAAGGACGGGAGTGTGACATAGAAGTGGTTAGGCAACATGTTGCTTACTATTTAAGCTTCATTATTGCAGCAGCTTGTATATAGGTGTTGAAGCTTTATGGGTACCCTAGCCATTTCACCAGGTACTTTTTCCTCTTTCCTGAACCTTTGATGTCTAAAATTTTTTAAATTTTAAACATACTTTTTCCGAAACTAAATGTCACTTTCTGCAACTCCTCGTGGTAAAAGCCTCCTGCGATTTCTTCCCCATTCAAATCTTCAGCGTAATACATCATTACCTCATCTTTAGGTCTCATAGCCCTAACTTTAAAAATCTCACGTGTCAATCCTTGCTCAAATACCTTCGCGAATTTATTTCCCGAACGGGATAGCCTTACATAGTCATTGGTTTTGAAACGTGTAGAGTGTGGTGGCGGTGCTTCATCTCTTCTCACCTCTGCGCGCGTACCTCTTTCTGAAACTTAGTTAGGTGTTGTACCAATTGTGGTGTGAACGGTTGTATGACGAGGCCAATGACCCCAGAACGTTTATATATATATATATATATATATATACACAGTATATATATATATATATATATATATATATATATATATATATATATATATATATATATATGTGTGTGTGTGTGTGTGTGTTTTTACGTGTAAAATAGCAACGCATGCGTTCCTTTATGGTATGTTCAACTCTTTCAGGTAAAGAGGCCTTATGTATAGAACTGCTAGTGTAGTAACTTATATTAAACTCTGTCAACATGTTCTGAAAAGCGCGGCCTATAAATTCTTTCCCCATATCCGTACAAAAATAGCCAGGAACCCTGTCTTCTTTCAGCATTAATGTTTTGGTAGCTTTAGCAACTGTTTCAGGTGATATATTTTTCAGAGGAATTAACCACAGATATCTAGAGAATACATCTATTATGAATAGGATGTAGCGGTAGCCATCATTATACACTGAATATCTTTCTATGTCTGTTAAATCCGCTTGCCAAATAGAGTCAATCGAAGCCGCTGTTGCGTTGGCCATTTTAATCCTTTTTTTCACAGGTTTATGAAGTGTATAAGCATTCTGCTCCCGCAATAACCTCTCAACATCTTTTTTCCCTATTCCATCATTGTAAACACCTCTGTACACTCTATTAACGCCGCCATAGGAAGCAGGTGTTGAAATGTCATAATAGCATTTTCTTAATATGTTAGCCATTTGCGTATTTTAGAAACACGTGGAAAAGGTTGGGCGTTTTTTCTCTTGTTTCTCCTCTTCAGAGATGCTATTGTTGAGGGTGATGGCGTACTCAGTTGTGACACATGTGAGACTTGATCCAAGTCTTTTAACCTATTCAGATTTCCTATCAATATTTTGGGGACATTTATTTGTTGTAGTCTTGCTTTAATATGCTTCCATCCTGTTGGTGAGGGCCTGTCCCACTTTGTCACCAGATCATGGACAATGTCGACGATATTGAATCCCTGTACCCTTGTTCCTTCAACAATGACCTCGCCTGTATCGGTTCACTGTATGATGGGGTCCTCACTCAATAGATTATAAAGATTTAAGCTTTTATTCCTCAATGTATGTGGGAGACCACTTTTTAATACATGCTCAATGTGTTGAGCTCCGTTATTCTTTGGTTGGTCAACTCTAACGTCGGGCCCAGGTTCTATGTCGTCATGCTTAGCGTTGCTCGCGCTTTGCCTAATAACCACGGGGTGCTCTTTCGGATTCTTATAATCTTCGTACTCATGAAGAAATTTCTGCAAAGCCTCTTCGTACAAGATCCTTTTCTCATCAGGTGACTTTTCACTGTTTAATAGGGCTAACAGCTCGCTTTCCATTCTTTTAAGCCTACTTTTACGGGGTTCTAGAACCGTGTCTGGAATCTTTGAACTTTGCAATGAGGCATACACCTTGTGCGGAATCATACCACTTTCTTTATTATATTAATCTAGTCAGTAAAGGTCCCAAAACTGAAAATAAGTTGGGAAGGAATGATCCCCCTCTTTGTACAATAATTTTTTTTTTTTCCCCACAGTTTGACTTTTACGAGCGAGCGCACGTATTATGTTTCTTGTAACGACGTAAGCGAGCCTTCTAAAGGGGTTTCATTGGCACATTACATTTTATAACATTAAGATAGATTTCACAGATGCATTTTAAAAAGTCGGAGTCAATATTTTTAGCAAACATCTGCTACAGTGCCCGGGGCAATCGTGGATAGATTTTTGTTAATTCACGGAATTTCTTCAACCTATTTGTCATTCTGGAATATACACCGTTTCAGGCTCGTTTGGGAATATATTCGTTCTTAGAAGCAGGTGAAGGTCACAAAGCAAATATCCGTAACGCTGACTTGTGGCTTCTTTATAAACCTACAAAAACTCCTTACGTTGATTCGGGAACATTTGATATGCTAATACCACAATTTGTGACACATCTCTACGCTGCGCGAATAAGACTAGATATTGTGTATTTAACGACACATTGCGCATGTATCTATTTTTGAAAAATAGATTCTGATTGATGAAGAACACCTTTATGTTAAGATGGTGGGAGAACACTGTAAATGTCTCGGCAAATGTTTTATCCATTTTCAACATGAGATCATCAATAAAAATGACTGTATGCTCATTTCCCTTATATGAATTAACGTCATATACCCCTTTGTGGAACAAAATATCATCTTGGTATTCGTTGAACACTGATTCATACGTCGAATAGCACCATATTACTTTATGCACAAATTTTTAGAACATCTACTCCCCTATCTTTAATGATTTAAAGCATAAACACAGTTTTACCACATCCTGTAGGGTCAGATTTAATAAATGTGGATGGGCTTGTGAACCTGAATTTTTCTACAGATTCCATCTCTAACACGTCACACCTCTAAGTGGGCCATTTACAAAATATAACAAAATTTAAGTGCTGCTCCTTATATTCTTGTTTTTCTTCTTCCACAGAACCGTGAATGACGACGATGTACAGCCCCCCATCATCGATATTACAGATGGCCCCGATGACCGCGTAGCTACAGATTCCATCCCCGCTGACGAACCCTCACCAGCGACATCCGTAGCATGCGGCAATTCAAAGCGGATGCATGATGAAGTACCCTCCACGTCAGATATAAAGCGCTCCAGTGTTGCGACGGTTGTTAGACCCCCTGTAATAGAGACCCACCCTCTACGTCCTTTCCACACAGCCACCACAATAGTGCCTTCCTCATATATTGCCCCATATTCCTGTTCAACTCCGGGTACTTCCTCCACGCCAGCTGCAACAGCTTCTCGTGCTGTGGAGGAAGGTATAACATTCGAGTTGGTGCGCACCGCTACCCCCACCCCTGCCCTGACTACAAATCAGTACGTGGTCAGGGTTGACCCTGGAACAATGTATAGCAACGGTGTTGGACTGCGACGCGTAGTTGAACGTATTGTGGAGTTCGCCCTTCAGAACCGCGATGAACGTGAAGTCCAGACGAGGTTGTCTTTCAGGTTCGGTTCAAATGATTTTTGGGTAGTAATACCATTCAGACGCTTGACAACTGTAGACATAGAATATATCTTGGGTCGTATAATGCAGGTCTCTCAAAGTAGTACAACCTTCAACATGGACAACTTCACGATAGATACTGACAGACTATTCCGGTTTGCGGGTCATAGTGCCAAACCTTATACTCTTAATTTCAATTATCCGGTTATTTACAGAAAGCATTTAAACGTCGATCGTGGATGCGGCTTTATAGCAATCGTCTTAGCCCATATGTTCACTGTGCTAAATATATGGACGCAAAAAATTTGGTTGCCTACGGTTGTGCAGCGTGCCCGTAAACTGGCTTCAGATTGTAAGCTCGAGTTTGAGTGTAATATGGGTCCTGAAGAGCTGAGAAAGGTAGAGCAGGAAATGAATGTTCGTATAGTTGTATTTGGAATGGATGATCATCGTATGACTGTGTATGTTTTTAAAGGCTGCGCGAGAGATCGTACAAGGCCTCTACTTATTTTAGGATTGCCAGGAACATCGTATCTCTCCATCTGTAATATAAGGACTCCCTACGCTAGATATGATAAAAGTCGAAAATATGGAAGGTATCATGATTTGTGTAAAGGATGTCTCGAGTTTGCGAATGATACAGTGCAACATTGTAAGGATTGTTACATGGTATGTGAGCAGTGTGAAAGCCCCAAATGTGAAAGTCGCATAGTTGAAACCGAGAAGAGTGAGTTTAATGTGTGTAGACGTACATTTTTCAATAATAAATGCTTTGAGCTCTCTGAATGCGGTATGTTTCATATGATGGATAATTGGGGTAAGTTTGTGCATAAATGCAATGAAATTCAATGTTCTACATGTCACAAAAATCTAAGGCTGATGGAGTGAAGCATATATGTTACATGAAAGATGCTAAGCCTAAAAATAGCCCTTGTATAGCCGTGTACTACGATATATAAACATACACGCACGCTGAAACCAAAGAGGTTATTCCACATTTACTTCTAAGCCAGACTCTCTGTGATGAGTGCGTGGAGATTAGACTAGACTAACACGAACGTAGATGTAGCTCGTAGCGTAAACGAACCCACTTTTTGTTTTACTTTACATACTACTTTTTTTTCTTTCTTATCCTCTCCTTACTTGCATGTCTATAACTCTCTTTACTTGCATGTCTGTAGTTTGCATGGTATGACAGTTAGTTAAGACCTCGTAGGTGCGCCTGAAAAACTGGTGGGTCCCGCCATGCCAACCATTGAGGAGTTCTGAGCTAACTTGAGTTAGCGTTACTTTGGACTCTTTCGTAGACGTGTTCCCCCCTAGCGATTTATGGATGCCGATCTTACCCGTCGTTATAGATCAAAAGCTCATGTTTCCCCTATGCGTGAAGTGCGCAGAGGAGAACAACGGTGATTGTAATCATACAACCAATCAGCGTAAGATCAGAGGTGTATATACAAGCCCTGAGCTGGACCTAGCCGTTCGTCATGGATACAAAATATTGAAGATACATGAGGTCGGAGGTTTCAGAAGCTACCCAACCTTTTCATGCCATATATAAACGCTTTTTTGAAGGATAAGGTAGAAGCATCGGGGTATCCGCGAGAAGTTGATACCGAAGTTGAAAAAAACGGCTTATTTTCAGCTTTACCGTGCCCATGAAGGTATACAGCTTGACCGTTCCCAAATTGTTAAGAATCCTGGCAAGCGCTTTAGTGCAAAGTTGTCTGAACAGCCTATGGGGAAAATTTACGCAGAATACTGGCAAAGGGAACGTTTACTTGGCACAAAGTTATAGTGAAGTTTGGGATTATGCCAACGCTCCCGATAAAGAGGTTATGGAGATCGTGAATGTAGGTAATATTTACATAATAAAGTACATCACCGAACTGGCCACAGATACCTCACGGGTTACGAACAATGTTCCCTCTAATTTTTTTTAGTCCGTGTGCGCAAGAAATTTTCGTTGTGCATACATTTAGATTCATGGTGAAAAATTGTGCAAACTTTTCTGAGCGCTATTATCTTCAAAATTAAATATATATAAATATTTAATACTTAATAAATATTATTTCCATAAGGTAATAGCTTGATCATTACGGTACTATTAAATGGATATTAAAAAACTGTTTACAATATTATATATTCTTAAAAAAGAAAACATTTTATCCATTCTAAAAATATGAATAAAACAAAAAGTAGTAAAATAAAATTCAACAAAATAACTAAAATAAAAATAACTAAATGAAAATGACTATTTTAGTTATCATTTCTCAAAACAATTTTTAGCATTTAGCAATTTAAAATAGACTATCAAGATTAATACATAATTTCATCCATTCACAAAATAGGAATTATGAGATAATTACTATTCGTTTTTATGCAAAAATAAGAAAGAGAAGGTTTATATTCAATGCGTTAATGTATAAAAGAAAAAATGCAAATACATAGAGTAAAAAAAATCCGTATTGCTTAATTGCGCGCGGACGTCAGCGAAGTCGGGCGGAAGGGGTTAATACTTAAAAGAACGACTATAGAGTATGTTGATGCAAATGGTCAGACCTTGTGTGACGGTATACTTTTTAAATTACTTCATTTACTGTCGTGACTCATGATACGCTTGAGCCTGTGCGCATTTTATTTTGCTGTGTGTGCGGGTTTCACAACGCGTGTGCGCGCGCACACGCGCACACCTTAGAGGGAACACTGGTTACGAACATACCTGTAACCAGGTATACCTACGCTCGCATCAAGCTTTGGGGACTACTGCACTTTCTTGGGCGGTGGATGCTTTACGCTGACAAAAATAGCGTAATATTCACAAAGAGGGAGGGTGAATTCATGCCTGCTATTGGTGAATTCCTCTGGGAGTTAACTGACGAGATCAAGGATGAGCATGGTGATGGTGCATATGCTGACTCATTTGTATCAACAGGGCCAAAAACTTATGGGGTACGGGTGAGGGTGGGAGAGGATATGAAATATATCGTGAAGGCTAAGGGTATCATGCTTAACCATGCGAACCGACGAGTCGTTAACTTTGACTCGTTGAAGGATCTAGTGTGCTTGGAAAATGAGGGCAACCATCCACCCCCAACTGACTGTGGGACCCACGATTTTCGGGCGCAGAAACTGGGGTGTGTGAAGGAACTTAGGGGCACGAAGGTATGCCGTAACACCTATGATACCGTACCCTTTGGATACCTTAATCCTTGATTGTTTATATATATATGTGTGTGTGTGTGTATTGTTAACGATATGTTTATTTATTATGTATATTTGTTTCAATTAGGGTTTCATTTTCTCTTTTGCGTGCGTGCGTGTTTACAATCCTAAGCTCCGCCCACTGTATGATCGGTCACGTGACTCCTGCCACAACCTGAGCAGATTTCTATGCCTGCGTGCTCAGTTGGCCGCTGCAAACCCTGGAGATCAGACGAGTATTTTCTCACGTAGACGAAAAATAGTGATAGCTACTTTTGATATTGCGTGTTCGACGTTTATGAAGTGGTATTCGGTAAAGTCGGGAGATGTGGTGAATGCTGAAAGACTGCCTACCCACTCTTCCTTTTCGACTTTTAAAGATACATTGGATCGCGCGAGCGAACAAGATGTTCAAATACTCTATGGATATTCTGGCGAGAGTATTGCAGGATTTCGCGGCGCGGCACAAACGATGAAATGGACTACGTTGTAGGGCTAAACTGTATAAAAGCGTACATATACCGTGAGGTGAAAGAAACAACGCGTGCAGAAGAGAAGCAACGGATATGGATAATGAGTGTTGTTGATGAGTGGTGTGAGAGGCGGTATTATATCATGCTGCATCATACCGAGTACACGTACCCTGCGGCTGAGAATGTAAACCTTGTCATAATGGACAAGCTAAAGTACTTTCATCACTACATTCATATATACCATGACGAGGTTCGCAGTGAGGTTATGGCTAAAGGTCTTTGTGAGTTTTTAATAGAATTTAGAGACGAGTATCGATTGTTAAACAAAAAGGATAAATACGGCAACATGTTTCTCTCAAACAGTGCACCGGATTGTGAATAAAATGTGCTTAGTTCGTGAAATTCCCCCTAAGCGAAAATGTCTGGTGCGTATTCTGTGGAGTAGGAGTGATAAAACATTGAAACCGGTATTGCTTCATGTATCGGAAAATTTCTCAAAACACCTACCCATTATAATGGGATACAAGTATTCACGTTGAAACAACGCCTTACACGATTGATCATCTTATGGTGTGACTCTCTCCCCTGTCGAGCCGATCCGCTCACCCGTGGCTCATAGTCATCTCAGAGCTTGAACCGACTGGACGTGCACTCCTCGAATACGCTGGAACTTCCTTTGAGAAGCATTCTCAATGCCGCGTACGATGTGTCCGTGACGAAGTCATTACGTGTGTTCAGGCGCGAAACCGGTATATGTACTTGAAACCGGTATATGTACTTGAAACGACTTGCAGGCAAGCAAATTCTGGTAAACATAATGTTATTTATTTAAGTGTTGAGGAGATGAATAGAGTCTTCATGATAGTTGAGAAGTGGGGTGAGGACCGTTATAAAATACCTGAAGGTGTAGGTACAAGAAGAGAACACACTAGTGATGCCCTCTCATATGCCGTTGTTTGTACGTTCTGTTTAAATAACGATCATCCATGCATTGATATACGACTGATGTGGAAGACTGCATCTGATAATAACGTTCTTGTCCCCAAGCGAAACCGATTCATCCTCGACAGAATGTTTGAAATCGTCGGATTCCGCAAGCTAAAGCCTATATTAGACGCTCGTGTTACGGATATGATTTATTTTGACACGGTTCTTGAATACGCATACACCGCTCTGCTCGACGGATTTATCGAATGTAGGAATGAACAAGGTGAGAATGGTCTAGAGCTGGATGCTCTTCGAAATATCCCAAACTTTGGTACAAAGGACTTGAACGGTACCGGGCAGAGCTCGCCTACACTGTTCACCCTGAAGAGTTGTACCTCTATATAATGAGCAGCTGTCGTTACGACTTGGAAGATTATTTCAATTGGCGCTATGCAGTATGAAAAAGAGTTCACGATTGAAAAGCTTGGGTCGGTAAGAAAAAACCATCGATTGTAAGGGAGTGTTTATAAATTTGCATTTAATAATGATGTGGTGTCTAACCACATCCTCTTAGTGTGTGCTTTTGATTGTATTCTATCCGTGTTTAAAGATATGTTGCCACCCGAATGGAAAGTGGGCACAAAAATAGTATTGAACGATATGAATGCCATTTACATCGAGTATAGGTATCCCTATAACTTGAATGGTGAAATGATGTTAAATCGTATTTACTACGTAGTGCAAAGCAATAATGATGTGACTGTAGTGTTTAGTGTAGTGTAGTTTAGTGTTTTAGTTAAGCGCAGTAGAACGAGTGTATTTTGATGTATATTTATTTTCAATATATTTAATTATTTAATATAATTTTGTATATATATCTATATTTTTTCTGTACTAATATGTTGATGATTATACTCCATCGTTTTGTATATTATTTTTTATTTTCAATATATTTAATATCATTATTTTTTATTTTCAAGATATTTAATTATTTAATATAATTGTGTGTGTATATATCTATATTTCCACTTAACTAACATGTTGCTGATTATACTGCATCGTTTTGTATATTATTATTTTTTATTTTTTTATTATATATATAATATATATATATATATATATTCTTCGTTCGTATTTCTTATATTTTTATTAACTTTTATTGCATATATTCCTCGTTTGTATAGGATTGTATATTTATTTTCTATATATTTCGTGAAATTGATTACAGTAATTCGTCTAATTAAACAGAATGATGTAATGGTGTTTTATTTAATTCTTTTGGTTGTGTATATACAGGGTGGGGCACGGGAATCAAGTGTTTTTTGAATAGCTAGTAATCGGCCATTAGGAATGGAAGGGGCGTGCGGTAGGTAGCATTCCATTCCTGGGTTCATAGCATTTAACTTTAACTAACACTCACCTTTATCTTTCAGGTGCCATCATGGAGCAGTGGACGTTAGAACACCGCATGTTCGCGTATGATCATTTTGTTAGGAGTGGCGAGTCAGTGACAGCAGTTCAGCGTGCGTTTCGCCGCAGATTCAACATTCATCGAATGACTCTGTTCCCGCTCGTGACACAATCTTACGTTGGGTTAACAATCTTCGAACAGGAGGCTCAATAATGAAAACAAAACCGAAGGGGCCGCAACGCACTGTGCGTACTCCAGAGAACGTTGAAAGGGTCAGACAAGCGATGTTGCAAAGCCCAGGCCGCTCTGCTCGGAGACATTCAGCTGCACTCGGAATCAGCAATCGTACTGTTAGACGGATTTGCCTGAAGAATTACATTTTCACCCATACAAGTTAGCGATGGTGCAGGAATTGAATGTAAACGATTGCCCCCAACGACTGAATTTTGCACAGGAAAGGCTTGCACTTTATGAGCAGAATGAAAACATGATGGTGGGTAATGAGTGATGAAGCCCATTTCCCTTAATGGGGCCGTCAACAATCAAAAACTGTCGGTATTGGGCTGCTGAAAATCCGCGACAACTCCATGAAAAACCGCTGCATAGCCCTAAGGTTACAGTTTGGGCGCGGTGGGAAAGTTTTGGCGTCATCCGGTCCCTATTTCTTCGAACAAAATGGGGTTACCGTTACCATAACATCTGGGCGTTACATTGAGATGGTGAAACCTTTTTCATCCCTGAGTTACGAAGAAGGCGTATTGCTCGTCGACATTTGTGGTTTCAGCAAGATGGGGCCACGCCACACACCGCCAGAGCGTCAATGGCTGTTCTTCGCCCCCTGTTTCCCAACCATCTCATTTCGAGATTTGGTGACATTGCATGGCCCCCTCGGTCCCCTGACTTGTCCACATGTGACTTCTTTCTATGGGGGTACCTCAAGTCACGTGTCTACGAGGACAAGCCCCGTACATTAGATGCATTGAAGGAAGCGATCCGTCAACAAATCATCCAATCAACAGAGACCTGCTGGGAAGAGTGGAGGCCAATTTTCGTAAACGCCTTCAACAATGCGTCGACGGCCAAGGACATCATATGCCAGATATAATTTTCGGTACATGATTATTATGACATGAAATGCTATGTTCTTACGAATGTTGTTCTACCAATATATTTTCTTTACAAAAATAAATATCATTTTCCTGATTATTCCAAAAACACTTGGTTCCCGTGCCCCACCCTGTATAAACGATATTATTATTTAATTATATGTATACCAAATGGCTGGTTAGGCCTTCTAAACCGACCGACGGATTTCTAAGCCAACTGTCAAAAATATCTGACTAGCGCAATCGGGCAGCTGAAAACTTAATTAATATATACACCTGCCTTCTAGGTCTTCTACGTCAACTGGCAGGTTAAGGCAACTGGCGGGCTAAGCCAACTGGCGGTAAGCCGTCTTTAAAGAATATATGCTTTAATTAAAAACATAGCACAATCTGGCAACTCAACTCTAATACTGTACACCTGAACAAGCCATTTATGCCTTCTAAGAAGCCTTCTAAGCTAACTGGCGGATTAAGCCAACTGGCTGATTAGGATCTTATAAGACAGCGGGCGCTCGGATGAACTGTCAATATGCGTCTGGCAGGAGCCAGGCGAACACCCCGCTATCCTTCTTAGGTTAGGGCTTAGGTTAAGTTTCCCTTTCCGGGGTGAGGCCATCCCACCTTCTCCACCAAAGACCCTCCTCCTTTGTCTCCCTCTTTTAGGTTAGTATACCCCTTTGGGGGGGTGAGGCAGTCCCAACTTATCCCCCAAAGAGGTTAGGTGGACTCCCCCACAAGCTGGGGGTGTTCCCCTTTATTGCAGCTTGGGGGATAACCCCTCCCCCTTTTTGCATACCCCCTCCCACTTGTTGCATAACATTTTGCAACATTGATCAACATTTGCAGTTGCATTGCACTCTCTCCTTTTGAGGTCATACTACTAAGGATAACCACCTCCCTCACCCAAGGTCTAATGAAAGGGTCAAATGAAGGTCCAAAACAAAACAAAAACAAAAAAGAAAAAGTCAGAAGGAGGGGGGAAAAGAAGAAGTAAGAAAGAGAGAAATATAAGCAAGAGATTAGTCGGGTCCCCAGACGGGTCCAATGGTCCACGAGGGCAAAGAGAGCCCTTACATCAGAGGAAGATGCATTCCAACATTGGCCATAGAGGGACGCACTCATAGCTCCTGACAAAGGAAAGGAGATATACTCGTGTGTGTGTGTGTATATATATATCCTTGATTGAAGGGTTTGTTCTTTGGGAACCGTAACTTAGTGAGGAATAAGAGGACGAGGAGATGGTACATTCGGGCATATCATACTCTGGGTTCAGGGTTGAAATTTTGGAAAAACAAAGTGGCTAGTATGAATTCCTATGTAAAAATTAATTCTAAGATGGGTTTATTACACCGGTCTGCATGAAAATCGATTTCTTTATTTTGAGTTGTGATTCTGAAGCAGTTCGCTGCGCTGAATTTAAAAATGCTAACAGTTTTTTTCTATCACCCACAGTTTTAAAGTTATTAGCAAAACAATTTTGGGGCGTTTTGTAATTTTTTACCTTTTTTATCTTTAATTAATTTCGTTTTTTATATTTTTCAGATAGATAATTCTAACATTACGTCTTTAAAATTTTAATAATGGCTTCTAGAGGATGTACCCATAGTCCAGTCATATTTTGTTATATTTGTGGTCGGTATGTTGTTGTAAAACAAAGGACAAATGTAACGACCTTCATTAAGAGAGCTTATCATGCTTATTTTGGAATTAAATTAGGAGATAAAGACAAAAGTTAGGCTCCACACAAGGTTTGTCTTACGTGTGTTGCGGCACTAAGGAATTGGAGCAAAGGTAAAAAGAAAAGTTTGCCATTTGGGATCCCTATGGTATGGCGCGAGCCTAGAAACCATACCGACGACTGCAACTTCTGTTCTTGCAATGTTAAAGGTTATAATGCAAAGAATAAAGAGAGCCTTCAATACCCAAGTCTTCCATCTGCAATAAGGCCGGTACCCCATGGTCCAGAAGTTCCTATTCCCCGCCCACCCGAGAGTCTGGATCAATACAATTCAGATTCTGATTCAGCTCCAAATCCAGACAATGATGATGTTTATGAACAGCCAACAGCTGACCGAGATCCTAAACCATTAATCCAAGCCGAACTAAATGACTTAGTCAGGGATTTGAATCTGCCTAAGGACTCTGCAGAACTTTTGGGGTCTAGATTGCAGGAGAACAATTTATTGGCATCTGACACATACTTCGCTTGGTCCTGAAATGTTTGCAAGTAAAGAAGGTAAATATATTTTGTTTCTTCCAGTTATTTTTTTATTCTTTCATAAACAAGCAATATGCTTGTCCAAGAGCTAGGAGCTATTTAATTCTGCTTTAATTAGGTTTTACTCTATCACCTAAAGATTTCATGCTAGAAGGGGTGCTCTAATACCTCATCTGTCCCCAAATGTTAACCACCCATTGATGGGAGGGGAGAGAGTATTTTGCTGGGAACGGGACTGGTTGTTATATATATTTACCCTACATTATTATGTAAGCGTTACTGTAGTCTATAACAACAAAATTTATGGTTTAGCATGTGCAATCCAATGTTGGTCTCGATAAGATGGTTCACATTTGGGGATAAATGGGGGATTTATGACACCCTGTAGTAAGAAAACCATACGTGATAGGGAAAAACTAACTATATTTTTGAGATCAGCGCACTCAATTTATATAGAATCACCAACTAGTTTGTAAAAATCGATCGACAAGTTTTCAAATGTGTACTGGTGTTACTTGCAACTTTTCCGAAAAATCTCATTTTCATGGTCAAAATCGCGATTTTCTGATTTGAAGGCTGCCTAACGCAGCCTCAGGGCACCCAAACCAAAGCGCGCAGCTATTCTGCATATGATTTAGTCTAAAAGCTGCTTTTCTGACCTCATCCTTGCTTTCTTATGTGTTTCAACACCTCTGGGTGCTGAAAAAATGTTTAGCTTTCACGTAAAACTTAAGAATAGCTCTACTCTGTTCTTCTTGGATCCCTGAAAAGCGTGGCATCATAAGATCTTATATTATGAGCTTATTTTCAGCATTTATGAGCATTAACGATGGCTTCAGCCTCTTCATCAGCCATTCGAACCTGAAAAGCTCTTAAGTATGTCCTGCATCGATCTGAACACTGGGAGCATTTCTCGATGGTCTATCCTGGCTCTCACCCACCTGTCTCTCCTCTCGTGACCGTACACAGCTTGAGAAACAGTTGAGACTTCCTGTACAGCTCTCTCGCAGGACTGAGTATGAACAGAGAAAGCGTCCACTTTGAGTGGAGTTTTCCTGAGATCCTCGAGCTCAGTCAAGGTCATCTTGCAGGTGAAAATGGGCTCGTAAATATTCTCTGATTCCCAGTTAATGAGATCCTTAGGTGAAGTGACTTGCAGATTGACTTTGGGATTTTTATGGGGCCTCACTGTCATATCACCAAACTCTTCCTTCTCTGATCTTCTCTATCTGGCTCACAGCAAAGGCTCTCTGATGCTCATCCTCACTGCACAGTGCACAGAAATGAAGCCAGGAAGTTCTCAGGATGTGCGTGGTAAGCTCCTCTTATCACTGCAGCAGAGATGATGTTACTGACCTCGGTAGTCTGGTTCCTCAGCAGCCTAAGGGTTGAAAAAACGTGTGCAGGACCAAATTTGAGGTGGTGCTTCACTTTGATATCGTAGTACATTTTGAAGTAGAAGTTAAGGCAGAACTTCACGAGGACCTCGAGCCTCCTCAACACCTTCCCCTTCAGTCCGTGCTCCCTCATCCACAACAGCAAGATGGCCTGTGCAGTAGTTAGCCACCTGGATTGGTTCAGAGGTCCGCACTTGAGACCAGCCAACTGTGGACTGAGACTTCCACACTTGATGGCTTTGATCAGAAGATAGCAGTTGTGCTGGTCTGTGGAGAGAGATTTCACTATCTCTACTGGCAGCTCTATGATATCTTCAGTTCCTTCCACTGATTTGAAGTTGAAGTTGACCTCAAGTTCATTCACTTTCTCAAGAAGTTTTCCAATAGGCCCACTGAAGCCTGACCGGGGAGTTACAGGGCCGTCCAGCTTGATGATTAAGTGCCTCAGGGGGAGCTCGTTCACATAGAGCTGACAGATCATCCAGTGGCACTTGCGACCCAGCATCTTCTCCAATAGGGCTATGGCGCCTCCAGACCACCCCGTGTTGGTGTTGGTAGAGTCTCCTCCAATCATTACAAGGCTCTCGTCAGTTCCGTGATCCAGAAGCCACTCATGCAGGCCCTGAGCGATCTTATGAGCAGGCTTTTCTCCTTCCTCAGTTTCCTCGGGAGTGAAATGGAAGAGGTACTTTCCTTGAGGCTCCCACGTGATAGTGTAATGCTCCTCGATCACTTTGCCAGGATGAAATCTCCCTGTCACTTCGTCATATTTCAACACCTTTGTGTTCCTATCCTGCTTGCCATCGAAGGATATCGCAGAGATCTTCTCCTCCTCTGAACTCTGCGTGAGAGCTTCAACTGATGACGCCATTACTTCCTCCTTGGCCCTCCAGACTTTCATACGATCTATGGCCAAGTAAGCCTTGTCTTTGGAAAGATGACCGGCCTTGATGAGGTCGTTCAGGAAGCCAGTGGCAACTGCAGCTGCCGGAACATTTGCCACCCTGTACCTCAAAGCTGCTGAAGCTGTCCCTTGGATCTTCATGTAGTTTCGTGTAGCAGAAGTTGGAGTTTCGACAGGTACTTCAGCGGGAACGTCCATAGGAGCTTCAGTAGCCTCAGCATTGCCAGAGGCTTCTTTTGCAGCTTCTTCCAAGTTTGGCTCTTCGTCCTCCTCAAAGTCTTTCATGAGAAGCTCCTCATTAGTAGCCTCCTCTTTCTTCTTTCTCTTCACAGCAGAAGCTTCTTCGGCCTCCTTCCTCTTCGCTGCTTTGATCTGTCTCCTGCTGTCTTCGAAGTCTACAGAAGACATCTGGATTCCTGAAGCTCCGGAAGTCCTCACTCTCTGGTAGTACAGCCACTGAAGGTCCAGTTTAGGAATTTTCACCTCCAAAGGATAGTTACAATTCACATGGGCCTTGAGGGAGCATCCTGAGCATCCACTCCCCTCTGAGCCGCACAAGAAGATCTGATGCTTGCAAACGCAGACTTCACAGAGTTTATCCAGATCAGCCATCCTCTTCTTCTGGGTAGCAGACTTAACTCTCCCATTCACAACGTCTGTCATCTCCTTCCATTTCAACAAGATCTTATATGAGAGCGATTTTTCCGTGATTGTCACAGGCGGGGAGAACTTTACATTCGACTTCCTCCACTGAGTCATCACGAGTGAAGCCAGCTCGTCAGTCATCTCTCGGATAGGGTATTTAGACCTTTGGATGTCATGAATGAGGAACTTTTCCTCCTTCAGACGAATCCTTCTCTGAAGAGCGGCTCTCCAAGTCGGCACCTCGCTGAGAATGAACTCCTTCCCCGGGCCTACAACATCCGAGAGCTTTGAACCTGACATTTTCCTGGTTTTGGGGGCAGATTCGGCCATCACGTCTAGTCGGTGCTTATTCTCGCTCTTGTCCAATCTGTAACAAATTTATATCAGTGTGTTTAGTGTTCTTTCGCCATAAATATAGACAAGGAATATAATTTTTGGTTATAATCAGGGTTGCCAACCGGCATTTTTAATTACCAAATTAACCTAAATTTGGTAATGAATATTTATTTTGGTAATAGAAAACTGAATTTGGCATTGCAAATTTAATTTAAAATTCGTAATAATGGTGTAACGTAAGTTTAACCCTTTGTCATTCAGTAGGTTCATTTTTTTACTTGAAATATGCATAGGAGGTGTATATATAAGCATTTTTAGCAATTTTTTTTTGGTAAGAACATTTCTAAATGAAATAATTTGTGTCCATTAGTCAACAAAGGTCTAATAAGGTAATTAGTGGGTGGTAGTTAGTACGCTCTCTCTCTCTCTCTCTCTCTATAATATATATATATATATATATAAAAACAACCATAATGGAAAATTCATTTCATGTATCCAATTGGACACACGTGTTATCATAGAGAGAAATATACCCTATGAAAACTTTGTGTCCATTTCGAAACGAACTTTGAATAAAGCCTTTTCTTCACAGTTATTAAAAATATTACTTAAACAAAGTAAACAGAGAGCTTCCTTAATACTTCTAGAATGAAATTATAGTCAAAACAAATATAATAATGGTGATTAAACTTAGGAAAATTACAAAAAACACTTACCGGAAAAAATGGCGTCCACTTACTTCTACTTCACAATTATAACTGGCGTAAATGCTCAGAGCCATCTATTGAGAGAATGTTGAACTTCGTTTTCTGCATCCAAATGGTTACAAAGATTCAAATGGGGTACATTTTTTTTCTTATGTATGTATGTATGTATTAAACCTGTGTAAGAATTAAGCAAAGTTAATGTGTCTAAATGCCAACAAATTACGACAAAGGGTTAAAAATATGAGGTTGTGTTCAATTGAATATTCGATATTTCAACATAGAACAGAAAACCGCAATTTTGAATATGATAACGCGATTTTTGGGAAAAGTTGCAGAAAAGAAACCCCTCTTAGAATTAAATTTTACATAAAAATACCTATTACTTAAAATTCGGACTCGGAAAAGTATGATATGCCCTAAATTGGTACATGTTTATTTACAGGCGTTTCGGAAATTTCAATTTCCACCATCAGTACTAAAAATTTTAAATCAAATATAGTGAATAAATATGATGAACAGAAACTTTATACAATATATTTATATAAACGTATAATATTAATAGTATACAGGGTGTCCCACAAGTCAGGCATCATAGGAGAAATTCATATTTTTCTATTTCTACAAACCATAATTCATATTTTTCTCTTTCTACAGGCCATAATATCTGTGAGCAAGGAAGAACGAATCCAGATAATTCTACTCATAGGAAATCGGAGTCAAAGAGAGGCCGCTGCTGAATTTAACAGATTGCATCCAGACCGCGAGCCAATAACACAGAGTTGTGTTAGCAGACTTGTTGCAAAGTCTAAGGAAACAGGATCCATAGAAGATAAACCACGCAGTGGACCTTCAAGGAGGTCCACTGACGATGATACAGCGACTGCTATCCTGGCTCATTTTAACAGAAGTCCCAATAAGTCTCTTCGGCAATTGTCCGCCGAGACAGGAGTGTCGAAAAGTGGCATCCATCGAATTCTTCAGGCTCACAAATGGCATCCATATAAACTTCAGATCCTACAGAAATTAAGCGAAGATGATCCCGACCGGCGGATGGAATTTTGTGAATGGGCTACGGAACAATATGCTCGGGATGCCAATTTCCCGTCCACCATTCTCTTCAGTGACGAGGCTGTTTTTTATGGAAATGGTGAGGTAAATCGACAGAACACCCGCTACTGGTCTCAAAACAACCGTCACTGGTATACCTCTTCAAAGGAACAAGGTGCATCTCGGGTGATGGTATGGTGTGGCATTTGGAAGGATCGCATCATAGGCCCACTCTTTTTCGATGAACATGTCACTGGAGGCACCTACCTACGTATGCTCAAGGAAGAAGCATTTCCTAGTGTCTTGAACGAAGAAGGAAATTTCCCAACATGGCTCCAGCAAGACGGCGCTCCTGCACATTACAGCACCCAAGTAAGGGAATACCTATACCAACAATTCCCTGGTCATTGGATAGGACGTCGAGGGCCTGTGGAATGGCCAGCTCGAAGCCCGGATCTCACGCCACTAGATTTTTATCTCTGGAGCCACTTGAAAGCGCTGGTATACGCAGAGAAAATTAGGAGTGTTAAACATTTGCAACAGCGCATTATTGGAGCATGTAACACCATTACTCCTGACATCATTCACCATGTGCTTGCTGACTGGGTATCACGTCTGAATTTATGTATTGAAAACAATGGTGAACATATTGAGCACGTTCTGTAAATAAAAGCTTTTGTTTTGCCTTTTTTTATTATTTTGTCTATGATGCCGGACTCATGGGACACCCTGTATTTACAGTATATATAAAGTACTTCACCCTCCTTTATCTTATATACTTTTTATTTTAAATCTTAATGTATACTGTAAATATACTATTAACATTTTACGTTTATATAAATATATTGTATAAATTTTTTGTTCATAATTTTCATTAATTTTATTTGATTTTAAATTTTTAACACTGATGGTGGAAATTGAAATTTCCGAAACGTCTCTAAATAAACATGTACCATCTCCTCGTCCTCATATTCCTCACTATATACTGTATATATATATATATATAATAGGGTGTCCCGTTAAACCCAAAGTTGGTCGGGTACAGCATTAACCGATATAATATCGTGAAATGGGTTACTAAGAATGCCCACACAAGATTTTAAAGTCCTATCTAAAAGATTCATGCATCCCCATCGGTTTACATTTTACATCCCCGATTCAGACCCAAAAATTGGCATTTTTTGGCATCTTCTAATAAAATATACTATTTTAATTAAAAGTAAAACACATTTACCACTCTATATGCATTTCTAGTAATTTATACTAGCTTTATAAATGTCAATGCTAAATGTGGGTCTTACAGGGCCCAACTTAGCCCCCTTATTTCATATTTTTAGCGATTTTTACTAACTAATCTAACTTTTTTTCAGGAATTTCTAAATCTAGGTACCATAATACCTATTTAAATTGATAAAATGGCTCTAAGCAAACCATTAACTAGAAGCAAAACAGAAATTCCCATTCTAGTTCAACCTATAGCCTCCATAACGACTACAGCTGTTCCAACCAACAAGCAAGTACTCAAATATTTTCATCATATTAAAGCTTGCAATCCTCATTATAATTAGTCCCTTGTTAAAGGAAAACTTGTAAGTCATCAAGCTGGCATGGTAATGAACCATGTGTTCTCCTTTTGGAATAAATGCAATTTACCTACTAGTAGCAGACAACATGCCGTTAAAAAACTTCTTAAGTTGCACCAGGAATGGTATGTTCTAACAAAACATAAATATAGGAAAACTGAAGAGCACCTAAGTTCAGTAAACAAATTTCATGAAAAACTTGAAACAATATTTAATGTCGCTCACCCATTTCCTGAAAAAGTTCTTTCAGAAAAGCTAGGGAAAGCTAAAGTCGAGGAAGATCTGCAGTTTTTAAAGATGCTGAGAGAGGGATATAAAGTTACATTGGGTTCAAGAGATAAGATTTCAGAGCAAAGAATAAAAAATAAAATAAAAAGACTAGCAACCAATGAACGTTTGCGTCAGAAAGAACAAGAGAGAATAAGCAAACCATCTAAGGTGAAAATTGAGGAATTAGAATGTGAGGGAGATAGTTCTAACGATTATGATTACCTCAATAAAAGACTAAAAACAACTAAAGAACACAAGCCTATCTACCTACCTAGAAATGTAATTAAAGAGTCTATTGTAGCCAGTGCTATAGACAGAGGAAATGTATGTTAGAAGAGCTACATTAATAATTTCTGCTTTAATTAGAGCCGGCGGTGGAGACCTAAATGACTATGCAGTTTCAAAAACATCTAATCATACAGCAACACAAGAAAATAGGGTAAAAACTGAAAATGAAGTCAAAGAATTATTTCAAAATACCAATATAAAACATCTTGTTGTCTATTGGGATTCAAAACAGATTTTAGGCTTAGAAAGGCTTGCTGTTGCTGCTACTGGATCTCCTGATATTGATAAAATTTTGGGGATACCTATTATTCAAAATGCTACTGGTGAACAAATGTCTGAAGCTACATTCAAGCTCCTTACAGATTGGGCCCCAGGGCTGTGGACTCGAACTCGATTGAACTCGATTGTTTTCGTAAACTCGAACTCGAAATAAATTATCGAGTTATCGAGTTCAGAGGTGAAAAAAGTTACAATCTTACCCTACAAAGTTTGTATAAATATTACAAAATAATACATGCTACTGATAAAAAAATCAGAGACAAACAGAAGTCAGAACTAAAGTAAAATACAAACAATAATTTTAAAATTGATATACCAAATATATATCAGATTTTATTTAAATTACGGGAAATGTGTAATTTAATTTATCTAAATATTACGGTGGCGTCCTAATAAATCTGTATGGCCCCTGTTAGATTTATTTGAAGAGCCCGTACGAGGGGCATCAAAAATTTTAAGTGCAATGCCTGTAACACAAGTGTCAGTAGAGCGTTTGTTTTCTTCAATGCGCTTCATCCTTAGTGACATAAGATCATCCATAAAACAGGATCTGTTGGAAGCATTACTATTTTTACGTACAAACAACAAATACTAAGTACTAACATTCTCTATAATTTTGTATGATATATTAAGAACAACCTAGTTTTGAGGTAACTTTTTTCAAAATAAAAGTATGAAATTGGTTCTATTTTCATTTTAATGCCTATAAATAGCATATATCATTCCAAATTTACAGCAATAACTGAACTCGAACTCGAACTTGAACTCGAACTCGAAAAGATGACTGAACTCGAACTCGAACTCGAAAAAATTTCTACCGAGTTCGCACCCCTGACTGATTGGCAGGTCACAGGAAAGGTGAGAGGTATGTCATTTGACACGACGGCTTCAAATACAGGTATTAACAAAGGAGCTTGCATTTACATAGAAAGAAATCTGAATAGACCATTATTATATTTAGCATGCCTTCACCACATTGGCGAACTTATTGTAAAATCTGTTTGGCAATGCATCTTTGAAAAAAGCACTGGTCCCGATTATCCCATATTTGAAGAATTTTCGAAAAGCTGGTTCAAAATAACATTATCCCAAACTAAAGAAATAAATATAACTGAGCCTTTGTTGATGGATATTAAAGAAAGTGCAAATATAATTTCTAATTCTTTATTAGGGAACAAAAATTATTTCAGAGATGATTACTTAGAATATTTAGAATTAAACTGTTTATTGTTGGGGCACAGGCCTTCAAAGATACAGCTTCGTAAACCAGGAGCATGCCATCGAGCTAGATTCATGGCACCTCAGCTGTATTCAAATAAACTTGTCTTATTTAGATATCAGCTTAACTATGAACCAGAAGTAAAAGAATCATTTGGAAGATTTGTCAAGTTTACATCGTTAGTTTATGGCCCTTATTGGCTAAAGACCACATTAGCTGCAGAAGCACCACTCAATGACCTGCGATTTTATAAGCAATTAGTTAATGTCTGGCAGGAAATAGATCCAGAAGTTTCTATTGCTGCAGTAGATGCATTCTTAAGACACAAGTGGTATTTAAATCAAGAACTTCTAGTTTTATCTCGTTTTAGTAAAACTTTAGATGAGAATACAAAAGCAAGTATCGCAGCTCGTTTATTAGGAACTGAAGTTCCAGATGAAATTATTATAGGAAAGCCAAAAGTTCCAGAACTACACCCAGATATACATCTGGTTGATTTGATAGGACCTAATTCATGGAAAATCTTTAAAATCATGAAATTAGAAAGTTATTGGTTGTCAAAGCCAGTGGGAGAATGGTGCTCAGATCCAAACTATAATGAAATGGAAGAGTTTGTGAGTAATTTGAAGGTTGTCAATGATTCTGCTAAAAGGGCTATTACAGTAAGCTTATAACTGATCTGGCTCCTACAGTTAAAGATGAAGCTCAGCTTCAAGCTAAAATTCAAACCACAGAACTTCATAGAAAAAATTTAAAAGAAATCAAGAAAAAGAATCTTCGTAATTACTAGGTAAATTATTAGTTTAAAAGGGGGATTAATGCAATTTTTTATTAAAAAAAGGGGATTTATGCAATTTTTCATAAAAAAGAAATTAAAAATACAAAAAAGTAACAAAATATTTTAAAAACCTAAAAAAAAACTAGAAAAAACTAAAACAAAAAATAGAAAAAACTCCAGAGATTCCAATCGACCTTGACGTGGTTCTGGGGCTTCCTACTAACAGATTGGAAAAAATGTGTATGTAATTTCTAGCTTTATTGGGTCTTTTAAAGGTCAAAATGTCAATTTTTTGGTCTGAATCGGGGGTGTAAAATGTAAACCCCTCGGGATGCATGATTTTTTTAGATAAGACTTTAAAAACTTGTTTGGGCATTCTTAGTAGCCCACTTCACGATATTATATCGGTTAATGCTGTACCCGACCAACTTTGGGTTTAACGGGACACCCTAATATAATAATTATATATATATATATATATATATATATATATATATATATATATATATATATACTGTGTATATACTGTATATGTCACTATTTAGTGTATCCTCCTTTTGCCCTTATAACATTTGGCCTCTGTTATTAATGCTGTCAGTGTATTTCTCTTACAATTAATGATGGAAATCCATCCAAATATTCTGCAGTTTTTCTGCAATTTTTCACTATTAGATGGCTTCAATTTACCCTTCTTATCGTCTACATAGTACCATATACCCTCAAGTGGGTTCATGTCGGGGCTTTATGATGGCCATTCCATAATTCTAGTTCTTCAGCGTCACCCTCCCCCTTCAAAGGTGTTTTTACAATCCGTGCCGTGTGTTTGGGGTTTATCTTGTTGGAAGACAAACTCTTGTCCAATCAAACGCTTTCCATCTGGCACACCATGCAGTTGAAGAATTCGCTTGTACTTCTCTTTCGTTAGAGTACTATCGATTTTCACAAAGAAGCCAACTCCAGATGAACTTACAGACCCAGAAACATTGATAGATCTCCCAATATGCTTTATTGTTTGTTGTAAGCACATGTTATTATATCCGTCACCCTGTCCCCATCGTACGTACTGTCTTCTCTTAAACCCAAAGATTTCAGATTTTAACTCACCTCTCCATAGAACTTTTGCCCACTCAGCCGACGTCCCGTGGGCATAGTCTCGTGCATATTTTACCCTCTTAGACTTGTTTCCTGGTCACAGGCAGGGGTGGCTTAACTGAAATTGGGGCCTGAGGCTAATTTTATTTTGGGGGCCCTTTTCTATAGATTTTTTAACAATACATGTACAGTTGCCTGCAATAATTCCGCTCCACCCTCTCCGAGATGTGAAAACAACACAGTCCCTCTTAAACCCCAGTCCCCCACCCTCACTCTCTCCCTCTCCTCCTCCCCCTTTCAGGTGCTGTCATAGTTATACTTTTATTTTTTGAAAACCAATGACAATAAATATATTGTTCACTGTATTTTTGGTGGTAATGTAAGGATGACTATGTATTTTATTCATGCATTATTCCTAAATTTAGGAAATAGAAAAGTTAGGTTATTTCACAAACGTGGGATACTTTAAAAACTTGTATAGGTTACACCTATTGGTGGGCCAGTTCAGCAGCTTCACATCTCGTTGTTCCTGAAACCACCGTCTGATGATCCTGGCAGCATGAACAGGGCAGTTATCTGTAATATACAGGGTGTTTCACAAAGAAATGTCATAACTTCTGGAGCTTATAGCTGAGGTCATTCCCAGTTAAAAACTTCATATGAACATAGGTCCGATTCTTAACGGTTATGGAGTTATGGATGTTTGAATTTCAAGCATGCGCATGCGTGACCTTGAACTGAATTGACAGTTACTTACCGAACCGAACTAACTACGCAGTAGAGTGTTGTGTTTCACAGTGTGCAGTTGATGTTTTGTGTGTTCAGTATGTCTTTTACGTTTACAAATGCCGAATATGCCGATATGGTGTATGTTTACGGATTTTGCGAAAGAAATACTACTGCTGCTGTCGCTAAATACCAGCGACGTTTTCCAAATCTAAGAATTCAGGATCGACGAGTGTTTACCAACGTTTTCCGGAGATTGCGAGAGAGCGGTTCATTTCCTAGTGTTATTATTTTATCTGAGCATCCGGTACAACAAGATGTGGCTGAACAAGAAACATTATTCAGATAGTACAGCAGAATCTTCATGTTAGTACACGAAGGATTTCCACACGTCTTAGAGTTCCTCAAATGAGAGTACGTAAAACATTACACGAAGAAGGCATGTATCCATACCACGTACAGCACGTTCAGCACCCCCAACCTGGGGATCGTGCCCAACGGCTTGAATTTTGGCTTAATGCCGATCGAGAATTGCATCGATATGTCTTGTTCTGTGATGAGACTCAATTTACCGCGACGGTGTGAACAACACTCGCAATTCACATGTGTGGTCAGAAATGAATCCTCATGCCATTCTGGAAAGTAATTTTCAACATCGGTTCAGTGTCAATGTGTGGTGTGGTATTCTCTACAGTCAGCTGATTGGTCCGTTTATCTTCGAAGGTGGTCTTACAGGTGACATTTATCTACGATTTCTGGAAGACGAACTGCCGCCACTTTTAGATGTACCTTTGGCAACACGATTGCGTATGTACTTCCAACAAGACAGAACTCCTCCCCATTTCAGCCGTGCAGTGAGAACGCATCTCGATGATCGCTTCCCTGGTCGATCGATTGGTCGTGGTGGTGCACAAAATTGGCCACCCAGGTCTCCGGACCTAACCCTTCTAGATTTTCTTCTGTGGGGGGCTCATGAAAGAGCTGGTGTACCAGAGAAAAGTGGAAACACGAGATGCATTGCTCTGCATTTTAGATGCTGCAGCCGTCATAAAGGACAATCGTAATGAACTAATGCGAGCTATACGCGCGATTCATAGATGAGCCGCGATGTGTATTGAGGCCGAGGGTAGTCATTTTGAACAGTTATTGTAAATTCATGAATAAAAACTTTAGCAGCTATTTGTTCGCTTATTCTTATTTTTAAACATTCAAACATTCATAGCTCCATAACCGTTAAGAATCGGACCTATGTTCATATGGAGTTTTTGACTGGGAATGACTTCAGCTATAAGCTCCCGAAGTTATAACATTTCGTCGTGACTCACCCTCTATATGTTAACCATCCGTCTATGGCCCTGAGTGGTTCGAGGTTGACGGGGGTTTTGGTTAGGTGGCAGCAACGGATTTTCAGACCCTGGGGTAGCTGGAACCGTGTTGGGAATAACAGTAGTTTCTTTCATACTTCACTCCGATTTCTTCTTGCAGTGGATCGGAGGATTCTGTGAAAACTAACTAAATTATCTGACGGTTCTCCGATTCTTCTTATCGCTATCGGGAAATTATTTATTCTATTTTAAAACTAAGTTCTCTGGAGAAAGTAGGGCTCAGAGGAGAAGACAAAGCGATCCTCTGACTGAATTTTACTGCTTCTAAAATATTACAGGTAATGCTTCAGCCTCTTGGTCAGATCAGAATAATCAGAATCATAATTTGAAAAATTACAAGAGTTTGTATACTGATAATTTGTGACATCATTATTATTTAATGGTGACCTGTTTTGTTTTTTATTCTCATTAGGCTTCTTTTAGTTCTTTTTGCAAAATATTTGAAGATAAAGGTAAATTTTGGCTGCAACAGCATACTGGCTGGCAGATAAGTAAGATGTTTGAAGATAAAGTCATATTTTTCTTTTAAACAGCATATTGACAGATCTGTTATGACTTCATCTTTTACAACTAAGAGAGAATGTATAAAAAATGAACATTGCAGAATTTAACACGATTACATGATTAAGCTTAATCTAAAAAATGATTAGGTAATTTAAAAAAGAAATAATTCATCAATTACTTAGTAAAAATAAAATAGAAAAAAAATTAAAGAGAAAATTAAAAATTTGTCCAAATTTGCATTTTGTATACAGCTAGAGTTGTAGTGATTAATACTTAAAACCCTCTTTTTACAAAACTCTTTTACAATTCTTTTCAATTTTCTTATTTTCTCTATCTTTTATCATTCTCGTTTCACTCGTTTTCGCTGTACTTTATAAACGCGGGTAGCACGTGACCGAGACGAGGCCATTTCACTTTCGAATAATGCAAAAGAGACTGGGGGATTAATTATACACTTAATTACACTTTACTGACTTTTATTTATACCGAAACACGTTAGACAAACGGAGTAATGCGAGGGAGGAATTAACGTTAACATTTTACCGGAGAGGGACTCAAAATACTTATTTTTAAATAAACAACAACATCCTATCTACAAAAAAAACCTTATTGGCTAATGGCTATCCGATAACTGAAGGGCATTTCTCCCCAGCCTCCGCTTGGGCAGATTTTTAGTGTTGCCAACTAGTATTTTATATTTTTAATTTCACAAACCATTATTAATTCTTATTTCACAAAACTTAATTGAAAATTATTAAATTCTTATAAACAAACATTTAATTCTTAATTAGACATTACTACAGAGTGTCACGCGAGTTTGGACTTTATATGTAAAAATTAATGTTAGAATTATTCATTTTTACATATATATTAATATACAGGGTGCTTCATAACATGTGGGACGCACTTTCAGGATGGATTCAGGACCTGAAAACAATGAAAAAAGTTTACATAAACATATGCCCGAAATCGCTTTGTTTCCGAGTTACAGACCGTTTTGTGTTCCAGCAATTCTTTCCGCAAACTGTTTACAAACACTGCTTGCTGACAATGTTTGTGAGTGTGTACGAGACTTATTTCATGTATGGCCTTGACGATTGTAATGTTTCGTGCACTATATGACATATTTCAATATCGTTGAGTGTAGCGCCGTCAGTCAGTCAGAGGTGCATCGCGGTGTTTCACTGTTCGTATTCGTAACTTCTTACCGTGAATAAGTGCCGTCCAGTGGAAAGAAAAACCTTAAAAGTTTTTGTGCTATTCAGTGATAGTGTGCATTTGAAGTGAGAATGGAGGTTTATTCAAACAGAGAAGTGGCAGACATGCATCTCATGTATGGACATGCCGAGTGTAATGCGGCCGCAGCAAGACGTCTTTATGCGGAAAGGTTTCCGAATCGCCGTCTGCCAGATAAGAAGACCTTTCAGAGAATAGACGAGCGTCTTGGTGATACAGGATCATTCAACAAGGGTTTTAGGAAAGTTAATCGCCCACAATTCACCGCCCACAATTCACTGCCCACAATTCATCGCTCATACATTTCACCGCAACACAATTTATTGCCCATACAATTCACCGAACATACATATATACATTTTATTTATATATATATATATATATATATATATATATATATATATATATATATATATTATATGTTCACCCCAACAAAATAAGAATGAATAAGAAAGTGTTTGAAACAATATTTATTTACTAAAACCACAATAAAGAAATGTGTCAAATATTTATTTATTAAAACCATACTCAATAAAAATTATTTGCGAAAATTATGTCTATTATTGTAGTTACTTTTTTCAAAGGTATTTAGGTCTAAGCCTATCTCTCTTGATCTTTTAACGAACCTTTGTTTACAAAAAAGTTGATTTTGGTACTTACGTATTATCGGTACTACCAAACTGTTTATTATGTATTTTTGCTCTCGTCATTTTCGTTTAAACTAACGAAAATATCACAACTTAACCTAACCAATCATCAAGGGCGTACAGTTGACCTAACCGGGCATTCAATTAACCTAACCGGGCATTCAGTTGACCTAACCGGGCATTCAGTTGACCTAACCGGGCATTCAGTTGACCTAACCGGGCATTTTCCGTTTTGTTTTGTCTAAAACACATTCTAATATGAAATATTATGAGCTATCCCTCTTATATATTCGACAATACAATGCTCTGAATCGCACAATTGCGATATTTTCTTTTTTTCTTTTGAGGTTCGTGGCCACCTATGTACTGTTCAATTCTGATTTCACTTAAAGTTTGTTCTTTCTTAAGGTACTCCAGAAATTTCCAAATATTTGGATGATGGGCAGCAATCTGTTCTTCTGGGCGATGAATTGTGGACGGTGAATTGTGGGCGATGAATTGGGGACGGTGAATTGTGGGCGATGATTTTTCCGGATACCTTCAACAAGCGAGTTTCAGATGGTGGTAGACCAATCAGTGCCAGAACTGTTGAGTTGGAGGAGCGGGTCCTGAATCGCCTGGAGGAATATCCTGGTGTCAGTACCCGAAGGATAGCAGCAGCAGAGGGTGTAAGATACACAACTGTGTGGAGAATTTTACGGGAACAACAGCTTTACCCATATCACATTCAGAGAGTACAAGGCCTTACTGAAGCCGATTTCCCACCACGAGAGGCTTTTTGTACTTGGTTCCTTCAACAGTGTGCCCGCGATCCTCTTTTTCCATCCTACGTGTTGTTTTCTGATGAGGCTGCCTTCACAAAAAGTGGTGTGATCAGTTATCACAACACTCATTACTGGGCCGAAGAGAATCCGCATGCCATCATCCATTCAAGGCACCAACAACAATTTAGAATCAATGTATGGGCAGGACTTATTGCCGACAACGTAATCGATCCTTTTGTTTTGCCTGGAAGATTAGCAGAAGAATCCTATTCCAAATTTTAAGGAATGATTTCAGCGATTTATTAGATGAAGTTCCTCTTGGTGTCCGACGTCTATGTGGTTTATGCATGACGGCGCTCCGCCTCATTTTAGTCGAGTAGCCAGAGACTATTTGGATGACCATAAATGGATAGGCCTGATAAATGAATAAATGGATAGGCCGTGGAGGACCCATTGCGTGACCTTCTCGCACCCTGGACCTGAATCCGCTCGACTTTTACCTGTGCGGTCATCTGAAACCCATCGTTTACGTGACACCCATTGACAACGTTGAAATGCTTCGCCAACGTGTAGAACAAGGATGCCAGAAAATCCGAGCAATACCTGGAATGTTTGAACGCATCAGGCAGTCTATGACGAGGCGTATTCAAGCGTGTATTCAAGCGTAAGGCGGATACTTGCTGGAACACATAACGGGCTGTAACTCGGAAACAAAGCGATTTTAGGTATATGTTTATATAAACTTTATTCATTGTTTTCAGGTCCTGAATCCATCCTGAAAGTGCGTCCCACATGTTATGAAACACCCTGTATATTATTTAATATATGTCGTTGCTGGGTTCAAATCACAGTTTAAAATTAGATGCTATTCGAATCGTAATCTGACACGCCGAATTACGGTGTCCTTCGAATTTTGAGATCATTTGTGATGCAGTACTTTTTGTCATATCGTGATTCAATATTAACACTTACAAATACCGTATGTATTGTATTTCTCTATATTATGATGATTAATTTCAGCTGTTGTGCGATTCCATGCAGACGGTTTGATTTCGTAATATCGTCGTTTTTGGTGTAGTGAGAGGAGAAGAGGAGGAGAGGCGGTATAACGAGAGGGAGAGGGGAGGAGGAAGGGGATTGAGTGAGGGTGGGGGAGAAAGAAGGACTGCGTTGCCTCCACATTTCTGAGAAAGTGGAGCAGAACTATTGCATGGGACTGTACATGTACGGTGCTTAGGCTAATTGAGAAACAAACATATTTTGTCGTTTGCTAAAACAAAACAGTATTAAACAAACTTTACTTTTGGGCCTATAAAACATAAAATAAAACGGGGAATTTGTCAGTTTGTGTACTCTGTCATATTTAATGAAAGAAGTTTGCCTTTCGAGCTTTCTGGTTTACAAAATCTCGAATTATATCATCGAAACTCAGTTCTCGCATGTCACTTTCTGTGTATATCAGTGAGAGCATATTCAGCCGTTCTTGCTTCATTTTTGCTCTAGCTTCATTCTTTATCCGTTTCAGCTTTGAAAAGCTGCGTTCACCAGTCAGTTTGAAACTATGAAGCATAGATACATTTGAAAAGCTTAAAACGCCATTCAAAATGACCGTTGTGTGGAACCAATGTTCGTATGTTTGTGAACTCATCAGCTGATCCCCAGTGCGTGAATTTGGGTTTCTACAGTACAGCACAGACTTTAAGAAAATTATATAGTGAGACGCTTCATTTTATCAAATGTTTCACTTAAAAAAAATTAAATTAAATATAAACAAAATATTTGTAAAGATAAAATTTTAGATTAATAATGAAGCTTGCAAAATAATAATCAAAGATCAATGGCAATATCTGCCATATTAACGCTGAAATAAGCCTCATTGAAATTAACACAGTCACCCTTTCTTACGTACATCCACTTTGATTAGGGTCCCCCTCAAGCATGTGGCCTGAGACTTCAGCCTCAATTGTGATACATCAGTCATAACCCGTCACTGGTCACAGGTATGTTTATTGGGGGGGCAACTCTTCCGTGTAACCCTGCCTCCTGAGTAGTATGACCGCAAAAGGAGAGAGTGCAATGCCATTGTAAATGTTGATCAATGAGTGACAGTGCCAACTCCCCCCCTTTGTTGCAAGGTGCCAACCCCAGAGTGCCAAAAAAAACAGGGGGAGTCCACCTAACCTCTTTGGGGAGAAGATGGGACGACCTCACCCCCGCAAAGGGGTATACCTAACATAAGAGAGAAAGGAGAGAGGAGTGTTCGCTTGGCAGGAGCCAAGCGCATATTGTGACTTCATCCCAGCGCTTGCTGTCTTAAAGGTCCTAATCAGCCAGTTGGCGTAGAAGCCAGTGCCTCCAGGCATTATCAGCCAGTTGGCACAGTGTATACATCGTTTGGACAAACGCACACAAATGCACGTACACTCCCGACTATACGCCCATAAAATATTACACACTCACAACTATATGCGCGATTATATGCGCCGGATTCGAGACCCGGTGAAGGTGCATCCTACCACACAAACGGTTGGTAAATAAATGGAAACCCTGGGTATCCTAGTGGTTGCTGGTGGTCCGGGTTAAACAGTAGGTCTAAGATGGAGTATAAACATCCTTCCACACAAACGGTTGGTAGATAAATGGGAACCCTGGGTATCCTAGTAGTTAAGACGTTGGATTCCTCGTTAAAACTGTAGGTCTAAGGTGGAGTGTAAACATTCTTCCGCACAAATGGTTGGTAGATAAATGGGAACCCAGGGTATCCTAGTGGTTAATACGCTGGATTCCCCGTTAAACTGTATTGCAAGACTCGGTCATGGTTGTCAGTTTATCTCTTTTTATTTCTTCTCTCTCTCTCTCTCTCTCTCTCTCATATATATATATATATATATATATATATATATATATATATATATTAAAGCTATTTTCCAGTTTATGGCGATTTATTTTTCAGAGGAATTGGCTACAGATATCTAAAGATGGGTGTAAACCCCTTCATATATATATATAGCATTTATGCGTGAGTTCTGAATATACAGGGAGCGGAATAACATTTACCATTACTTATTCGGACTATAGTGGATTTAATTATCCCAGAAGAGTTCCTTCTTTCATGCACTGTCTGTGTGTATCATAAAAAACTCAGGGGACCATTCTGAGTTCATTCCCATCTTGAAACGGACATGTTATGTGCCTTGAAAAGTGGACGCTCAATTCTGCCATTTGAGGTTTAAGTTTTGGTTTTTGGCTAAAAAAATATAATAGTTACCCCTTTTTCTTTGATTTATTCAATCTGACGTGAAGGCAGCGAGTCTTTTGCTTATATTGAGGTTCTAAATGTAGCAGGGCTAGGCTGCTTTAAACCCTAGATCCATGTCCCAAAGCTGGATCCTGTCGTGTCAAAGTGTCATTGTAGCGTTGTGCGAGAGCAATACCTCGCTCGGCAGCATCATTGACGACTTTCATCTTTAAGGCGCGATCTCTAAGTTCCCTGTAGTTCTTGTCATTTGGCCATTCCCGTGGATCTTTTTGAAGTAACTGGCGCGCTTCCTCCTTACCTCCAACTTTCAAGGCATCAAAGAGGGTCAATGTCCTTTTCGTGACGAAGGATGCCACATCATTTTCAACACCAGCTTCCGCCATGTCGATTCGTCGGGGGCAGCCATTCTTTTAGGGATGTTGGAGGTGTTGAACCATTCTCCTTTTGGTATCAGGATCGATCCTATTATCGAAGAAGGCCAGTCCAATCAGATGCTCCGACAAGTACCACAGGTGGCGTCTTAGAGCTGTCTTCGCCGCTTGTGCAGCTCCTCCATGTGGATATTTTTTCAGAAGATGCAGCATTTTGAGATCATTGAGAGGAGCTTGTGTCCCCATTGGCGCTTCATGCCAGTACTTGACGTAAATCAGACTGACAAATAAAGCCAGCTGAGTCACGTTTCGTTCTTCGCGTGCTGTGAGCTTGAATTGATAGTGAAAGAGGTAGATTTTGAGCGCATAAATCGCCTTCGCCATCCATCTCGCGTGGTGCATGGGACCCGGAGCTCGGATAAAGAGTTGACCACCAGTCTTTCCCCCCAGGAAGAGCAAAGATAGTTCAAGGAACTCCTTGTAGTCGTCACGAGGTTGGCTTGCCTGAAGAGCGTTAGGTAAGTAAGTGAGCATCTCTTTTCTCATCTCTTGGAGTTGAGGGTTCTCGGACAAGCTGTCCGATGCTGAGACAAATGCTTCGTGGGAGAGAGATGGCCATTCCTTTGAAATCGCTTAAAAAGGCCTGTTTCAGGACTTCCTGTTGAGCCAAATATTGAGGCAAAGACATCAGCAAGTACGACTTCAAGTATATGATGTCGACAACCGATCCAAACTAGCTCGTGACCCAATGCTTCTTCAATCCTGACACAGGCTCCGCGATGTAAACCCGTGTTTGACGCAGTGGTATCGAAGACGAGACCTCTCACATGCTGTTCCACGTTCCATAATTTCATAGTTTGAAGGCATGCCTGGGCCTGTGCTTCTCCAGTTCCTTGTTTCATCTTTGGGACACCAAGCAGCTTCTCCTGTCCATTGAATGTTATAAGGATTGCTATCGATGCACATTCGTCTTCTTCCCCTCAATGCCGGGGAGAAGCTTTCCGTCCCAATGGAGAAGGACAGGGTCTTCTAGAGAGAATGATTCTAGGTCTTCTCGAGCTGCCTGTTCTCGCCCACTTTCTCTGTAGCGATGAATAGAGCTCCGAGAGCACGTCATCCCAGGCAGATCATGCCCCGCGGCCTGTAATACAGCTCCAGTTACGAAAACAGCATTCCGGTCAGAAAGATTGGTGCGATCCATTGCTCCAATGACTTCTGGAGATTGGAAAATGTTCGTAACCTTGTTCTTGGGACGCTTTGGTGCCGGAGCTTCAGACGAAGAAGGAATCGGAACCGATGGTCTATAGTCGTCGTCGTCTTGCGAAAAAAGGGAAGAAGAAGAAGAGGAAAGATCAATTGATGACACTCCTGCTTCTTCCAAATCTTTCTGTGTTGCTTCATGCCTTGCCTTCCTCTTGGCTTCCTTCTCCATTCTGGATCGCTTTCTGTCCTCTTGTGTAGTCGTTTCCTTATCAATGCCAGCCATGCTGCAAGAATTGACGTCCTTGCGCTGCATGGACAGGAAATTTCGGTCCTCAACGTTGACGATTGTGCTCATGGCATCACTGGTTGCGATGTCAAACAGTTCCTGGATGTCCGCTTTGAAGATGTCTTCATTCATTCTATCGCTGGCACGTTGCCTGGTCCTGTGCTTCTTGAGTGTTTTGTAGCGGTCTAAAAGCTTTGAAAGCTTACGGACACAGGAGTCGATCCGTTGAGTTGGGATCCGCGCTCGGGTCCAGACTTCAATCACCCTCTGGCATGCCTGGTTCAGACTGTCGGAGGTGGTTTGCTTTTGATTGATGTGGTGGTATTGCCCCAAGAGGAGGGCGTCAAGGCATGTAGGGAGCCTTGACGTGGATAAAGTTCCAGTTGCCATCCCTAGAAGCCAAACTTTTGGAATTGATCGAGTTTGAGCCATCGGACCTACGGAAGAAAAAGTACATTATACAATATATATATTCAGAGTGGGGCGACCTCTAAATATTCACCAATCACGCTGCAATTTTGCACAGACCATGTGGACACTAAATGAATAAAAGCCACACTTGTGGAGACTATCTAAGACAATTTTGAAATTTCCCCCTATGGATTTGGACCACCCTAATATATATATATTATATAATTATGCGGGTTGCTTCTACAGAGCTTCAATTTAATATTTAGGAGAAATCCAATGACAAAGAGAAATGTAAATGCCATGAAAAGTCTTCTTTATTGCGCAACGTTTCGAGCAATACGCTCATCTTCAGGCTGTTTAATAACAATGTGAAATTAAAATCAATATTGAATGAAAAACAAACAGAAATTTCTATAACCTATTCGTAAAGACAAATTTTAAAAGACTGAGAAAAGAGGGTTAAGTTCTAAGTTATACAGATTTACATATAAAAATTAAGAAGTTATTTTTAAATACATGTAGTAAATGTGAAATTAATACACTGGAAAAATTACCAATAGTACACTGGAACAATGGAGCTATCTACCTTACACAGCAGTATCCGAGGCCGACTAATTTGAGCAGAGGAAACGGGAACGAAATGATGGCGAGGGAGATAGGGGAAGGAGGGATTATAAGGAATTGGGGAAGGAGGAGGGATCATAGCAAATTGAGAGGGACGGACGATGAGTCAACATTCAGACTAGGGGACAATGCTTTAATGAAAAGGGATTCTAAAATTCTTAGTGAGTTGGGACAAGTATTACAACCAAGAATTTTAAAATTGTCTAAAGTGACATCAATTTTGCATTTGATGCTATGTTCACGAATGCTGGAGGCTTCCTTAGTTTTTAAAATTTTACCTGTTCGGCCACTTATTCCCATATGCGAATAAAATCTAGCCCTGAGAGAGCGAACAGTGCTGCCGATGTAATTCCCAAGGAGACACCTGGGGCAGGTAAATAAATATACAACACCGCTACGCAACGAGTCAGGGGTTCGATCCTTCGCTGAGAAAAAGCTACCTAAAGACGTTTTATTAATAAATATGATGCGGAAATCAGTATGATAAAAAATTTCCTTAACAATTTTGTAAATTTAAGCTTAAATTCCTTATTCAAGGGACCCATTTCAGGTACCAAGAAATATTTTATATCCTTCGGCACTGTAATACATGGAAGTTGAGGGCTATAAACATTATTTAAGAAGGATCTAATTAGTTTGTCTACATATTGAACAGGAAAACTATTATTAGTAAAGTATGATCTTAGATTATTAAATTCATCATTAAGTAAGGTAAAATTAGAGGTCAAATTATATCCTCTGAACAGGAGAGTTTTAATACAAGACATCTTATAGTTGAAATCAGTAAAACTAAAAAAAATTCATGCCCAAACCAGTGAAAGTGGGTTTCCTATAAACTGATGTAGTAATAGAATCACCGTTTTTCGAAATTAAAAGATCTAAGAAGGGGAGGGAGCCATTTTGCTCAGTTTCCATTTAATAATCTAAGATCATACTTTACTAATAATAGTTTTCCTGTTCAATATGTAGACAAACTAATTAGATCCTTCTTAAATAATGTTTATAGCCCTCAACTTCCATGTATTACAGTGCCGAAGGATATAAAATATTTCTTGGTACCTGAAATGGGTCCCTTGAATAAGGAATTTAAGCTTAAATTTACAAAATTGTTAAGGAAATTTTTTTATCATACTGATTTCTGCATCATATTTATTAATAAAACGTCTTTAGGTAGCTTTTTCTCAGCGAAGGATCGAACCCCTGACTCGTTGCGTAGCGGTGTTGTATATTTATTTACCTGCCCCAGGTGTCTCCTTGGGAATTACATCGGCAGCACTGTTCGCTCTCTCAGGGCTAGATTTTATTCGCATATGGAATAAGTGGCCGAACAGGTAAAATTTTAAAAACTAAGGAAGCCTCCAGCATTCGTGAACATAGCATCAAATGCAAAATTGATGTCACTTTAGACAATTTTAAAATTCTTGGTTGTAATACTTGTCCCAACTCACTAAGAATTTTAGAATCCCTTTTCATTAAAGCATTGTCCCCTAGTCTGAATGTTGACTCATCGTCCGTCCCTCTCAATTTGCTATGATCCCTCCTCCTTCCCCAATTCCTTATAATCCCTCCTTCCCCTATCTCCCTCGCCATCCTTCGTTCCCGTTTCCCCTGCTCAAATTAGTCGGCCTCGGATACTGCTGTGTAAGGTAGATAGCTCCATTGTTCCAGTGTACTATTGGTAATTTTTCCAGTGTATTAATTTCACATTTACTGCATGTATTTAAAAATAACTTCTTAATTTTTATATGTAAATCTGTATAACTTAGAACTTAACCCTCTTTTCTCAGTCTTTTAAAATTTGTCTTTACGAATAGGTTATAGAAATTTCTGTTTGTTTTTCATTCAATATTGATTTTAATTTCACATTGTTATTAAACAGCCTGAAGATGAGCGTATTGCTCGAAACGTTGCGCAATAAAGAAGACTTTCATGGCATTTACATTTCTCTTTGTCATTGGATTTCTCCTAAAATATATATATATATACATTTACGGCTACTAAAGATTTATTCATTAAAACAAAATTTGAAACACTTTATTCCACCAGCGGAGTTTTTAGTGGCGCCAGGAGCCGAAAGACAACAACGGAATTATAATATCGATAATAAACTTCCCTTCGCTGGAACCTTATTCTACGCTTTAGACATCATAAAGATTAAACTCACACGTTTATGACACAGCCAACCTTCACGGGCAATTAATTTTGTCAAATTTATTTTCCACTTTTAGCGCTTCTCTATCTCTCACTTTAAAAACCTACGAGAAATGTACCCGAAATCCAAATTTATTTTCAATTGTCACTAAGATCACTAAAACCCAGTATATAGTACGGTAGATCTCGCCTTCACGCACAGATGATTTTTCTAATTTTATTTAGATGGATGATCATAAACGTAAACCGATACGATCAGCCCTCGATTGCCAAATTTATTTTCCAAACAAAGCGCTTCTCTCTCTCTACGATTGGGTATATCTGACACGCCCCAGACTTCACGGGACATCCAATCACAGTACAGTAGGAGGCGCATGAGAACGGCCCAGGACCTCTGGTTGGAGGTTAGGCGTGCTAGGCATGCTAGGCTGGAATTCACAAACACCAACTTCGTACGAATCACGTTCCAACTCAAAGGGCCCATGGAGTTCTGTTACAAAGTTGGCTAATGTGTTGTTAGGATGTACACTGTACAGATAGAGAAGAAGAGGACGGGAGTGTGACATAGAAGTGGTTAGGTGCCATGTTGCATACTATTTAAGCTTCATTATTGCAGCAGCTTGTATATAGGTGTTGAAGCTTTCTGGGTAACATCGCCATTTCACCAGGTACATTTTTCTCTTTCCTGAACGTTTGCTGCCTAAAATTTTTTCAATTTTAAAAACACTTTTTCCTAAATTAAATGTCACTTTCTGCAACTTCTCGTGGTAAAAGCTTCCAGCGATTTCTTCTCCATTCAAATCTTCAACGTAATATATCATTATCTCGCATTTTGGTCTCATAGCACTAACTTTAAAAATCTCACGTGTCAATCCTTGCTCAAATCCCTTGGCGAATTTATTTCCCGAACGGTATAGCCTTATATAGTAATTGATTTTGAAATGTGTAGAGTGTGGTGGCGGTCCTCCATTTCTTCTCACCTCTGTGTGCGTACCTCTTTCTAAAACTTCATTAGATGTTGTGCCAATCGTACGGTAATGTGAACGGTTGTATGACGAGGCTAATGACCCCAGAACGTTTATATATATCTGTATGTGTTTTTATGTGTAAAATAGCGATGCATTCGTTCCTTTATGATACGTTGAACTCTTTCAGCTAATGAGGCCTTATGTGTACAACTGCTAGTGTAGTAACTGATATTAAACTCTGTCAGCATGTTCTGAAAAGCGCGGCCTATAAATGCTTTCCCTATATCCACACAAAAATAGCCAGGAACCCTATCTTCTTTCAGCATGAACGTTTTCGTAGCTTTAGTATCTGTTTCAGGCGATTTATTTTTCAGAGTAATCAGCCACAGATATCTAGAGAATACATCTATTATGAATAGGATGTAGCGGTATCCGTCGGTATACACTGAATATCTTTGCATGTCTATTAAATCCACTTGCCATATAGAGTCAATCGAAGCCGCTGTTGTGTTGGCCGGTTGAAACCTTTTTCTCACAGGCTTATGAAGTGTATAAGCATCCTGCTCCCGCAAAAACCTCTCAACATCTGTTTTCCCTACTCCGTAAACACCTCTCTACAGTCTATTAACCCCGCCAAAGGAGGCGGGGTAAGAAATGTCATAATAGCGTTTTCTTAATATGTTAGCCATTTGCGTATTTTAGAGACACGTGGATAAGGTTGGGCGTTTGTGAGGGCCTGTCCCACTTTCTCACCAGATCATGGACAATGTCGACGATATTGGATCCCTGTACCTTTGTTCCTTCAACAATGACCTCGCCTGTATCGGCCCACTGTATGATAGATTATAGATTATAAAGACTTAAGCCTTTATTCCTCAATGTGTGTGGGAGGCTGTTTTTTAGCACATGCTCGATGTGTTGCGTTCTGTTATTCTTTGGTTGGTCATCTCTAACGTCGGGCCCAGGTCCTATGTCGCCATACTTATCGTTGCTCGCGCTGTGCCTAATAACCACGGGGAGCTCTTTCGGATTCTTATAATCTTCGTATTCATAAAGAAATTTCTGCAAAGCCCCTCTTGGTACAAGATCCTTTTCTCATCAGGTGACTTTTCACTGTTTAATAAGGCTAACAATTCGCTTTCCATTCTTTTAAGCCTACTTTTACGGGGTTCTAGAACCGTGACTGGAATCTTTGAACTTTGTAATGAAGCATACACCTCGTGCGGAATCACTACCACTTTCTTCATTATATTAATCTAGTCAGTAAAGGTCCCAAAACTGAAAATAAGATGGGGAGGATGATCCCCCTTTTTGTAAAATAATTCACTTTTTCTTCCCCACACTTTGAATTTTACGAGCGAGCGCACGTATTATGTTCTTGTAACAACGTAAGCACATTACATTTTATAACATTAAGACAGATTTCACAGATGCATTTTGAAAAGTCGGAGTCGATATTTTTAACAAACATCTGTTGCAGTGCCCGGGACAATCGTTGATAGATTTTAATTAATTCATGATATTTCTTTAGCCTATTTGTCATTCTGCAAAATACACCGTTTCAGGCTCGTTTAGGAATATATTTGTTCTTAGAAGCACCCTAAACGTGTTTCGCGGGTGAAGGTCACAAGCAAATATTCGTAACGCTGACTTGTGGCTTCTTTATAAACTTCCAAAAACTCCTTACGCTGATTCAGAAACATTTTGTTTGGTTAATACCCCAATTTGTGACACATCTCTACATTGCGCGAATAAGACTAGATATTGTGTATTTAACAACACATCGCGCATGTATCTATTTTTGAAAAATAGATTCTGATTGATGAAGAATACACTTATATTAAGATGTTTACCTTAAATTTACCTTAAAGCGCTTCTGCCTCAAGGGTGCGCTGCTCCCACGAAGTCCGCTCAGCGCCTCCTGAGGCGGGGCCACGACGGGGTCGCCACCCTTCTTTTCTCTTGCTCCTGCCATACGATTTGGTCCCCTATTGAATTTGTGGGGGCTGGTCTGGCAGAGGAATACCCTGACACTGTGGGTTGGTCGGGTATGTTGGCTAAAAACATGTCCAAGTGTTTTTTAAAAGTATCTACTGGGACTGCACTTTCGGGCGGATCGAAAATGAGGTTTTTAAACGTTTTTTCGAAATTCAAATATGGCTAGTGCGGAAACTATGTGGGTGCTATAGATAATGACTATGCATAAATATTAGTCCTGCGAAATTATATCTTCAGGTGCCACAAAGCCGTCGAAAAAAGTGAAATATAATGATTTTCTTATATTCTGCATTAGTACAATAACTGAAACTTACTTGTTATTATTATATATTAAGTGTTCCAATTACCAAAATAGTTACTGAATTACGCAGCTCTTAGTTTTATTAGATCAATGTTCTTTTGATTAATGATCTAAATAATCCAGAACTCACCACGAGGAGGTGGCTGCGTGTCGAGCTCCACCCATGCCCTCCCAACCACCCATCCTTGCGCATGTTTTTTTCTATTAACGTTTTATTTAAACTTTATATTAGCTTTACTTTCGAATGATGGCATTTTTTTACGTGACTGAAGTGTTGATCTTATGAAGCCATCTCGCGCGTTCAATCCAAATACTTTTGATGATGCTTCAGTCAACTAATTTTACCATTCTTTCTACTACTTGTGTATGACAAGGGAATTTCTCGAATGGAGGGGTACTCTTGTTTTCTATGAATTCTTCAATCTCATTTTCTGTCAGGTGTCTTGTCACAGGTGGTTCAGTGACAATGCATTTTTGCCAATTAATTAAATCAGTATAATCAGTAGCTTCAAATTGAATAACAGGTACTGTGAAACGCCTCACAACTTTTTCCTTGTTTGTTTGCCTTGCTTTTTTATTCGCCTCCACGCTAATTCTCTTATGGCGCTGCGGTCATCATGAATCATTGATGCTAGAATATTTTCTGGATTTGCAAAAAATGCATTTCTTTGTATGACAGGGTTTACATATCCTTACTTCGTCATTCAGTGTTCTTGTTAGTTCAATAGTTTTGAAAACATGTTTTGAGCCATTGACAAAAGACGTACTTTGCTTAATAGAAAACCACATTGGGATGTAGACCTTCATTATAAAAGAAGCAATGTTCATGAGGTTCTCAGATGGACTTACAGTTGAAACGTATAGACGAAGCAAACGATTTGCTGTAGTCAGCCATCGTGAATGTGCCATTTTGCCTGGACTACGATGAGCAAGATCTGGAGAGCATATCCCTTGTTATGGCCTGATGAATATCAATTAGATATTTTTGGTCGGTGCTAAGATCTTCACAGTCTACGTTGGTTCCTCAGCATCAATCCTTTCAAACTCGACAATAGGAAGACTCTCACAGTTCTCTAATTCCCTGCCAATAGGACCGGTGAATCCGCGGGGGCCAGATTTTCCATCCAGCTTTGCAACTAAATGGCGTAATGGCAATTCATTGGCATGGAGCTGGCACACTAAATGTTGAACTGGCTTCTTCAGCTTCAATTCTATAAGCCTTATAACGCCTCCCTTTTCTCCAGTGTTGACTGCTGCACCATCGCATCCAATGGCAACAAGGTTTTCCAGGTTCATGTCATTATTTCCAATATACTCAAACATTCCTTTACATATTTCTTCAGCTGATCCAGAATTCACAGAATAATCGCCCAAATAATCTGAACCAGGTTCTCTCACTAAAGTGATATGTTCTTCTGTTACCTTCTTCTGATATATTTTGGACTCTTTTTTTCTTGGAAGAGTGTAGAATCTTTTCGACCATCAAAATAGATTCCTCTGATTGGGACCTGATTTTGATCTTTCATAATTTCTGATCTCTTCTTTTGTCTTCCTCTTCTGATTTTACTCCTATCCACTACTTCAGATGTATTGTCAATAGAAACTTCTCCAATATCTTGCAATACTGCACTAACAATGAATGCTGCAGCTCGATCTGAAACTGCAGTCCTGTCACAAGCAGTAGCCACTGAAGGTAGATTTGTAGTTTTCCTTTTCTTGAATAATTGTTCTTCAGGTTGTTCGAGCTTTCTCTTCGAGCTAACTGGCTCTGGAAATGTATCGTCTGATATTTCGCCAGATTCACTTTCACTATTTGATGTCGATGATGATAATTCAACATTTGTATCCTGCAATTTCTCCTGTGAAGATTCTTTGGTGAGCCTCACAGCTTCTTTTGCTTTCTTAGCAACGTAGATGCTTTTTCTTTGAGTGTAATATCTACTCTATCAATAAACAGTTTTCTTTCACTCCTTTGATCTAAGAGGAACGTCACTTCTTCCTTTGGAACCGTTTTTTTTTGGGACAAGAACATTGTGTTGTTAGTACTTTGCACTTGCACGCTGCAATGTCAAAAAGTTTCGTGTGTGCTTCTTTTTTGAACATATCAATCTTTGCTTTGTAAGCTTCAGAATTTTTTCTGCTTTGGTATGGCTTCATAATGACACGATACTTTTCGTGGTAGCTTCTGAACATTGTTTCAATTCGCCTGTCTGACAGAATTGGGACGGAAGCACTTTCCCAAATTGTTTTCAATTTATCAACAACTTGTTCTAATATTTGAGATATTGAAGGATCTTTATTAGTATTCTGTTTCAAATCGTTTCTTACAAACAAGTAATATTTAAAAACTCCTTCGTATGTAGGAAGATTCCTGTGCCACAAATCTTCCCCCATACCAAACATGGGGCACTCAGTTGAGGCCCTGGTTGATTTTGCACAACTCGAGACATTTTGAAAGTATACAAATCTGAAAAAGAAAGAGCTAATATCAATTATACGTTAATTTCAATTAATAGTACATGGCAAACTTAGGGCAACACAATACAGAAATGCAAAATATATAAGAAATATAGTTTAGACTATCTGAGTAACGCCAACAACAGAACACCCACCTGCTACGAGAGCGACAGCTACACAGAACCGAGGTACTCACGTGACAGCTGAGTGAGCTGACTATAGAAAACTGTTTTTAGAGAATAGAAACTTTTTTTAAAGGTTGACTGAGCTATTTTTATACAAGTGTGAATAAATTCTTGTCTATTGTGCATCGTGGACTCTTCTGTAATTATTGGTTAAAATCTGCTTTTTTCAATTTTTTTCAATATTGAAGGTCATTGTGGCACCTGAAGATATTAATGTCATGATTTTAAATTTATACCAGCTTATTTCCTCACTACTCCACACATTTTCCACACTAGCCAATTTGAAAATTCGAAAAATGAGTTTTTCACTCCGCCCTACTGCACTTACAGTATATCTCTAAGGTACTGAGGCAAGGAGTTAAACAGGCGAGAACCCTGCCTAGAGATACTATTATACTGTTTGTGGGGAAACCATAATTGAGAGCAGTAGTCAATGCGTGGAAAGACAAGTGATTTCCACAGGGTAAGCATGGTCATACTGTCCCTAGTTCTGAATGTCCTCAGTATATATCCTATTAGTTGTTTGCATGATGAGGTTACTTTGTCAATGTACCTGTTGAATGTTGCATCTTCAGATAATATAATCTCTAGATCCCTGACATGATCAGTTTGTGCAATATCTTTTCCTGTGGGTCCAGTGTAGTTGAATTGTTCTTTCAGGTATTTATTTGGTCCATACTTAATTAGTTCAAATTTGTCTTCATTGAAGGCCATATTGTTTGCATCTGCCCATGCATATATAGTTTGTAGATCTTTTTGTAGCTCTACACAGTCTTCTTTTTCTGTAATTGGTCTTAGTATTCTGGTATCATCTGCGAATGACAGGAGAGAGCTTCCTAGGTTACAGTTTATATTGTTTAGCATTATAATGAATAGAATTGGTCCTAGTCTGTGCCTTGCGGCACTCCACTAATCACTTCTTTTTCTATAGATCTTGCTCCATTTACAATTGTTATTTGTTTTCTGTCAGAGAGAAAGGCATGGATCCATTTTCCTATTTTTCCACAAATACCAAGTTCTTTTAGTTTATGGAATAATATACCATGGTCAACCTTGTCAAAAGCTTTTGCAAAGTCTAGATAGATGACATCAACATTGTGGTTTTCTCCCAAATATTGTAGGATTGTATTGCAATGGTCTATAAGTTCAGTAAGACAGGATCTCTTGTGTCTGAAGCCATGTTGAAAGTCTTCTAAGAGATGTTCATTTTCTATAAAACTGACAGTGTGCCTTTTCAGGACTTTCTCAAATATTTTAATAATATGGGAAGTCAAAGATATGGGTCTATAGTTCTTGGCTTCCTTTCTTTTGCCTCCTTTGTAGATTGGGGTAATATTTGCTTGTTTCATGATTGGTGGTATTCTACTGGTGTCTAGTGAGGATCTCCACAGGATTTTCAAAGGCAGAGATAAAGTATGTTTGCATTCCTTAAGAATCTTGGCTCCAATTCCATCTGGACCAGGGGCTGAACTCCCCGGTAGCTCTGTTATTGCCTGTTGTATATCTCTAGTGGTTATTTGTATATCTTCCAATAATGGTCTGTCTTGGTCATTTTCTTCTCTATCAAAAAATGCTGTAGTTTTTATTTTCTTTGCTACTACAGGGGTACTCCAGCTTAAAGCATATTGAGATTGTAAAATGTTTGCCATTTCCTGTGTATTAGATGTGAGAGTTAGTCCATCTTTAGCAAGCAATGGGCCAATGCTCGTTTTGATAACTGCTTTGCGTTTAGCATAGCTAAAGAAGAATTTGCTATTTTCCTTTATAGTGCCAATAGCTTTGTGTTCATTATCAATATTCTCTCGTATGGTTGACTCCTTTATTTTAAGTAACATCAGTATCTGATTCCGGATGTTACTATGTCTTGTATCACTTAAGTTCGTTTGGCATGGGTCTTGTTTACATTTGTGGAGGGACAAGTTTGTGAATATGTGCATGACATTGTGGTCGGAGTGTATAGTTGGTGTTATAACAATGTAGTCAATTGTAGTTGCATTATTTGTCAGCACTAAATCTAGGATATTATTTTTTCTAGTTGGGCAGTGGACATGTACTAGGAGCAGTTTTTCCATAAACTCATTCAGGTGTTTTGATTTGGACCTTTTTGTCCCTGATTTCATACCACCATATTGGTTCCAGGTGCAATGTGGGAGACTAAAGTCTCCTGTAATGATTAAGTCTCTTGTTGAGTCTACAATAGCTGGGCATTGCCTGATTTTTTCCAGAACTTCAGTGAGCTCTAGATGGGAGCTATCTGGGGGGCTATAGATATTCACTAGTATTATGTCTTCTTTATTTATGCTGAGCATGATGATTAGGAGTTCACAGGCTCCATTTGAGTATGCCATGAGCAGTTCACTTTGAATGTTTTCAGGGATGTACATCAGGACACCACCATTTAGACGGTCTTCTCTGTCACATCTATGGGTGGTGTAACCTTTGATTGCAATTTCACTACTCATGATCATGGGGTTCAGGTGTGTTTCTGTGAGGGCTATAACAGTGCTAGTAGTGTTTTCCACTAGGCTCTTTAGGTAAGGTATTTTGGTATGGTTTGAGTTTGGGTAAAGGCCCTGGATGTTTAAGTAAATTATTGATACATTTGTGGAGCCATTTGTTTCATCTCCCACATATAGGGCATTTGTAGGGTTCCTGCTGGGGTTCTCGTTTGCTTTTGTATGAGGAGCCCAAGTGAGCTTTGAATGTCTTGTATTTGTTTTATGAGGTGGTAAAACCCCAATGGGGTTTCATGGTTGCTTGCTGTACTATTTTCACCAGTGGGCTTACCTGGACCCGCTACATCAGCATAAGATCTGGGTGCAGGAATGGTATTTGGTCTTGGGTTTTCTTGCACCCCTTGGGCCAAATAGTGCTGAGGGATAGTAGGCTCACTATCCCGGTATTCTCTCCGTTGAGTTTGATGTGGTTGGAATCGGATTGTTCCCTTCAGGTGGGCCAGATTGCAGTTCTCTTTAAAACAACTTCTTTCCCACCATGAGCTCTGGCAAATTTGGGGATGAAAATAGGGACATCTTGCATTGGATCTACATCCAGAAATGCCATTCCCATCGTGTATAAATTTTTTGCAGAGTGGTGGGTGAGCAAATGGGCATTCTCTTCCCTTAAGTCCATATTTACACAAGCCCCTCCTGTAATATTTGCATACTGTAAATGTCTCGGCAAACGTTTTATCCATCTCCAACATGAGATCGTCAATTACAATGACTGGATGTTCATCTCCTCTTAACGAATTAACGTCATATATACCTTTGTGGAACAAAATATCATCTTGGTACTTGTTGAACACTGAGTGATACGTCGAATAGCACCATATTACTTTATGCACAAATTTTGAGAACATCTCCCCCTTATTTTTAATGATTTTAAGCATAAACACAGTTTTACCACATCCTGTAGGGCCAGATACAATACATGTGGAAGGGCTTGTGAACCTGAATTTTTCTACAGACTCCATCTCTAACACTTCACACCCCTAAGTGGGTCATTTACAAAATATAACAAAATTTAAGTGATACTCCTTATATTCTTGTTTTTCTTCTTTTCTTCCACAGAACCGTGAATGCCGACGATGTACAGACCCCCATCATCGATATCACAGATGACCCCGATGACCGTGTAGCTACAGAACCCTTCTCCGCTGACGAACCATCACCAGCGATACCTGTAGCATGCGACACTTCAAACCGGAAGCATGATGAAGAACCCTCCACGTTAGGTATAAAGCGTGCCAGGATTGCACCGGTTGTTAGACCCCGAGTAATAGAGCCCCAACCCTCTACGTCTTACGACACAACCCCCAGAATAGTACCTTCCTCATATATACCCAATCATTCCTGTTCAGTTCCGGGTACTTCCTCCACAGCAGCAGCAGCTTCTCGTACTGTGGAGGAAGGTATAACATTCGAGTTGGTGCGCACGGGTACCCTGACCCCTGCCCTGAGTAGAAGTCAGTACGTGGTCAGGGTTGACCCTGGATCCATGTATACCAACGGTGTTGGATTGCGACGCGTAGTTGAAGGTATTGTTGAGTTTGCCCTTCAGAACCGCGATGAACGTGAAGTCCAGACGAGGTTGTCCTTCAGGTTCGGTTCAGATGACGGGGATGTAGATGATTTTTGGATAGTAATACCGTTCAGTCGGTTGGCCGCTCTAGACATAGAATATATCTTGGGCCGGAAAATGGAGGCCTCTCAAAGCAGTACAGCCTTTAATATGGACAACTTCATGGTAGATATTGACAGAGTATTCCGGGTTGCGGGTCATAGTGCCACACCTTATACTCTTAATCTCAATTCTCCGTTTATTTACAGAAAGCATTTAAACGTCGTTCGTGGTTGCGGCGTTATAGCGATAGTCTTAGCTCATATGTTCTCTGTGCTAAATACATGGACGCATAAAATTTGGTTGCCTACGGTTGTGCAGCCTGCCTCTAAACTGGCTTCAGATTGCAAGCTTGAGTTTGAGTGTAATATGGGTCCTGAAGAGCTGAGAAGGGTAGAGCAGGAAATCAATGTTCGTATAGTTCTATTTTGAATGGATGATCGTCGTAGGACTGTGTATGTTTTTAAAAGCTGTGTGAATGATCGTACAAGACCTCTACTTATTTTAGGATTGTCTGGAACATCGTATCTCCCCATCCGTAACATAAGGACTCTACGCTATTTATGATAAAAATCGAAAATATGGAAGGGATCATGATTTGTGTAAGGGATGTCTCGAGTTTGCGGTCGATATTGTGAAACATTGTAAGGAGTGCTACATGGTATGTGGGCAGTGTAAAAGCCCCAAATGTGAAAGTTGTGTAGTTGAAGCTGAGAAGAGGGAATGTAATATGTGTAGACGTACATTTTTCAATAATAATTGCTTTGAGCTCCATAAGTCATTTGGCACGTGCAGGAAAATGAGAATCTGTGAATGCGGTATGTTCATATGATGAATAATTGGGGCAAGTTTGTGCGTAAATGTAATGAAATTCACTGTTCTACATGTCATGAAAAATATAAGGTGGATGGAGTGAAGCATGTATGTTATATGAAAGATGCTAAGCCTAAAAATAGCCCTTGTATATCCTTGTACTACGATATAGAAACATACACGAACGCTGAAACCAAAGAGGTTATTAAACATTTACTCTAAAGTCAGACTATGTGTGATGAGTGCATGGAGACTGAGTGTGATGAGTGCATGGAGACTGAGTGTGATGAGTGTCACAAATGTGGTAAACGGACAAACGTTTTCAAAACGATTGCACACGGCAGCACTGTGAAACTTTTTGTATCTTATATTGTTAAATTAGCGGACAAGTTCAAAAAAATGACTGTGTATATTCTTGGCCATAACGGGGCCAAATTTGACACACAGTTCCTTTATAAGGAGTTGCTCGAACACGAATCGTCTGCGATATTTACAGGTGATCCCTTGAAAAGAGGCAACAAACTAATACAGATGCAGATAAGAGGTAATGTACAGTTTAAAGACACCCTGCTGTTCACACCTTGTAAATTAGCAAAGCTACTCAAGGTCATGGGCGTAGCCGCTGAATATTCAAAAGGGTACTTCCCTTACACATTCCTCACGAGCGAAGCTTTAAATTACGTAGGACTACCTCCACCCAAACATTATTTTAACTACACCAACATGAGTGATAGTGAGCGTGAAGAATTTGACCGCTACTACAACAGTCCATACAATATAGCTGAGGAATGCGAAAGTTATTGCGTGAATGATGTGTGCGTGCTTAGAGTATGTTTCCAGGCCTTTAGAAGAATGTACAATGTACATAGCCCGTTTCAAATGCGATCCGGTGCAAGTCGCAACCACGATCGTCTTTATGCTTTACTGTGTTCAAGAATAACTTCATGCATAGAGACACCTTGCCGTCATTCACAGAAACAATCCTCGCAGTTATGGTCACAAGGCTATTTACTGGCTCATACACCTACAGCAACAGATCGGGGTATACATAAAACACGCCAGCAACACGGGGGAAGTACCCATTAAGGTCAATGGTCGTGTTTTTTGGGTTGATGGCCTAAATGAGGATCCAGCCACTGGTGTAATCATACAACTGTAATCATACAACCAACCAACGTAGGATCAGAGCTGTGTATACAAGCCCTGAGCTGGACCTAGCCGTTCGCCATGGATACAGAATACTGAAGATACATGAGGTGTGGAGGTTTCAGAAGCTACCCAACCTTTTGAAGGATAAGGTAGAAGGATAAGGTAGAAGCATCAGGATATCGGCGAGGAGTTGATACCGAAGATGAAAAAACGGCTTATATTCAGCGTTACCGTGCCCATGAAGGTATACAGCTTGACATGTTATTATTCCAACTGGCGGTTTAAGCCAGCTGACGGATTATACCATTCCAATAATTTGTCTAAATAAACAGTGATGTGATGGTGTTTTATTTAATTCTTTTGGTTGTATATATAAACGTTATTATTATTATTTAATTATACAAAATGGCTGGTTAGGCCTTCTAAGTCAACTGGCGGGTTAAGCCAACTGCGGTTTAAGCCAGCTGACGGATTATGCCATTCCAATAATTCGTCTAAATAGAGTGATGTGATGGTGTTTTATTTAATTCTTTTCGTTGTATATATAAACGTTACTATTATTTAATTATACCAAATGGTTAGGCTGTAGACTCGATTGCGTGTGAGTTTAGTGTTTCGCGCAGTAGAACATAGTATTTTGATGTATATTTATTTTCAATATATTTAATTATTTAATATAATTGTGTGTATATATACATAATTTTTTTTTTCCTGTACTAATATGTTGATGATTATACTCCATCTTTTCTATATTATTATTTTCAGTATATTTAATATTAATATTTTCAATACATTTAATTATTTAATATAACTCTATATATATGTATATGTATATATATATATGTAAAAATGAACCATAAATAATTCCCATATTCCTATACTATCTTATTCTTCATGTAATTCTTGTATTCATTTACATAGTTCTTGTATCCATTTTGGAAAAAAGTAGCCATTTTAAAAATTCATGTTATATGGTTCATGTATTTATATAATCCTGTATATTCTTATATATTTAACTTTATATAATGCCTATACGTGAGTTTGGATAAAATTTTTGATTTGCTTTCTACTTTGCCAAATAATTGGTGACCTGTTCTTTTTTAAAATCTTATAATCATTTTTTTAGATTTCGCTTAATAAGGAATCTTGCTTAAGCTTTGCAGTGTTCATATTTTGTATACATTCTCTTTCGTTATAAAAGATGAGATCATGTCTTGCCTAAGCATTTAAATTGTACATCTTAAACCTTAAAATTTTACTCATATGCATATTTTAGTGTAAAGATGCATAGTCCAATTTCCACTTTTAGTTAACTTGGCAGATCATGATAACATCAGATCTGAAAAGTCGCGGTTTAAGATAAAAATATGGTTTCATCTTCAAATATTTTGTTTACTCGTTCAAGCCTTACCACAGCTAAAAAATTTACTTTATTTTCGAATATTGTGCAAAAATAATGCAGCCTATTTAGCATTTAATAATAATGATGTTAGCAGTTTTGGGGTATATAAACCCCAGTAAAAATCTTCCATTGCCATTCAGAAGCTAATTCAGAGGCTGAGCACGACCTGTACATTTTAGCAGTAAATTACAGTAAAAGATAGTATTTATCTTATCCTTCGAGCCTTGCTCTCTTCAGAAGAACTTAGTCATTAAACTTTCCGGATACGAAATAAGAAGAGTCCGGAATCTTCAGAATTTTTAGTAAGTCTACCAGAGTCCTCCGAGCCACTATAGAAGAACTCGGAGAGTAATATAGAAGAAAACTACTGCAAGTCACACATCCGTTGCTGCCACCTAACTAGGACCCCCGTCGACTTCGAATCAACCCAGGCCATAGACGGAGTGGTTAGCATATATGTATATATATATATATATATATATATACATATATATATATATTTCTCCTGTACTGTTATATTGATGGTTATACTCCATCGTTTTGTATATTATTAGATTATATATATATATTCCTCGTTCGTATTTCTGATATTATTATTAATTTTTATAGCATATATTCCATCGTTTGATTGTATATTTATTTTCTATATATTTCGTGAAAATGATTCTAATAATTCATCTACATAAACAGATGATGTAATGGTGTTTTATTTAATCCTTTTGGTTGTAAACGATATTATTATTTAATTATACCAAATGGCTGCCTTCTAAAGCGGCTGACGGATTTGTAAGCCAACTGTTATTATATACACCTGCCTTCGAGGTCTTCTATGTAAACTGGGTGGTTAAACCAACTGGTGGATTAAACCAACTGGCGGATTATGCCAAAGGCGGAAAACCATCTGTTGAGAATGTATGCTTTAATTAATTAAATAGGGCAACCTAACAACTCAACCCGAATAATGTACCCATGAACAAGCCATTTACACCTTCTAAGAAGCCTTCTAAGCCAACTGGCAGATTAAATCAACTGGCTGATTAGGACCTTATAAGACAGCGGGCGCTCGGATGAACTCTCCTTTCTCTCTTAGGTTAGGTATACCCCTTTGGGGGGTGAGACTGTCCCATCTTCTCCCCCAAAGACCCTCTCTTAGGTTAGGTATACCCTTTGGGGGATGAGGCCGTCCCACCTTCTCCCTCAAAGAGGTCAGGTGGATTCCCCCAGCTTGCTGGGGAAGTTCCCCTTCATTGCAACTTGGGGGATAACCCCTCCCCTTGTTACATAACCTCTTGCAACATTCCCCCTCCCTCTTTGCAACATTTACCAACATTTGCAGGTGCATTGCACTCTCTCCTGCGGTCATACTACTCTCCTGCAATCAACGAAATGTTAGTGCCTGCTGCAAACTATGACACGATTGTCTTCTATCTCTTTGGCACATAACCTTCAAGTACTGGTCTTCCTTTTCGTTGTTTGTCTTTAGTTGACTTTGTTTTAAGATAGTGTTTGGAATTGCCCCACATCCCTTTTACAGAAATGTCCAATCTTCAGCAATTTCTCTATAGTATATCTTTCTCCAATAAACTCACAACTTTTATGCAAATATCTTCTAGTAGCTGCCGTAATGTAGCCATTGCATGTGAACATATCAGTTTAGTTCACTTGTAAAAGAGTTGAAGTCACTCGTTATTTCGATACATGATGTACAAAACTAGAATTGTTTATAAAACACAATAGATAATAATGGCACTATTATATGGGAAATATTTTATAAACACAACTATTCCACTGTAGTTAAGTAAAGAATGAAAAAGCTATTAACCTAAATTCGATTTTTGATGAAAAGAACAAAGGATAACATACCTGAATGATGCCGTTGTAAGAATGCTTTCAGATAGTTAACTGATATCGCACATGCATAACGTGCACAAGTTAAATTATGGCATTTACGAACATTTGTTTCCAAATTATATATATATATATTATCGTAAAGAACGACGCTTGTATAGGAGATATTCCGCGCAAGACGAGAGAGAGAAAACGGAACAAATGAAAAAATGAAGTAACCACCTGGGAATCGAACCCGGGATCTTCCGATTGCCGGTCAGACGCGATACCATTACACCATGGACTTCACTCTTCCAAATGCCGTAATTCTTCTACATACTCGCAGAAACCAATGCCCCAAGGGGGCACCTCCCGCATGCCGTAACATTATATACATTCAACTGCAAAGAACACGCAGTATAAATAACGTAAAGAACGACGCTTGTATAGGAGATATTCCGCGCAAGACGAGAGAGAGAAAACGGAACAAATGAAAAAATGAAGTAACCACCTGGGAATCGAACCCGGGATCTTCCGATTGCCAGTCAGACGCGATACCATTACACCATGGACTTCACTCTTCCAAATGCCGTAATTCTTCTACATACTCGCAGAAACCAATGCCCCAAAGGGGGCACCTCCCGCATGCCGTAACATTATATACATTCAACTTGGCACCGGAAGATCCCGGGTTCGATTCCCAGGTGGTTACTTCATTTTTTCATTTGTTCCGTTTTCTCTCTCTCGTCTTGCGCGGAATATCTCCTATACAAGCGTCGTTCTTTACGTTATTTATACTGCGTGTTCTTTGCAGTTGAATGTATATATATATATATATATATATATATATCAGCTATTGATTGATGGCGTGGAAAACGCAGTTTAATAATAAACAGGAATACCAGAGAAAGAATAAACATCCTTCAAAGTTTAATAGTACCAACGTTTCGGAATGCACTAATTCCATCTTCAGGGCTAAAACAATAAAATGCCAAATCACATAAAATACAAATTGCTTAATAACAATTTAAAATAAAGTTAAAAATTATAAAAAGTAGCTAAGAAAATGTAACACATTAAAACTTTTAATTAAAAGTTTTAATTAAAAGTTTTAATTAAAAGTTTTAATGTGTTTAATTAAAAGTTTTAATGTGTTCAATTTTCTTAGCTACTTTTTATAATTTTTTACTTTATTTTAAATTGTTATTAAGCAATTTGTATTTTATGTGATTTGGCATTTTATTGTTTCAGTCCTGAAGATGGAATTAGTGCATTCCGAAACGTTGGTACTATTAAACCTTGAAGGATGTTTATTTTTTCTCTGGTGTTCCTGTTATTATTATATATATATATATATATATATATATATATATATATATATATATATATATATATATATATATATAATATATATATATATAGGGTGGGTCAACAAAACGAAGGCCTTAACTTCATATGAACGTAAATTTGACCGTAAGGTATTGTGTATAATTGTTATACTATATACAGTAGGTATCTAGTAAGACTTATTGTACACGTGTGAATAAAATATTAAGCTAATTATTAAAAAAACATGGGAGTTTTAATCGCATTAACCTTTTGCTGCGTCATGTGGATATTTCCCAATAATTTTGTTCGGATATATCCGAATTACGCAGCGTAAAAGTTAATAAATTAGTTCAAAAACATATTGCTGAAAAATTTTAATGTTTGTTTCTTCTGTCTCAGGAATTAATGGGCCTTTAAAATGCTAATATATAATGAAGACCTTATTCTAATAAAAACTTAGACTAGAGAAAAATTATGGTACCCAGAAAAGTGATAATTGAGTTCTCGAATAAAAATTGGACAAGAAATTGGGTAGAAAAAGCGCTGCACGCACTGAAGGAAGCATAGAAGTCGTTGCAAACCTGATTTGCAGCCAAGAAGACCAACCTGGAATGTACAAATCTCTAAGAGAAATTGAAAGAGCAACTCGCATTTCACGAAGTACGGTGCGGAGAATCGTCAGACATGATTTACTCATGAATCTTTTCAAACGAATGAAAGTTCACGAGTTCACGTATCCTAATGAGCGGAAGAGGATAACATGCTGCCAGCATTTGTTAGCAAGATTTCCTGCTCATACTGTTAGGCGAATTGGAGCAAGTGTAGTTTACGTCCCCCTGTGGTGCCAAGTGTAGTTTACGTTCCCCAAATTTGTTCGCGTATACCTAATCAAATAAAACGTTAAAACTAACGAGAATATTACGACTTAACCCAACCAATCGTCAATATATATATATATATACACAGTATATATATATATATATATATATATATATATATATATATATATATATATATATATGAGATCCAAGAATAAGCACCCCAAAGTCCCCAATCCAAGAAAAAGCACCCCAGTTACATCCCAATCCAAGAAACAGCACCCTAGTTCGACCTCAATCCAAATTAAAGGATTTTAACAGCACTTAGCACACATCAACACTTTTTTAATAAGATTTTTTCCCTTACACCAATTTATTACTGGCAATGGATCTTCAACCAATAATGGTAACACTTAAATTTGAAGTGCTACCATTATTATGGGGTGCTTATTCTTTGATTGCTTCTACACACACACACACATATATATATATATACATATATATATATATATATATCGAAACCTACGGTAAAATTATTGAATGCCCAGTTAGGTTAATTGAATGCCAGGTTAGGTCAACTGTACGCCCTTGACGATTGGTTAGGTTAAGTCGTGATATTTTCTTTAAAACTAACGAAAATATTACGATTTAACCTAACCAATCGTGAAGAGCGTACAATTAACCTAACCTGGCATTCAATCAACCATTTTAGAACAATTAATTCCATTTTAACTCCATTTAACTTCATTTTAGAACAATCCAAGAATAAGCACCCTCGTTCGAAAGAGTACCCGAAATTGGTTTAGGGTGCTTACTCTTGGATTGCTCATATCGGAGCGGCTCTTGCGAGAGCGTTCCACTTTTACCCAGAAAATTATGGTATCTGCTTCCATTTCAAAACTTGGAAAATCTCTCGTTTTTGTTGAACCTAAGGGCTAAAGTTAATGCTGCGTACTATCAACTAATCCTAGAGAAACATTTGCCCATCACTGGTGATAAATCAGGAGAGCGATTCACCATCTAAAATGGGGCAACTAGCCACACAGTAAACTTGACTGTCTTTTCTATATATATATATATATATATATATATAAATTGACGATTGATTAGGTTAAGTCGTAATATTTTCGTTAGTTTTAACGTTTTATTTGATGGATTCATTTAAACAATATCTCCTAAAGATCCTAGTGTAGTTTACGTTCCCCAACTTTGAACTAGTGTAGTTTGTGTCCCCTTTTGCGTCAGGGGGACGTAAACTACACTTGCTCCGGCGAATTTGTTTCAGTAACGTTTTTGTTGAACCTAAGGGCTAAAGTTAATGCTGCGTACTATCAACTAATCCTAGAGAAACATTTGCCCATCACTGGTGATAAATCAGGAGAGCGATTCACCATCTAAAATGGGGCAACTAGCCACACAGTAAACTTGACTGTCTTTTCTATATATATATATATAATATATATAAATTGACGATTGATTAGGTTAAGTCGTAATATTTTCGTTAGTTTTAACGTTTTATTTGATGGATTCATTTAAACAATATCTCCTAAAGATCCTAGTGTAGTTTACGTTCCCCAACTTTGAACTAGTGTAGTTTGTGTCCCCTTTTGCGTCAGGGGGACGTAAACTACACTTGCTCCGGCGAATTTGTTTCAGTAACGAGAAAACGTTTACCGTTTCAACTCCGGTGAACACTCAAAACAATCGGGTGTATTCAAGAGCATAAAAAAGATTCATGTGTCGTCGGAGCGGCTCTTGCGAGAGCGTTCCACTTTTACCCAGAAAATTATGGTATCTGCTTCCATTTCAAAACTTGGAAAATCTCTCGTTTTTGTTGAACCTAAGGGCTAAAGTTAATGCTGCGTACTATCAACTAATCCTAGAGAAACATTTGCCCATCACTGGTGATAAATCAGGAGAGCGATTCACCATCTAAAATGGGGCAACTAGCCACACAGTAAACTTGACTGTCTTTTCTTCGAGCTAATGTTCCGGACTTTATTGAAAACGAACATTGGCCTGCGAATAGTTCAGATTTAAATCCACCGGATCTTGCAGAAGTTTGTCTACGAATATTCTATCGAAAACCTGATATCATTGCGCCAGACAACTGAGGACGCTTGGGAAAAGTTATCGCAGAGATTTATCGATTGACTCATTGATCAGTGGCGCTCAAAGCCAGGAGTCTGCATTCAGCAAAGCGGTGGACATATTGATCAATGTTGCAAGATGCTGCAAAGGGGCTATGCAACAAAGGGGAGGGGATGTTGTAAATCGTTATGCACGAAGGGGGAATGTTGCAAGTTGTTATGCAACAAAGGGGAGGGGGAATGTTGCTAGAGCAACAAGGGGTTATGCAACTCCGAGTTGTTATGCAACAAAGGGGGAAGGTGAATGTTGCAAGAGCAGCAAGGGGTTATGCAACTTGGAGGCGGAGTTATCCCCCAAGAGAAAGAGAGAGGAAAAAGAGAGAAAGAAAGAGAGGTGTTCGCCTGGCAGGAGCCAAGCGCATATTAAGACTTCAGCCGAGCGGTTGTTGTCTTATAGGGCCCCTAATAAGCCAGCTGGCTTATCTGGCTGAGTTGCCAGTTTGCGCTATTTATTTAATTAAAGCATATATTCTGGCATAATCAGTCAGTTGGCGTATCTGGTTGAGTTGCCAGCTTGCGCTATTTATTTATTTAAAGCATATATTCTGGCTTAATCCACTAGTTGACTTAGAAGACGTAAATGGCTTGTTCAGGTGTACAGGTTGACTTGCCAGATAGCACTATTTATTTAATTAATGCATATACTCTGGATTAGAAATCCGCTTTAGAAGCCAGCCAATTGATATAATTAAATATCGTATACAACCAAAAGAATTAAATAAAACACCATTACATCAATCTGTTTATTTAGGCGAATTAATGGAAATATATAGAAAATAAATATACAATGGAATATATTTGGTCAAAAATAATAATAGCATACGGACGATGAATATATAATAAATATACAATGGAACATATATATGATGAAACATAATAATAGCATAAGAAACACAAACGGGAAATATATAATAAAAAATGTACAAAATGTTGTATTATCAATATATTAGTACGGGAAAAATATATATATATATATATATATATATATATATATATATATATATAGTTATATTAAATAATTAAATATATTGAAAATAATAATACACGAAACGTATAATCAAATGCATATTAGTACAGGAAATATATATATATATATAAATAAATAAATTACACCCTTATGTTCTTCGGGGTATATTAAATAATTAAAAATATTAATATACGAAACGTATAATCAATTGCGTATTAGTATAAGAAATATATATATATATACAATTAAATAAATAAATATACATCCTTTATGTTCTACGGCTCAAAACGCTAAACTCACACGTAATCGAGTCTACATTCACATTGTTATTACTTTGTACTACGCGGTAAAACCGTCCAAGCAACACTTCACCGTTTAACTTGTACGGATGCCTGTACTCGACATAAATGGCTTTCATTCGTTCAATACTATTTTTGTGCCCACTTTACACTAGGTTGGCAATTTATCTTTAAACACGGCTAGAATACAATCAAAAGCACGCGCAAAGAGGTCATCGTTCACCACAACATCATTATTAAATTCAAGTTTATAAACACGCCTTCCCAAACGAGGGTTTTTTCATACCGTCCCGAGCTTTTCAATCGTGAACTCTTCTTCACAACGCATAGCGGCAATTGAAATAATCTTCCAAGTCGTAACGACAGCTCTTCATTATATAGAGGTACAGTTTCTGAGGGTGAACAGTGTAGGTGAGCTCATCCCTGTACCGCTCAAGTGCTTTGTACCAAAGTTCAGGATATTTCGAAGAATCTAAACCTTTTAAATATGCATCAAGCTCTAGACCATTCTCGCCTTGTTCATTCCTACATTCGATAAATCCGTCGAGCAGGGCGGTGTATGCGTATTCAAGAACCGTGTCAAAATAAATCATATCCATAACACGAGCGTCTAATATAGGCTTCAGCTTGCAGAATCCGACGATTTCTAACATTCTGTCGAGGATGAAACGGTTTCGCATAGGGACAAGAACGTTATAATCAGATGCATTCTTCCACATCAGTCGTATATCAATGCATGGCTATTCGTTATTTATACACAACATGCAAACAACGGCATATGAGGGGGGCGTCACTAATCTGCTCTCTTCTTGTACCTACACCTGCAGGTATTTTATAATAGTCCTCTACCCACTTCTCAACTATCACGAAGATTCTATTCATCTCCTCAACACTTAAATAAATAACATTACGTTTACCAGAGTTTGCTTGCCTGCAAATCGTTTCAAGTACATAGTTAATGGTGCCGGTTTCACGTCTGAACACGGGCAATGACTTCGTCACGGAGACATCGTACGAGGCGTTGAGAATGCTTATCAAAGGAAGTTCCATCGTATTCGCACGTCCACACGGTTGAAGCTCTGAGATGACTATGAGCCGCAGGTGGACGGAACGGCTCGACGGGCGGAGTGAGTCACGCTGATGAAACGTGTACGGGTTTGTTAGAACTCGTGTGTTTCGTGAGGTACACGGGTGGGCGGATCGCTGGGGGAGGAGCGAGTCACACTGCTGAGGCGTGTACAGGCTTGTTCGAACACTTGTGCCCTTGGACAAACAGAATTTTCCGCTACACGAAACAATACCGGCTTTAATGTTTTATCACTCACCAGACGTTCATTTCCAAAAACTAAACATCTTCACAATCCGGTGCACTATTTGAAAGAAACATATGCCCATATTTATCCTTTTTGTTTAACCGTCGATACTCGTCTCGAAAGTCTGTTAAAAACTCACACAGCCCATTAGCCACAACCTCACTACAAACCTCGTCATGATATATATTAATATAGTGGTAAAAATACTTAAGATTCTCCATGATGACAAGATTTACATTCTCAACCGTAGGGTACGAGTAGTCAGTACGGTGTAACATGACATAATATCGCTTGTCAACCACTCATCAACAAGACTCACTATCTATAGCCGTTGCTTATCTTCTGAACGTGTTGCTTCTTTGCTTCTTCTACTTCGCGGTATATGTGAGCCTCTATAAACGTTAGGTCTACAACATACTTCAATACATCGTTTGTACTACGAAATCCTACAATGCCCTCGCCAGAATACCCGTAGAGTATTTGAAAATCTTGGTCTTTAGCGCGCGACTCAATGTAGCCTTAAAATTATCAAAGGAGGGGGGAATAGGGAATTTTTCAGTATCCACCACATCTTGGCACTTTACCGAATACCACTTCATAAACGTTGAACACGCAATATTGAAGGTAGCCACTACTATTTTTTCTACGCGAGTGAACACACGTCTGAGCTCGAAGGTATGCAGAGGTCAACTGAGCACGCAGGGATAGAGATATGCTCAGGCAGCGGCAGGACTCACGTTGCCGATCTTACAGTGGGCGGACCCTAGCTTTTTATTGTACACACACACACGCACGCACGCAAAGGAGAAAATGAAAGCTTAATTGAAACAAATATACGTGATAAATAAACATATCAATGAACATATATATAAATACAATCAAGGATTAAGGTAGCCAAAGGGTACGGTATCATAGATACCAGGCACCTGGTAACGCTTCCTATAGGTGTGACGGCATACCTTCGTGCCCCTAAGTTCCTTCACACACCCCAGTTTCTGCGCCAGAAAATTGTGCGTCCCCATAGTCAGTTGGGGTAGCTGGTCACCCTCATCATCATCCAAGCACACTAGATCCTTCAACGAGTCAAAGTTAACGACTCGACCGTTAAAGGAGTACACAGTCTTCTCACCAGTGGCACGGTTTTCACTTAGATCATCAACCCAAAAAACACGACCATTAACTTTAATGGGTACTTCACCCTTGTTGCGGGCGTGCTTTATGTATACACCTGTCTGCTGCTGTAGGTGTATGAGCCAGTAAATAGCCTTGTGCCCATAACTGCGGGGATTGTTTCTGTGGATAAAGGCTAAGGTGTCTTTAGGCATGAAGTTATTCTTGAACAGCGTAAAACATAATGAGGCGATGGTGGTTGCGACTTGCAACGGATCGCATTTGAAACGATCTATGTACATTCTTCTAAAGGACGGAAACATCCTCTAAGCACGCGCACATCATTCACGCAATAACACTCACATTCATCAGCTATATTATAAGGATTACATTCATTAAAACTGTTGTAGTATCGGTCAAAATCTTCACGTTCATCTGTACTCGTACAGTCATAGTTAAAGTAATGTTTGGGTAGAGGTTCTCCTACGTAATTTAAATTCCGCTAGTGAGGAATGTGTAAGGGAAATATCCTTTTGAAACTTCAGCGGCTACGCCCATCACCTTGGGTAGCTTTGCTAATTTACAAGGTGTGAATAATAAAGTGTCTTTAAACTGTACATTACCTTTATTTGCATCTGTATTAGCTTGTTGCCTCTTTTCAAGGGGTCACCTGTAAATATCTCAGATGACTCGTGCTCAAGCACCTCCTTATAAAGGAACTGTATCAAATTTTGCCCCGTTATGGGCGAGAATATACACAGTCATTTTTTTTTAACTTGTCCGCTAACTTGACAATATAGAACACAAAGAGTTTCACAGGGCTATCGTGGGCATTCGTTTAAAAAACGTTTGTCTGTTTACCACATTTGTGACACTCATCACACTCGCTCTCCATACATTCATCACAGATAGTCTGGCTTACAAGTAAATGAGGAATAACCTCTTTGGTTTTAGCATTCGTATATGTTTCTATATCGTAGTACACAGTTATACAAGGGCTGGTTTTAGGCTTGGCGTCTTTCATATAACATACATGCTTTACTCCAACCGCCTTAAATTTCTCATGGCATGTACAACAGTGAATTTCATCACATTTGTGCTCAAACTTTCCCCAATTATCCATCATATGAAACATGCCACATTCACAGATTCTCATTTTCTTGTACGTGCCAATTGATTTATAGAGCTCAAAACAGTTATTATTGAAAAATGTGCGTCTGCACACATCACAATCCCTCTTCTCAGCTTCAACTACACAGCTTTCACATTTGGAACTTTTACACTGCTCACATACCATGTGGCATTCTTTACAGTGTTTCACGATATCATCCGCAAACTCGATACACCCCTTACACAGATCACGATGTCGCTCATATTTTCGACTTTTATCATAAATCGCGTAAAGGTCCTTATATTACGGATGGGTAGATATGTTGTTCCTGATAGCCCTAAAACATGTAGGGGTCTTATACGATCTCTCACACTGCTTTTAAAAACATACACAGTCCTACGACGATCATCCATTCCAAATACAACTATACGAACTTTCATTTCCTGTTCTACTCTTCTCAGCTCTTCAGAACCCATATTACAGTCAAATTCAAGTTTACTGTCTACAGCTAGTTTAGGGGCACGCTCCACTACCGTAGGCAACCAAATGTTTTTTACCTATGTATTTAGTACAGTAAACATACGGGCCAAGACTACTGCTATAAAGTCGCAACCACGATGGGCGTTTATATGCCGTCTATAAATAGCCTGAGAATTGAAGTTGAGAATATAAGGTGTGGCACTAAGACCCGCAACACTGAATACACGGTCAATATTTACCGTGAAGTTGTCCATATTGAAGGCTATACTACTTTGAGAGGCCTGCATTATACGGGCTAGTATATACTCTATATCTTCAGCTGCCAAGCGTCTGAACGGTATTACTACCCAAAAATCATCTACATCTCCGTCATCTGACCAGAATTCGAAGGATAGCCTCGTCCTAACTTCACGTTCGTCGCGGTTCTGAAGGGCAAACTCTACAATACCTTCAACTATGCGCCGTAGTCCGTGTTCAACACCATTGCTATACAGAGATCTAGGATCAACCCTGACTCTATACCGATTTCTAGTCAAGGCCGGGGTGGGGGTAGCGGTGCGCACCAACTCGAATGTTATGCCATCCTCAACAGAACGCGAAGCTGCTGTAGAGGATGTACCCGGAAATGAATAAGGGGTTATATTTGAGGAAGGTACTATTGTGGGGGTTGTGTCGTAAGACGTAGAAGGTTGGGGCTCTATTACTGGTGGTCTAACAACCGGCTCAATCCTGGTGCGCTTTATACCTGACGTGGTGGGCTCTTCATCATGCCTCCGTTTTGAACTGACGCGTGATACAGGTATCGCTCGTGAGGATTCGTCAGCGGGGATGGATTCTGTGATCACAACTGCACGGTCAACGGGTTCGTCTGTAATATCGATGACGGGGTGCTGTACATCGTCGTCATTCACGGTTCTGTGAAAGAAGAAAACAAAATATAAGGAGCAGCACTCAAAATTCATAATATTTTGTAAATGACCCACTTAGGGGTGTAACGTGTTAGAGATGGAATCTTTTGAAAAATTCAGGTTCACAAGCCCCTCCATATGTATTATAGCTGGCTCTACAGGATGTGGAAAAACTGTATTTATGCTTAAAATCATTAAATATAAGGGGGAGATGTTCTCAAAATTTGTGCATAAAGTGATATGGTGCTACTTGACGTATCAGTCGGTGTTCAACGAGTACCAAGATGAAATTTTGTTCCACAAGGGTGTATATGACGTTAATTCGTTAAAAGGTAATGACCATACAGTTATTATAATTGACGATCTCATGTTAGAAATGGATAAACGTTTGCCGAGACATTTACAGTGTTCTTCCACCATCTTGACATAAGCGTATTCTTCATCAACCAGAATCTATTTTTCAAAAATAGATACATGCGCGATGTGTTGCTAAATATACAATATCTAGCCTTATTCGCACAACATAGAGATGTGTCACAAATTGGGGTATTAGCCAATCAAATGTTCCCGAATCAACGTAAGGAGTTTTTGGAGGTTTATAAAGAGGCCACAAACCAGCGTTATGGATATTTGCGTGTGACCTTCACCCTCGAAACACGTTTAGGGTGCTTCTAAGAACGAATATATTCCCAAGCGAACCTGAAACGTTGTATATTCCAGAATGACAAATAGGCTGAAGAAAATCGTGAATTAATAAAAATCTATCAACGATTGCCCGGGGCACTGCAACAGATGTTTGTTAAAAATATCGACTCTGACTTTTTAAAATGCATCTGTGAAATCTGTCTTAATGTTATAAAATGTAATGTGCCAATGAAACCCTCTCAGAAGGCCCGCCTACGTCGTTCCAAGAACATAATACGAGCGCTCGCTCATAAAAGTCAAACTGTGGGTAAGAAAAAGCGATTATTGTACAAAGCGGAGGATCATTCCTACCCATCTTATTTTCAGTTTTGGGTCCTTTACTGACTAGATTAATATAATGAAGAAGGTGGTTGTGATTCCGCACGAGGTGTATGCTTCATTGCAAAGTTCAAAGATTCCAGACACGGCTCTAGAACCCCGTAAAAGTAGGCTTAAAAGAATGGAAAGCGAGTTGCTACCCTATTAAACAGTGAAAAGTCACCTGATGAGAAAAGGATCTTGTACCAAGAGGCTTTGCAGAAATTTCTTCATGAGTACGAAGATTATAAGAATCCTACAGAGCTCCCCGTGGTTATTAGGCACAGCGCGAGTAGTGCTGAGCATGGCGACACAGGACCTGGCCCCGACGTTAGAGATGACCAACCAAAGAACAACGGAACACAACACATCGAACATGTGCTAAAAAACAGCCTCCCACATACATTGAGGAATAAAGGCTTAAGTCTTTATAATCTATTGAGTGAGGACCCCATCATACAGTGGGCCGATACAGGCGAGGTCATTGTTGAAGGAACAAGGGTACAAGGATCCAATATCGTTGATATTGTTCATGATCTGGTGAGAAAGTGGGACAGACCCTCGCCAACAGGATGGAAGCATATTAAAGCAAGACTACAACAAATAAATGTCCCCAAAACATTGATAGGTAATCTGAATAGGTTAAAAGACTTGGATCAAGTCTCGCATGTGTCACAACTGAGTACGCCATCGCCCCCAGCAGCAGCGTCTCTGAAGAGGAGAAAGAAGAGAACAAACGGCCAACCTTATCCACGTGTCTCTAAAATACGCAAATGGCTAACATATTAAGTAAACGCTATTATGACATTTCTAACCCCGCCTCCTATGGTGGCGTTAATAGACTGTACAGAGGTGTTTACGGTGTAAGGAAAAAGATGTTGAGCGGTTTTTGCGGGAACAGGATGCTTATACACTTCATAAACCGGTGAGAAAAAGGTTTAAAACGGCCAAGACAACGCGGATTCGATTGACTCTATTTGGCAGGCGGATTTAACAGACATGCAAAGATATTCAGTGTATAATGACGGATACCGCTACATCCTATTCATAATAGATGTATTCTCTAGATATCTGTGGCTAATTCTCCTGAAGAATAAATCCCCTGAAACAGTTGCTGAAGCGACCAAAACGTTGATGTTAAAAGAAGAAAGCGTTCCTGGCTACTTTTGTATGGATATGGGGAAGGAATTTATAGGTCGCGCTTTTTAGAACATGCTGACAGAGTTTAATATCAGTTACTACACTAGCGCTTCTCTACATACGGCCTCTTTAGCTGAAAGAGTTCAACGTACCATAAAGGAGCGCATGCACCGCTATTTTACACATAAAAACACATACAGATATATAAACGTTCTTGGTTCATTGGCTTCATCATACAACCGTTCACACCACCGTGAACGCCTAACGCACAACGCCTAACGAAGTTTTAGAAAGAGGTACGCTGCCAGAGGTGAGAAGAGATGGAGCACCGCCACCACACTCTACACATTTCAAAATCAATGATTATGTAAGACTATCACGTTCGGGAAATAAATTCGCGAAGGGATTTGAGCAAGGATGGGCACGTGAGATTTTTAAAGTTCGTGCTATGAGACCTAAAGGTGAGATAATGATGTATTACGTGGAACATTTGAATGGGAAAGAGATCGCTCGAGGCTTTTACCGCGAGGAGTTGCAGAAAGTTACATTTAATTTAGGAAAAGGTGTGTTTAAAATTGAAAAAAATTCAGGCAGCAATGGTTCAGGAAAGAGAAAAATGTACCTGGTGAAATGGCTGGGTTACCCAGAAAGCTTCAACACCTATATAAAACTGTTGCAATAATGAAGCTTAATTAGTATGCAACATGGCGCCTAGCCTCGCCAAATTTGTGACAGAAATCCACGGACCCATTGAATTGGAGCGTGATTCGTATGAGGTGGGCTTATGTGAACTCCAGTTAGCCACCAAACTTTTAACTCTTGAAAATGAGCAAATCATATTTCTGATCCTTAGAAAAACCGATGAGTGCGAAAAATTAGGCATAACCTTAGACAATACTATGCGTTCAGTCCTATTCGGTGAGGACCGGTACTGTAGCACAAATGTATCGCTAGGAATCGGGCATTATGATACAGCCATGGACATTGTCACGGGGTTAAACAAAAGTCTTGAAAAGTCGTACCTGAAAAACGATTTACTTTTTGAAGTCATAACCATCGACATGCCTGCATGCACATTGAAGTTAAAGTCAACGCTTAGTAGAAATATTAAAGATAAAGAGCTGTTCACAATTGTGGCTGAGGGCCGATATAGCGCAGCTCTCCAAAGTGATACCTTTCACGAGGCACAGCATGACTTGTCCAGCTTAATGTATCAATTGAAGATGGAGAAATTGGGTGAAAGCTCTCCGCCCCCAGACATGTGCTATATTTACAGCAATATTGTAGAGCACCAATTTGTTGGGGACACCCAGGCGCGCGCCTGCTGCGCATTGCACACATCCCCAACCATAGAGGGAAAAGTTTGAGCATTACATATGACAAGCCCCATTATTTGAATGTTGCGACTAATCAATTAACCAACATCTCGATATACCGAGTGTCCCAATAAAATGTTTACACATTATATATATATATATATATATATATATATATATTATATATATATATATATATATATATATATATATATATATATATATATATACAGTGATATATATATATATATATATGCACAATTTAGATGATAGTAATATGCGCTGATGTATTAGTATATTTATAGTACTTAGTAGTAGTAGTATAGTAGTATAGTAATGGTGTATTGTACTTAAATAACAGTAGTATCCCTTGTTACAGGAAATGGCGGCATTGCAGTTATCGTTTGAGCAACGTAAGTGTATTCTGAAGCACTACTGGAAGACGGAGAATGTGGCTGAGGTACAGAGACATTGAAGAAATGAGTTTGGAACATTACCACCATCACGGGTAAGAATTACAAGATTACGTGATAAGTTTGAGACTGACGGAACAGTGCAAAACGTCAACAAAGGCCGATCTGGAAGACGTCGCACTTCAACTGACAATGAAAGTGTTGAGACCGTGTTACAAGGCAATGTTCTCGTGAGACTGGTGTTTCTAAATCCAGCGTTCATCGCATTTTGTGACGTGAAAAGTGGAAACCGTACATACCTAGACTGCTCCATGCAATGAATGAGGACGATCCAGATTGTCGAAAAGAATTTTGTGAGTGGTTTTTGCACATATGTGATGAAAAAAATCTTTTCCTGATTTGATTGTTTGGTCCGATGAAGCTACTTTTAAACTTAATGGTACTATCAATCGACACAACTGTGTGTACTGGGTAAGGTACGTTGATTTTGGAACTGTGATCTTGGACTAGTCTAGATAGAAAGGTATTAATGTATAAAAAACGTTGCACCAACTCATATTTGTGAAAATGATTGTATTTTTTGAGGATTGTTAATTATTTTTAAGTTGTAAAATTGCCGAATTTTACGCGTAAAATCGCGCGCGCGGCATTCGCGCAATGTAAACAAACAAAATATCGGAACTTATTTCATCAAAATAATCAATTAAAATTCGGCTTTTTTAACAAAACGATGCTTCAAACTTATTGTAAATGCATTATAGATGTTTATTAGTGTATTATTTTGTATTTTTTAAGGATATTTACCTATAAAATGTGTATTAAATTAAGTTATTTTATGATGCGTTCATTTAATTGTGTTTATTTTCAGATATTTCATAAAAATGGGTAAAAAACGGAAGTCTGCAATGTTAACTCGAAGTGATAGTGGCAAAAAAGTCAGTGGCCAGCCTTCCCCTTTGGATAAAACAGAGCCTCCTACCCTCCGCCAAGTTATTCAGTACAGTTATTTCCTCCATAACAGCCACCCGGACTTGAAAGACTATGATATTGCTAAAATGATAGCAAAGGATGTGATTGAGATGGAGCACCGACAATTCAGCGCAGGACAATTCAGCGCCGACAATTCAGCGCAAGTCAGTACAGTTAAAAGTTTAGTTAAAAATAATAAAAATAAATCGCAATAAATAAAAAAGAGAAAAATTTGTATATTTATATATATATGCTAAATTGGGTCTGTATCGAAGGAGTGACATTTCAAAGGAGTGACATAACAAAGGAGTGACATAAATACCGTAACGGAGTGACATAACGAAGGAGTGACAAATCGGAGATAAAATTCAAAGGAGTATAATTATTAAAATTTTATTTAAAAAAACAAAATTTTAGAATTGTTAAAATTAAGATTTTATTTCAAAAACTAGAAACCTAACCTAACCTAACCTAACCTAACCTAACAGTTGCAAGCCTCTCTTCCCTCTGGATTTGTTCTTTCTTCTTCTTTGTTGGTATTTTCGCGCTGAATTGTCTTGCGCTGAATTGTCTGCGCTGAATTGTCGGCGCTGAATTGTCCTGCGCTGAATTGTCGGGTCACGGATTGGGGATCTGGCAGGCAGTGAACCCGCGGCTGCCCCTGTATGAGGAATATTATGTAGTGAAATTGGTGGATAAAGTGTGCTTCAAGAAAGCAAAAGAGATAAACAGGAAATCTCTTTCTACAGTCCAGGAGCAGAATCTGGAGGAAAAGCTGGATAAACTTTTTGACATTTCTGCTTGCACCTGTAAGCTACCTGTTCGTCCCTTTGATGACAATGCTGTGAAGTGCAAGAAAGAAAATTGTCAAACACAGCACATAATCTGCACTTGTCCTCCCAGTAAGAAGGTAATGCTATTATTTTTTTAACTTTTAACTGGCCTAACTTAGTGCGATTAGGTGCCTTTTAAATGGAAGGAAATTCAATGCTTGTAATTGAAAAATATCCGCATTTTCCTCCTGTAATCTTCCTTTCCCACCCCCCTGGTAATAGAAATTAATAATCAATTTTTTTTCAGGATTTTATCTCTTATTTTAGATTCGCTATTTAATATACTTTAATATTTCAGGTTCCAGTAGAGGAGAGGGAATACTTGAGAGATCAGAGGGCCAAAATAGGACCCAAGGGCTCTTTCCAGCTGGGATCTGTGGATAAAGCTGCTGTGAAGAGAGACCAGAGGGCTGCAGCTGAAGCAGAAAGATTACAGAGCCAGATTCAACAGCAGCAGGAAGTGGATTTGGCCAATTTTGCCTCCACACCTTCACAAGATATTTCTTTTGAATCCAGCTCAGGAGAATCAGGCGAGGTAATATATTTTTTTCCTTATATCTTATCCCATTTTTACCCAAATTTATCCCTACTTTTTGTCCATATTTCCCCCTTTTTTCCCCCATTTTCGCTTTAGTAATTTATTCTTTTTTCGCCGACTTTTTACCTGAATTTTTACCCATATTTTCCCCCTATTTTCCCACTTTTTTCCCCCATTTTCGTTTAAGTAATTTATTCTTATTTCCGCCCATTTTCGTCGATTTTTAGCCATATTTTTCCTTACTTTTTCCCCTATTTTCCCCCATTTTTGCTTTAGTAATTTATTTTTTATTTTCATTTCAGCAATCTGGTGGTGAAGCTGAAGAGTTCAAGCCAAGGAGGCACCCAAGTGGAGGTTACAACTTTTTGAAAACCCCCAGATATGCCATGGAACTGATCAGGGGTGATGTTTCTTCCAATCTTGGGGCAAGTCTTGCTAATGCCTTCCTCCTGGACTTACAGGCTATGGACCTGCTTAAGCCTGGCCTTGATGTGAAACAGATAATAGTTGATAAATCGAAAATGGACAGGGAAAAAGCTAGAATGAAAGTGGAAAGTGATGAAAAGCACAATGAGGGTCTGGAAAAGTTAGTCTGTATTGGGGTTGATGGGAAAGTTGACAGGGGACACTTTGCTGTACAGAGAAGTTAAGGATGAAAATGGGGAGACTAAGCTGAAGAAAGGAAAGGGACAAGAGCACCATTTGACTTTCACAAAGGAGCCGGGAACTGAAAGTGGAACATATCTTACTCACAGAGTCATCCCAATTAAAGGTGCGACTGGAGTTGTTCTTGGTGAAGAAGTTGCTAGTGTCTTGGAGGAGTTTAACAGTGTTCATACCCTGAAAGCTGTCCTCCTTGACAACACAAATACAAACACTGGCTGGGAGGGAGGCCTTGTAACAGCTCTGGAAAATAAAATTGAGCGGAAATTGCACACCATTGGCTGTTCACTCCATCAGAATGAGCTTCCTTTCAGATTTATTTCAAGCATTTTGATGGCACCAAAAGTCCCACTGCTTTCACTGGTCCGCTGGGAAAACTCTGTGAAATTGACTACCAAGATCTGCCACAAGTGGAATTCACCAAACTCAGTGGCCCCCTGGATGACATGGAATTTGCTGAGGAGACACTGAATGATCTCAGTAGCGACCAGAGGCTTCTTTTGGAGTATGTGCTTGGAATTTCCAGGGGCAAAGTCAACCCAAGATTTGCTGCCTGGAAAATTGGACCATTAAACCATGCAAGATAGTTGACTTTGGCAATTAGATTGATGTGTCTGTGGACCAGAGGTGCTTACCCTCCAGAACTACAGGATAAGCTTTACCAGGCCATCAAGTTCATTGTGGAAGTGTATGCAGTCAGTTGGTTTGAGATCAAAAGGGACAGCACGTTCCACAATCAGCAGCTGTACATCTTCAACATGATCCAGAGGATCAAGCAGCAGTCTGAAGAAATCCAGGGTGTTGCTTTCAAGAACCTGAAGTACAATGCTTTTGCCTTGCTGCCCGAGAATGTGCTGTACTCCATGATGAAGTCTGATGACTTGGAAGTGAGAGAAGCTGCTCTCAAGAAAATTCTGTCCATCAGGTAAGCATTTATTAATTTAAAAAATGTGAAAAAAAAAATTTGATTATGGGTTTATTTAATAAAAAAAAGGCCCGAGTTCTATAAATCCCCATAATCGAATTTTTTTTCACATTTTCTTATCCCAATCCCCCCCCTCCCCTCTGATAATGGAAATAATCTTACCTTCTTTCTGAAAAAAAATTCGATTATGGGGATTTATTGAACTCGGGTTTTTTTTTTTTTAATTTAAGTTAAATTAAATCAGCAATTCTGAGACTAATAGGGATTAAATCTTAAACTAGAATAAAAAATAAATTAATTATTATTCTTTCAGAAGTGGGAAGCCAGCCAAGAAGAGGCTGAAAAAGAGCACAGCCATCAACATTGAAGCTACCCACTGGTCAGAACTAATCAACCTTTCTCAAAGTGGCATTTGTGAACCTGCTCTCACAGAAGACTTTTCTGACCAGGAGCTTCAAGAAGTATTGCTGAATGGCACCAAGCTGGAGCTGCCTGATCTGCCTTCACATTTTCAGAGTGTTGAAAGGGCCGTGAAGCTGACATCTGAAGCTTCCCATACTGTTTATGGACTCGAATCAAGGCACAAACACATTCTGGCCAAAGCCCTAAGCCGCCAGATGAGGCTTTACTTTGCTTCTAAGGGCTCTTACAGTGAAAATTATGATGATCTTGGGATCTAAATGTGTCTCTTTGACTCTGTACATGTTTTTTTTTCAATAAAATTGTCTTTTTTCAGGATTTTTTTATGAAAATAGCATGATTTTTTCCGCCGAAAATTACGGAAATGCGATATTTTTCGGTACGATTTTTTGACGATTTTTGAAACGGTTTCCTCAAAAAACGGTTAAAGCTAGGGATCTGAAATCTTTTGTCAGTTATTATCATATTAAGCCCTGACTATCTCGACTAGTCCAAAGTCGATATCTAAAAAAATGCGGAAAATCAACCTACCTTAGTTCTGGGCCACCGAAAATCTGACTGACTGATAAGGCCATTTTTCTTTGAGGACACTGTCACAGGTGCTGCTTACTTATCAATGCTGCAAGACATTATTGTACCTTCAATCAGAGCTCTTTTTTTGGAAGAAGAGTGTTACATTCAACAGGATGGCGCGTCACCACATTACTACAATGATGTTAGAAATTTTCTCAATGTTTGTTTTCCTAGAAGATGGATAGGACGTAGGGGATGTACAGAGTATCCACCACGATCTCCTGACTTAACACCCTTAGACTTTTACTTGTGGAGCACTCTGAAGAACACTGTGTACGCTGAAAAACTAAGGACACTACAGGCCTTGAGACACTAAATTGAAATAGCCTGTGCCAACATTCTACTCCGAACAATCCGAACAGTATGCCGATCTGTTGCGCGCCGTTGTCAAGAATGTATTGATGCTAGTGGCGGACATTTTGAACATTCAAAACATTAAAGTAAGTAGCACAACCATGAAGGTATTGACGCTGCTGGCTGATATTTCGAACATATAAACATTAAAGAAGCCTATTTGCTATCTATTTACTATCCGCCTATTTTGCTTATTGATATATATGTTAGTATGATGTGTAAACATTTTTTTGCGACACTCGGTATATAAGAACGATTGAGGGAAAAAATTTCCCATTCGGTGATGGGTGCTTAACAATGAAACTACACTTTCGCCGTTTATAATGACTCGAAGGCCATTCACAGTCTACCGAGGAGTGAGATACCAGCGTGGGAGTGGACTTGGATCCTTTTTTTCATCCATACTACGCACCGCTGTCCCACTGTTGAAGAGGGGTGCCAGGTACGTAGGTCGGAAGGCGTTACAAACAGGTTTTAACGCGGCAGAAGACATAATGGGCGGAACTAAGCCTAAAGAAGCTCTAAAAAACACTTAAAACGTACACGGGACGAAATCATCAAAGATGCAAAGAGAAAAATGCGTGGTGGCGGAAAGAAGAGATCTGCCAGGAAGAAGGGGTTACCATCATGTGGCGCTAAACGTAAAGGGAAATAAAAAAAGAAGTGCTCTAAGCGTATGAAACATATGGCTGATCATTTTTTTAACTGATATAAGCTGAGGACACTACTCTCACGAATCATAGGCTGACTAATACTTGTCGAGGGAGGTGGCACTATTTCTGACTCGTCATGGCGCGTTTCATCCATCCGTGTAGTTTATAATGCTGTAAATCGGAACTGTCCCTCTTTGATATGCTCCCCCCCCCACTCAGCTCTCTATAGAGCATAGCAACTTTATTACAATTAACCCATTAAACACAATTAGTTCACCGAGTGCCCCTATAGAATTCGTGATACCCAGCTCACGCCCTTACTTTTTTGACCCGAGCTGCATGCACATGTACGCTAAACTGCGCAAAGCGCATTCTGATAGAACGGACTGCGATGATAGTTACTCTGACTACCCTGAAACCAACTTTTTACACTCCATATTCAGCCAGTGTGAGGTGTATTTAAACCAGGTTAAAATCTCGGCAGGAACGGGTTACTACCACCTACGAGCCTATCTGGAAAATGTCCTGAACTTTTCAAAAGAAGCGAAGGACACCTTTTTAACTGCCGAGGGGTATTACCATACTAAATATGAAAATGGTATAAAGGATAAATTTAAAAATTCTAAAAAAAAAGATATACGAATGTTTTGGACGTCTTCATACAGACTTTACATTCCAGGAGAAACTGCTTATGAACGGGCTGGATATGAAGTTGAAGCTTACCCGCACGATTCCTGAGATCTGCATAAATCTGGGGCTTGATCAAGAAGAGGGCGAGAAACCTGTTGTGATTCACATCATGGAAACGTATTTCCGTATACGCCGAGTGAAATTAAGTTCCCCAAACAAATAGAAATTGAGAAAGACTTAATACACGCCACAGTAAAATACCCAATTAACAGGGTACAGATCAAATTATACACGGTCCCCGCCGGGTTGGCCTCGAAGCAACTAGAAAACGTGGCCCTCGTAGTCCTACCTAAAAGGATATTAATTGGAATGCAGGACCACGCCACGCCTCGACGAATGGAAAATAAAAAGAGTGCCTTTAAATTCGAGAATTTCGGCCTTAAAAATATTACTTTATACGTAAATGGCATGGCTTTGGGAGGGACCATGATTACGGACTACTCATCAGACGCTGTATTCACGCTCTGCGCGAGAGCATATAGTCTGGCTCATAATACCGGAGCCTGTGACGAACTTGGGTTTGGTGTAACACAGAAAGAATTTGACGAAGAATTTAACATTTATTCATTTGATATTATTCCTGACTTGTCTGCTGGCGCAAATACGTATTTAAGTTCACAGCAGAGTGGGAATATCTCAGTCAGGTTGAAATTTGCCAAGCCTAAAGACGCGCCTATAAGTGTACACGTGTACCTCGAATCACAGGCACCAATAGAATTTGATCTTTTCAGGAACGTGGTCACAGACTTTTAAAATGGACGCGAATACACTCCAGAGAGTAATGAAAAGTGACCGTTTCACTCGCTCAAAATTTATCGGTGTGTTTGCGAAGAATGAAATATTGAAGCTGCCAAGTACGAGAAACTGGTACGGGATTATCGTTAACACCGACATTGTGGGGGGGTGATGGGATTCATTGGTTTGCAATCTATTTTAAAAATAGGGAAAGAATGTACTATTTTGATTCACTCGGATTTCACCCCTGGAATGATTCGGTGATTTTGGAGTTCTTCGCTCAATTACATGTACCTGAGATTGTTTGGAACCCATACCGTTTCCAAGGATATTATAGCGAAACGTGCGGCATGTATTGCATTTCATTTCTCCTGCACATACCACGTGGGAAGGGATTTATAAATTTTTAAAATTATTCGATTAGTGCAACACTGAAATGAACGCTAAAACGGTATGCAGACAGATAAAATAAAGGTTCCCATATGTTAGCACCCGCTATAATGTGTAAAGGTGTATATCTATATTGTGTAAAGTTGTATGTACATTTGTAACTGTAAAATGTAGCCATTAAGACTTATTTAACGGACACTGGTTCCGCTTTGTACATGTTTTCTGCCATTTAATAAATGAAAATACAATGTGTTTTGTTCTTAACCTCAAAAATACTTACATTAGTTCCTCGATGATCTGACACTCGCTTGACCGGATGTGAGCCAATACCTCGACTTCTGTATCCAGGTCACTGGGTTGGCTGTGCGGAGAAGCATCCATATCATTTATTCCCCTTTCATCAAAAGTAGCTATAGCACGATCAAGTTCCGGATCGGTCCTATAAGATTAAGTAAAAATAAAGAGCTACAACAAGAGAAATGCCACGAATTTAAATTATAAAAGACATAATTCTTAAAAGTTTTGGTAATTTAAAAATCCTACTGCGGTGCTGAATTATCGAGAAAAATATTATCAAAGCTCCAATATATATATATATATATATATATATATATATATATATCCGAAATAATCACGATAGAAACAGGCAATAATTAAAAGCATAATGGGATTAATTTTTACGTTGTGGAAAAATTCAGAATAAAGCTAGGTTAGACTAAAAGCAAATTGTAACCATAAGCAGATATCCTGACAGTTTTCAAAAGTAAGATTAGCTGGGTGTGCTATGCTCCGTCTGCCTGCAACGGCTCTCGAACCCGCAGCCAAATCTTAATAGTTTTTAATATTTCCATTGTAAGTTTTTAATATTTCTAAAATCGTACCTGTACAAGAAATGTACAACTAAAAACATACCATATATATAGGGTGTCCCAAAAAAAAACTATATACTCTTTATAGCATCATATATTTTATAATTTAAAAAAAAACAATATATTGTTATAGCAATTGCCAATGAAAGGTAAATTAGTAATCTAAGTGATCAAAATGTTATAGCGAGTTGTTTGCATATAAAATTTAATTAACTACGCCAAGTGTTCAAAATGTTCTCCGGCGGCATGAATGCACTTTTGAATGCATCGACTAACTGATTCGCAGAAATGGACTAATGTGGATACTGTGATGGTCCCGCACTTTTCCCTAATTGCATCCTTAAGGTGTTCGAGTGTTGCAGGTCTTGTACCATAAACTGCATCCTTCAGGTAGCCCCACAAGTAAAAATCAAGTGGAGTCAAATCCGGTGAACGTGGAGGATACTCAACGCTTCCTCTTCGTCCTATCCAACGGGTAGGCAACGTTTCATCGAGGTACCTTCTGACATCACAATGATAATGAGGGGGGCTCCATCTTGTTGAAAGTAAAAGTCGTCGTTTCCAAACAACTTCCGAACTGCAGGTATAATTTCTGTCCGCAGCATGTCGAGATATGCGGCACCGGTAACTGTCCCATTAAAGAAAAATGGTCCAACCAAACCCCTGGATGATAAACCACACCATGCTGTTAATCCTGGTAAATTAACATGTTTATCCACATAAACGTGTGGATTATCAAGTGACCAGTACCTGCAGTTGTGTCGATTTACTGTGCCATTCAGCTTGAATGTAGCTTCATCAGACCACACGATTTTGTTGGCAAACTGTACGTCTTCGGCTTCCATTGACTGAAACCATTCACAAAATTCGAGTCTGCGATCAGGGTCATCTTCAGTCATGGCGTGTAACAGACTTGGAATGTAGCTTTTCCATTTTGCCGACTTTAAAACCCGGTGAACACCTGATTTGCTGATTCCGGTCTCACGGGCGCATTGCCTAACTGATTTCTGTGGTGATCGATTAAATTTTTGCAACACTAAAACGGAGTTTTCATCACTCGCACTTGATTTGCGTCGTCCAGATCTTCGCTTGTGCTTATCTTGAGCAGATCCCTCTGCTTCAAACTCATCACGGATGCGTGTAATGGCGAGACGTGTCGGTGGCTTTGTACCAAATTCCCGGATCCATTGCCGCTAGACTTCAGACACATTCTCAAATTTCCAATACCATTTCAGAACACTTTTTCGTTGCTCCAGTGTCAAACGTTTACGCAGCATGGGTTCTTTTGCTGAACTGAATAAAGTTGAATGCTGTAGAGTTTGTATCGTGGAATGAGTGCGTAGGCTAAGTCCGAAGCAAGCTAGTGAGTAACTAGACTACGTTCGGTCCATAGGCTTCGCCATTACAAGGCCTTTGATAAAACAAGGTGAGGCTTAGTCGACGCATTCAAAAGTGCATTCATGCCGCCGGAGAACATTTTGAGCACTTGGCGTAGTTAATTAAATTTTATATGCAAACAACTCGCTATAACATTTTGATCACTTAGATTACTAATTTACCTTTCATTGGCAATTGCTATAACAATATATATATATTTTTTTTTTAAATTATAAAATATATGATGCTATAAAGAGTATATAGTTTTTTGGGACACCCTGTATATGTATATATATATATATATATATATATATGCTGAAATAACTCGAAGGAAACGAAGACTTAAAAATATTTTTGAAAACGCGTTTATTGCGGCCGTTTACGGTTAGGTTATATTGTTATAAACGAGACTAAAATCGTACCTGTACAAGAAATGTACAAATGTAAACACACCATATATATATATATATATATATATATATATATATATGCCGAAATAACCCGAAGGAAACAGAGAATTAAAAATATTTTTGAAAAGCGTTTATTGCGGCCTTTTACGGTTAGGTTATATTGTTATAAACGAGAAAGAGTCCTGGGATTAATTTTTCTTTGTAGGAAAACTCAAAATAAAGCTAGGTTAGACACTTATAAGTTACTTACATTTTAACAGCGTCTTCATTGAACGGTTCTTGCATTTCGTCACAATTTTCCGTAACAATCTGGGTACATAAAAGTTCCCCCCGATCTATAGCTCTGCAAATTAGAAGTGTTGCGTGAGCATAAAAGTCTTGATCTTCAATCAACTCAGGAGAATTGTAGAGCTATAACTGATTCATAGTGTATATTTGAAAAGCACTATGCGAAAAAAACACGAACTGAGGCTCTGAGATGAACTGCTCCCTTTTATAAAGGGGGCTTGTGACCAACCCACAAAACACAATCGTTAGCTTCCTATTGGCTAGCGGTGAATTTTGGGCGGAGCTTGACGCGTAGGCCTGTATAGCGGCCAAACAGAGGTCCTAGGATCCGCCCACAGGGCTGTGATTGGTTTCCCCGTGAAATCTGGGGCGTGTCAGATATCCCCATTCGTGGAGAGACGAGAAACGCTTTGTTTTTTTATCTTGTATTCGACCAAGAGAGAGAGAGAGAGAGAGAGAGAGAGTTGAGGTTGGAATGTGAAACGTTTTATGGTGCAAGATGCTCGCCTGTACATTCTCGTTTGTCGTTTGTCGGGAAAGGAAGGGTTTTCGTGATATTGGAAGATATATTCGGAACAATTCGCGTATGTTTGAGAGAAACGCTAAATTACAATTTATGGTGCACTGAAACATAAAAGTGGAAAATATTTAATTACCCATGAAAGCAGTTTGCTGATTAATATATATAGCGAGATAGAGAGAGAGAGAGATTTGTACATATGTACCTTTGCTTTCGGTACAATAAATAAATTTAAAAACACAAAGACGTGTGATGTAGTGTTTCAATAAACACCAAAGTTCAGGATCTCGAGCGAATGGAAATAAGATTGACCCGACGCTGGGTAGTATAATTTAATAATGCGTACCTTATCTCGAATTTTGGAAACCAGAGAAGCGGCAATAAAGAATTAAACAACATGTATATATATATATATATATATATATGAAAAGTTCAAAATGGAAGGGTGTTTATAACGTTTTAATCTGTATGATCTCGAAATAAACTTCTGCGGAAAGAAGTTTATTTATTGGAATTTTAAATCGATATTATCTTTCACTTCCGCCAAACTCCATAATATATATATATATATATATATATATATATATATATTATTTTTCCATAAATATTTATGTCCTATTGTTCAGCTAGTTACATCGTTTAACTAGATGTTTAGGGAGGCGCTTCTTTATATCGCTTTCACCTTTCTTAATTTCCCTCCTTTATCATATTCCCTTTCGAATTAATCATTTGTGCTGCATATTTTAATGCTACGTGCCCATTTGTCCTATTTTAATTGCTACAGCTCAAAAAGACCGTAATATTAGACTTAGCCGGAGCGTGAGTTAATTAATGCAGTTTGACAAAGATGCTTACACGAATTTTTAGATGAACTTTTTTCCAGAATTGCACATATATAGGCCCGCCTTTGCTTTCCGCCCGAATTGTTCATTCTGGCGAATGTCAATCTTTACACTCCACCTTAGACCTACTTTTAAACGGGGAAATATATATATATATACAGAGGAACCTTGCTTAACGAGTGCCTCGTATAACGAGAAATTCGTATAACGAGCCAAAAGAATGGGGGAAAATTACCTTGCATAACGAGCGACACTTTGCTTAACGAGAAAAATATTTTAAAAATAAAATAACATCTTTTCAACGCAAAAGCAAAATAAATACAGTAAGGTCGCGGAGTCCATCCGAGCGTCTTACTTACGTTGACTCGCTTTCTTTATCCCCCAAGTCTCCTCCTGCATGTCCACCCCCAAGTTCAACGTGTGGGTGACTCACTGCCCAGTGCTGTTTCCCTCGTTTCTTGCCTCGCGGCTCTTAGTCTGTTTAGCTGTCTCTAGACAGTTTCCTCGTGAAAAGGATCCAAAAGAAAGTGAAAGTGCCTCTAAAAAATTTAAAGCTAGTGACTGTGAGCTCGTCGAGAATGTTATTGCATTGAACGAAGACGATTCTCCTCCTTCCCCTCAATAACCCTCTCCTCCTCCCCTGTCTCTTCATTTCCTTTGCGTGCGTCAGGAGCACCTTCTCTCTTCGTAAGTTATTTATAAATTTCACCGTTTACTAATTATTTACATTCTCTTTTGGGTTAATTTTTATTAATAATCTTTTCATTTCATGCAATAATAATTTAAAAAACGCCTTTAAATATCATTATAAATATTATTTTAAGTATTTTTTAAGCATGGAACGCATTATCATATTTTACATTGATTCCTATGGAAAAAATTGCCTTGTTTAACGAGCATTTTGCATAACGAGCACAATTCGGGAACGAATTATGCTCGTTAAGCAAGGTTCCACTGTATATATATATATATATATATATATATATATATGAGAAAGAGAGGGAAATAAACAAACAGATAAACAACATGATCGAGTGTTGCAATAACAGGATCCCCTGGTTGCCCCTACGAACCGTGGAAGGATGTTTACACTTCACATTGGACCTACGGTTTAACACGGATCATTAAGTCACCCTGGCTAGCAACCGCGGAAGGATGCGCCGCCGCAGGGCCTCGAGCCCGCCTACACTCCACACCTTAGACTTACAGTTTAACGCGGTCACCGGAGCCCGACGCATATAAATGTAATATTTTATGGGCGCACAGACGGGTGTGTACGTGCCAAACGAAGTATACACTGTGCCAACTGGCTGATGATACCTGGAGGCACTGGCTGATTAAGCCGACTGGCTGATTAGGGGCCATATAAGGCAACGGCCGCTCGGCTGAAGTCTTAATATGCGCATGGCTCCTGTGAAGCGAACACCTCTCCTCCTCTCTCTCTCCTCTCTCTTAGGTTAGGTATACCCCTTTGGGGGTGAGGCCGTCCCAACTTATCCCCCAAAGAGGTCTCCCCCTGCGGGAGTTCATTGCAACTTGGTGGATAACTCCGCCTCCAAGTTGCGTAACCCCTTGTTGCTCTTGCAGCAACCCTCTCCCCCCTTTAAGGTGTGCCTTGCAACAAGGGGAAGGGGTTGGCACTATGGGTGCTTGCAACAAAAAGGGGAAGGGGTTTGGCACTATGGGTGCCTTGCAACAAAGGGAGTGGGGGTTGGCACTCTTGCTACATCTTGCAACATTTGCAATTACATTGCACTCGTCCATTTTGCGGGCATACTACTATTATCGACCCGATTCATGTTTATTCCGGAGAAAGATGCCCCGCAAGTTTGAATTTCCTCCCTAAGACAGCAGAAATTTAGCCGTATTAATCACAGTCAAACTCCAACTACCTTACGCTTGCTCTACACAAACTGGACCAAAAACTACAAGTATCCGCAATCACGAACCTTTTGTATACAGGTCTCGATTTTATCATATTATTCTCTTTATTTTATTGTCAAAGTTCACTCATTTTTTCCTTCATTGAATCTCGTCATTTAAACATCCTAATGTTTAAATGACGAGATTTTTCTAATTTGCGCTGTTGGTATTTAATTCTAACTTAATTAATCTAGTTTACTATAGGTAATAGTCTTGTTCAAAAAGTAAGTTTGCAAGGTGTTTTGAAGAAACTGTTTTTTTACAAAGCAAGTAATTATTACAAGTATTTCAACAACAACTTATCGCTACGTTTCTACATAATCACCTAACAGATTCAAAAATTTGTCGTAGCGTGGGACAAACTTTCCGATGCGGTCGAGTAAAATGTAGGGTCCTAAGTTTTTAACCAGTTTCGTACAGCCGCTTCTGCATCAGGATCGGTTTGAAATTGTTTTCATCCGAGGTGTTTCTTTAGGGCTGGAAACAAATGGAAGTCGCTTGATGCAAGGGCAGGACTATAGGGGGGAGGGGAATGATCCGTGACTTCCCAGTGGAACGATTCCAAAAGTTGGCGTGTTTGATTTGCAGTGAGGGCTTGCATTGTCATGCAAGAACACCACACCTGCAGTAAGCAACACGGAACGTTTTCTTCTGATAACCGTGCGGAGTCGCTGTAAAGTTTCACAATGAGAAGTGGCATTTATTGCTGCCCCTTTTGCATGAATTCAACATGCAAAACGTGTTGATGGTCCAAAAATCGTTGCCATCACCTTCCCAGCTGATGGTGCAATCTTGAACTTTTTGGTTCGTGGTGACCCCGGATGTTTCCATTCCATGGACGCCCATTTAGACTCTGGTATATGAAAGTGTCCCCAGATCTCATCACCTGTCACAATGCGGCCAAAAGAAAATGCGAACTTTCGGCCGAATACAGCTGAAGAGAAAAGACTGCAGGCCATTCTCTGAGTCTTGTGATTATCCGATAGTAGTGTTAACGAATAATTAACAGCTCTTGAAATATTGTACTACCAACATTATTGTACAATGCATAATGCACCAGTAATTAAACTTGTAACCTTACTTTTTGAGCAACCTTCATATATATATATATATATATTATATATATATATATATATATATATATATTCACTTTTCAACCTTTCAACTTCCGTGCGATGATTCCTCATTTCACGAAGGTCAAGCTTGTCGCCCCTCCTCTCGAGTTGGCCTGGTGAAGTAGAGAGTTAGTTTCTTTTGCTCTCCACTTCACATAGCCAGTTATGCCCGACTTATCTGGGATTGTTCTGAGCCAGCCGTCCAATCTTCTTTTGAAGATATCCACCGCAACACCACTCGTGTTCCTTAGTTCCTTGGGCAGCTGGTTAAACAGTCTTGGCCCTCTCACAACAAAACTATTTTCCTTCAGGGTTGAGAATATTTCCTGTCTTGCCTTTAATTTGGGAACACGACACAGTAGCATGTCCGCAAAAATGTAGCGTGCAATGCAATTCAATGCAATATTGATCGTTGTAATGATTATTGCCTACAAAAATGTCACTGCCATGCAACACTGCAGGAAGAGGGGTATGCAGGAAGAGGGACGATGAAGGTAAGCAGGAATGAGAGTGGGGAGTAACTTAACCTAGTAGCTTGGTCTTACAAAGGTGTGTATATATATATATATATATATATATTGCATATGTGTATATTTAAATTGTGTGTGTGTGTGTCTGATGTGTATATATGAAATGTAAGCATGTGTGTGTGTGTATATATATATATATATATATATATATATATCCTCACGAGGAGAGGATGCCTCAGAGGTGGGCTGCTAGTGTCTCGTTAAATAGTAAAAGTTTTTGACTGTTTCCGCAGAAAATTTAGATATCATTATGTTCATGAACTCACAGTGATCCCGCGTATATACTTACCATGTTATAGTGGGTAATAGTGTCGTGATAATTAATGTGAAAGGATGGTTGTGCATGGAGCTGGTGTTGTCTGGAACGTGACTTAAAGGGACAAGAAGTGGGCACTCCTACTAGCATCCCCTTCCTCTTCCCCTCCTCCCGCCCCACCCTCACCATCTACATTGCGAATCTTCTTTTTAATAGTGAAAGTTTTTGATGGTGACCACGGGAAATGTATGTTTTATTACGTTATAATCGTACAGTGACTCCGCCTATATACTTTTAGGTGTCATAGTTAGTAATAGTTACATAATTAATGTGAAAAGGTGCCTGAGCATCGAACTGGTGGTATCTGGAGCATTATTTAAAGGGAAGAGAAGTGGGACCCCTATCGGCGTTCCCTCCATCTCCACCCCAACCTAGGCTGACCATACGTACCGTTTTGAACGGGACAGTACCGTTTTTTTTATGGGTTCTGTATGGGTTCTGTCACTGTAGTAATTGTAAGCTCAATATGTTTATGTACTTACTTTTTCATGAATACAGAATATTACATAACCCCCGTCCCTTTTTTGCCATCCCAATGTCCCGTTTTTGTCTCAAGGAAATATGGTCAGCCTACCCCAACCACCCCCACCATCTACGCTCCCCCGCAAGCCTACTCCTCCATCGATACAGGTACAATGGGATCGTCTGCTGAAAATCGTGTTCTTGTAGAAAATCTTTTGTTAGATTTTATATTTGACAAAGTAGATCATATTAGGTCAGACATTCTCGTATCTGTTTGTCATGATTTCTATGATTCGGAAGAAATAGAACATGCTCTTAAAAAAGACATTATAAATAAGGTGTCGACCCTCCGGGATAATGAGAACAATATTACCTTCTATGTTATTAATTTCCATAGAATACCGGTAATCTCTATGGGTGATGTAGACGTTTCGGTGCTCCTCAAAGAGTACAATGAGGTACAGAAGTCGTTAGTTGAACTGAAACAACAACACGTGGTGTCAAATCAGAAAAATCCGATTTCGCTAGAACAATTCCGGTCAGAGATAGATGCGTTGAAAGAGACGCTCCTCCTAAAGCCAAGTTACTCGGAAGTTGTTCAGCAAGTCAGAACCCCAAGAAGAGCGTCGGGCAGTGAGGGAAACGAAATCCCCTCCCCCAACTCCCCCCTCGAATGCGGGGTGGAAACGCAGCATGCAGGGAAAGCGGTCAATCTCCCTCCCGTTCAGGAAAGGACTCCTGCTCCCAATTTCACAAAGAGGAACAGGGACTGTCTGATGCCAAGAGACGAGGCATCACTGCCCTCTTCCTTACCTTCCACTACAGGGAAGAGGCGTTCGATTATTCAAACACTTCGCTCGGCGAGCAGTTCCCTCACCCTCCCACCGAAGAAGGAGGGGCACGCGCATCCGTCAGGATATAAACACCGCTAACAGACCCTCACCAAGCCAAAGAGTAGGGGAGTGGCCTCCTATCCCCCCCCCCAAGGTCGTGCCACCCATCCCCCAGGCAGGCGAACCCTGCCTCAGGGAGATTGAGGGAAGAGGACGGGTGGGTCACAGTTAACAGGCGCTCTTCACGAAGGGTTCCTCAACCTGTCTTCGCGGCAAGGCCACCGGTGAGGAATCTCACCCTCTTTGTGTCACGAATTCAGCTCTCGAACAAGGAAAGCGATATTCGACACATGATAGAAGAAGTCTGCAGCGAACACAGTATATTGTTAGTTAATAAACTAAACACAAAATCTCCGTATTATAACTCATTTAAAGTAATAATTACAGATGTAAATTCCCCGTACAATATGAGTCAGTGGCCAGACGTTATTATTGTTGAGTTTATTCACTTTTTCAGGAGATTTCACAGCAGGCAAAATAATAATAATAATAATAATAATAATAATAGGCGCCCTAATGGTAATGCTGAAATTTGTACTGTGTATAATAATAACCATACTAATAATAAATTTTCTATCAGTCATGGTGGATAACTTGTCGAAAATAGTCTCATATAACGTAAGGTCAGTGAGGAATTGTTTTGGTGGTGTTGCTTTCTTAATAAGGAAAAATTTGTCAAAACATATAAAATTTTTAACAAGCGATAATGTAATGTTGTTCGACATTGAATTACAAGTGAACAATGATTGCATATTAATTGTAAATTGCTATTTACCATACAAGAACGGCAGTAATCTAGATGAATACATTGATTTGCTGTCCAAAATTAAGTCATTATCAGATAACCCCAAATATTCTCACTGTATAATAATGGGGGGACTTTAACGCGCATGTGAACTCTGAATCCTTTTTTAGAATTAGGCAACATGTGCGAGTCGGTCAAATTGAGTATAAAGCCGGGTTTACACGGTGAGAGCTACTCGCGCGAGTAACTATCATGAGAGTAACTATCGCACTACTTGCTTCATGTCAACTACCACGCTAGCTGAGAGTTACTAGCGCCGCCCACTCTCGCGCTAGTAATTTTCCACTCTCAGCAAAGTTGGTTTCTTCCAACTTTTCAGTTTACTGTCATGCGAGTTCAGACGTGGACTGTGGTTTTTTGGACTGTGTTTGGAATACTGTTTATATTTATTGTTATAATTGTTTTTGCAGAATGTCCGATAAGTCGAACACAGATCAAATTATTCTATTTTTAGAAGAATATTTAAAACATAGATGGTTGTGGGATACCACAGAGGAGCTATATAGGAATAGAGATGCTAGGACAATTGCGGAACAACAAATACTGAAAGTAATGAAACTTGAAACTGTGGACATTAAAGTATTTCGTAATAAAATACGAAATATTAGAAATACTTACAGACAAGAGGCAACAAAAGTTATAAAAAGTAAGAAAAGTGGAGCTGGGACAGAAGACGTATATACCAGCAAATTATCATGGTTTGAATTGGCTGACAAATATCTGAGGAAAACACTTGACAGCCGAGAGACCCAATCCAACTTGGTGAGTACGAAGTGTATACAATATATATATATATATATATATATTATATAAACTGTAGACCAGTGTACTATAGACCAGTGTCATTGACATCCCACCTCACCAAAGTATTTGAAAGAATAGTTAGAGAGAAAATTTATGATTTCCTGGAGACACGGGAAAGATTCAACGAAAATCAGCATGGATTCCGATCAGGTAGATCATGCCTATCACAACTAATAGAACACTACAACAATATCCTAGATGCATTGGAAGGCAATGACAACTACGATGTTATATACACAGATTTTGCTAAAGCTTTCGATAAATGTGACCATGGTATAATAGCACATAAAATTAAATATATGGGAACAACAGGCAAAGTGGGAAAATGGATCTACAACTTCCTTAGAGATCGTCTGCAGGTCATCAAAATTCAATGTATATCATCATCAGAATCGGAAGTATGCAGCTCTAGGCCTGTTCAAAAATCAACTTTTTCTTATTTTCATAGGTTTCTGTACATTTTCCCATGCTTTTTGACCTGAGAAAGCCGAAAATCACAACTATTTTGACCTAGGATGTTGGGAAGCATTGCCGCATGGAGCTTTAAATTTTCTGCCTTGAAATCGGCCAAAGCGCCAATTCCGGGGTCCCTTGAATTATGTTTTGCACTTTAACTTTTGATCTAAACAAGATAGAGCAACAAATTAGGTATCAAATGAAAGAGCATAAAATTAATAAATAATAATAATAATAATAATAATAATAATAAATAAATAAATAATAATTAATAATAATATTAATAATAATAATAATCTATCATTTTTCAGGAAACAACAGAAACTCAATCAGAATCTAGAAAACCATCTACAAGTTACAACTTCACAATGGCATTAAGCAAGGAGCTGAGGGAGCTCCGTGGGCGCACAGTTGATATCTCAGAACCTCCACGTACTGTCCACAGGCAGGTGTCAACTGGGCCATCTACCAGATCTCTCACTGAAACTTTCCTGGTTGGATACCCTTCAGCTTTTATCAGTGGTTCCCAGCTTCCCACCAACAGACAGGCGTTCCAGTATTTCCTTAATCTTCAGAATTTACCGGAAAATGCAGGGAGGCCCATGGTTCAAGACCTTGCATATGAAACAGTTGAATCTATCATCCCATTCTGGCAGATGGCTAGGATCAAGACAATGACCAAGTACAACGCAATGAAGCTCTTCATGAAACTACATGAGAAACATCGTGCTCTGGTGAAAAGCAAAGGAAGAGCAAGTAACCCTGGAGGAAAAAGAGGAGCATTTGTGCTGGAATTAGACAGCCTGTTCGATATAGGAGCTCCAGATGCAATCCAGGAAATACAGAACAACAGACTGTTATCCAGAGAGAAGAAAGATGAGGATATCAGGTTCTACGAAGACCAAAAGACTGAGAGGAAAGGTCATATGTCTGGTCATGACAAGATTTTTGAGACAAGATCCCTGCAGCAAGCAGCGAGGAATGAAAGACTGCAGCATAGACAAGAACAAGGTAAAACTAATTACTTTGAACGTTACAAAAAGTTTTAAGTTTTACTCCATTGCGATATTTAGCATGTACTTAACAATTACTGTCTTAACATGTTGTACTATTTTACAGCTGCAGCAGAACAAGAGGCAGTTGTTCATGTGGATGACATTACCTGGGGTGACTCAACTGACAACGACGCTAACACAGAGGACATGGATTACCATCAGCCTCGTCCTGGATGTTCTCACCATCAAGACACTGTGACTAGTGTGACTTTGACGTTTCCAAGGAAGGTCATGGAATGTGATGTCATCTGCAATACAGCTGATCGTCTTGGTTTATCAGACAATCAAGTTACTGCCATGGTTTCTGCCACCTTGAAAGCTGGAGGGGCTGATCTGGATAACTTCGTCATCTCAACCTCAACAACACGTCGCAACAGAATGCTGTCCAGGTATAATATCAGCCAGAGTCACATGTCCAAGTTTTGTGAAAAACCCCCACAGTACGCTGCCTTACACTGGGATGGAAAGTTGCTCAAAGATGTCTTGGGCAGTGAACCTGGAAGTACCTCAAAGACTTTAGCTGTGCTAGTGTCTGGTCCACCTTCATACACTGAAGGAAAGTTATTGGGAGTACCTGTCATCGACAATTCTTCTGGCACAGCTCAGGCTGAGGCTTCAATGGATTTACTGGAGACATGGGAACTTACGGATAATGTTACTGCCCTTGTTTTTGACACTACATCCAGTAACAGTGGAGTTCACAGAGGAGCTGCCAAACTGCTAGAGAAAATGCTGAACAAAAAGGTGTTTTATCTGGCCTGTCGACATCACATCCTGGAAATCCTAGTAAGAGCAGTTTGGGAGAAGCTGTTTGGGAAGGTGAAGGGGCCAGATAATCCCTGGTTTGAGCATCTGAAGGATGTTTGGACGGACTTGTCCAAGGAAAACCCAAAGATGCTGGCTATCAACAGCAAATGGCTGAAGGAAAAGAAGAAGAACAGTGAAGAAATACTCCAAGACATTCTAACAGCAGAAAGGCTTTCAAGAGCCGACTACAGGGAAATGGCTGAACTGACAGTCATTGTTCTTGGAGGAACGCCTCCTCGAGGTATTCACTGGAGTCGACCAGGCGCCATTCATCAGGCCAGATGGATGGCCAGAAACCTGTACTCCATGAAAATGCTGATGTTTGCAGATCAACTTGAGTACGACGAAGACACTGTATCAAAGCTGGAAAGACTCGACACCTTCCTTGCGCTGTTCTACACTCCTGTATGGATGATGTCAATGTCTGCTGCAGATGCTCCCGTGAATGATCTAAGTCTAATCCAGGACATGTTGAAGTACAAGAAAACTGACCCAGAGCTTGCTGATGCAGTACTTAATAAGATGGAAAACCACAAATGGTACCTGACGCAGGAAGTCGTGCCATTTGCCCTGTTCAGCCGTAGATTGAGTGACACATTGAAGCACGCCATTGCTGCCCAGTTACATGCCACTGAGAAGCCAGAGAGCTTCAGAACAGGAAAGCCTCTATTCCAGAGAGTCACAGCTAAGACCACCCTGGTTGATCTCATTGGCCCAGAATCACATTTCCTGCAGGACACACTGAACATTGGATCCGAGTGGCTTCTGGAACCTGTCACGTCTTGGCCACAGAATGAGGACTACAGAAAAGCGTTGGACTATGTTAAGAATCTGAAAGCGGTGAATGACATTGCTGAACGTGGTGTCAAGATGATGAGCGACTTTGCAAATGTCATAACAACAGATGCCAAGCAAAGGGACTATCTCCTTCAAGCTGTGGAGTTCAACAGACGCCGCTTTGACAGCTTCAAGAAACAAACTCTCAACAACTGACTGTGTAAATGTCATTATGAAATTAATCATCATGTAATGCTTTCACTTCTTGATCGATTAGACTTGTGACAAAATGTTAATCTCAAATTTGTGTCATGAATAAGGCGCCTTGTCTGCCTTGAGTGTGAGAAAACGAATTTTGTGATATTTCTGAAATCTTTGTATGTACCAATGTGCCATTTCTTGTTCCAAGACTATCATAATTGTATAAGTTAGAAAGAGGATTAAAAACACTTTAATTTGGTGCCTATTTTGTTGCTCTATCTTGTTTAGATAAAAAGTTATAGTGCAAAACATGATTCAAGGGACCCCGGAACTGGTGCTTTTGGCCGATTTCAAGGCAGAAAACTTAAAGCTCCATGCGGCAATGCTTCCCAACAACCTAGGTCAAAATGGTTGTGATTTTCGGCCTTTTCAGGTCAAAAAGCATGGGAAAAAGTACAGAAACCTATGAAAATAAGAAAAAATTGATTTTTGAACAGGGCTAATGCAGCTCAGTACCACAAGGGACAGTACTGGCCCTACTCCTGTTCTAACAGACAGACAGCGGAGTAAACAGCAACAGTATGGTAACATCCTTTGCAAACGATACAAAGATCAGCAGAAAAATCGGCGATGTACATGACGTGGAGGCCTTGCAGAGGGACACGAACAAAATATACAAATGGTCAGAAGACAACAACATGTCATTCAACGCCGAGAAATTTCAGCTCTTGAGATATGGTAGAAAAGAAGAACTTAAACAGACTGCATATTATGCTCCAGATAGACAGGAAATTCAGAGAAGTGCGAAAGCGATCGATCGCGGGATAATAATGACAGATGATGCGAAATTCGAAACACAAAATCAGATAGTGATAACTAAAGCAAAAAGAGTCGCCGGACAGGTACTAAGAACGTTCAAGAGAAGGGACAGGACAGTAATGATTCCCCTGCTAAAAACACTGCTTATACCAAAACTTGAATACTGCTCAGTTTTGACGTCCCCATATAAAAAGGAAGAAACTAATAAACTAGAAGAAACGCAAAGGCATTTCACAGCCAAGATTGATGGCTGCAAAGAACTCAACTACTGGGAAAGACTACGTAAACTAAATCAGTACTCACCGGAAAGAAGAAGAGAGAGGTACATCATAATCCACATATGGAAAATGATCGAAAAACTGGTACCAAACCTAAAACTAAACCCAATTACCATTCAAACAACACTGGAAAATAGGAAAGGCAGAATGTGTAGTGTTCCCAAATTAAAGGCCCGACAAAGGACCTCCTCAACCCTGAAAGAAAATAGCTTGGTTGTCAGGGGGCCAAGACTTTTCAACCAGCTTCCTAATGACCTCAGAAACGTAACGGGGGTCAAAGTTGAAGTCTTCAAGCAAAGACTGGATGCCTGGCTCAGGACAGTACCAGATGAGCCGGGCGTGCCTGGCTATGTACGGTGGAGAGCGCAAGAAAGCAACTCGCTCCTCCACCAGGTCAGACCTAGAGGCGGGGCCACCAGCTTGACCTCCGTGTGAAGAGAGACCAACGCACGAAACAACATAAGGTTCATAAGGTAAACAGAGGAACAGTCAAAGCAAGTAGTCGAAGAGAATAAAGAGGTTAAGAACATCGAAAATTTATCAAAATTGATAAATTTGATAAATTACACTGGGGAACAAATTTCAAATTTTTGTCTATTGAATTAGATTTGACAGTTACTTCTAGGTAATTTGGGTGCGCTGAGCACGAATGTTTACTCGGTTTTGCTCTATCAGGTCCTGATTTTGCTCAACACCCCTCCTCTTTCGTCGTATTCATAAAAAGGTTTTTTTCTCAATACTCGCTAAGTCTTTTTGCAGTTACACATTATGCAACTAGGTTTTTATCTAGGTATTTGTACCTATTGTTATGGTATTGTTGTATTATGTATATTTTTATATGTAACACCCTAAAAATATTTTTAATTTTGTCATTTTTAACCCATTTTAATATTAGTAAATTAAGCTAAAAATATCATAGAATTCTAAAATTTTCTCGAGCGTTCCTGTTCTCTATAGAGTATTCTAGAGGGACAACTAAAATATATAAAAGCGACTCGTTTCCAGAGTTAATCAGTCAATTCAATCAGTCAGTCAGTCAGTCAGTCAGTTGAGTTAGTTAATTAAGTTTGGGCATTAACATAATTTTGAATTGGCATATGATTTAGTGAGTAATTTTGTCATCGTGATTTAATATAGTTGATTTAATTAGACGTAATTTATATTGTACCTACTCATCCGTGTTTCTAGTTTAATTTCATAGATTGTAAGTACCTATTTCATAATAAGTACCTATTTAAACTAATTTTTGTGTTTATATTTCAGATTTTCTTAAATTTATATGAATTAAGGGCTTTAAATACCTTTACAAATTGGCAGAACAAGCAAGCAATATGTCATCAAGCACTAGAAAGTTCAAATGTAAAAACAACCCTGATTCCTTCTGTTATATATGTGGAAATTTTACACTTCCACATCAACGAGCAAATATAACTGACTTCGTAAAAAGAGCTTACTTAGCTTATTTTGGCATAAAACTGGAGGACCAAGGTAAATCGTGGGCTCCACATAAAGCCTGCACTCTATGCATTGAAAGACTGCGACATTGGACGAAGGGTTCGGATTCAAAAATACCTTTTGGAGTTCCGATGGTAAGTTTATGATTTCATAAAACTACGTAATTTAATCACTAGTATACTGTAACTTACCTAAATGTAATTGTAACTTAGGTACATAAACAAAAATTTACAGAAAATGTTTATAAGAATCTCAAATATTGCATAAGGTTGAAACACATAGAAATGTTAAATGTTTGGGTGATAACTTTTGATAAAATTCATAAAAACAAGTCTCTCGTCGCTTTTGTTAACGCTTTACAATTTTTTTTCCATATCAGGTGTGGCGAGAGCCTACTAACCACGAGACCGATTGCTACCTTTGCTTTGTCAAGACTTCGGGCTTCACTAAGAAAAATAAACATTGTATCGAGTACCCAAATTTCGACACTGCGATACGACCTGTGCTACATTCAAATGAGATCCCCATTCCAAAATTTAAGGGTCTGCCAACTCAAGAATTAGTTGAAGATGTTCCTGAAAATATTGTTATGCACTTTGAGGAGTCAGACACCGATTTTGACCCCAGCGTATTTGAAAGTCAAAACGATCCGCAAAAGTTTAACCAGGCCGAGTTGAATGATCTTGTAAGGGATCTAAATTTGCCAAAAAAGGCTGCGGAAATTTTAGCTTCAAGACTTAAAGAGAAAAACTTGCTTACTTCAAACACACATTTCATTTTACAGAAAAAGAGAAGAAGAACTTGTTAAATATTTTAGAACAGAGGATAGTTTAGTATATTGCTGCGACATAGTTGGTTTGTTAAAGAAGATGGGGGTTGAGTCTTACGATGCAAATGATTGGCGCTTGTTTTTAGACAGTTCGAAAAGAAGTCTTAAGTGTGTGTTGTTGCATAATGGCAATCTATACGGCTCGATACCGATTGGGCACTCAACAAAATAAAAAGAAAAGTATGAACATATAGAAAAGGTTTTAAATCTTATCAAATATAGGGAGCACGAGTGGATCATATGTGTTGACTTAAAAATGGTTAATTTTCTGCTAGGACAACAAGGAGGGTATACTAAATATCCCTGCTTCCTTTGCTTATGGGACAGCAGAGCCAAGGAAGAACATTATTTCAAACAAATCTGGCCAGCACGAACATCACTTACTGTCGGAGAAAAAACGTAATTAATCCACCTTTAGTGAGCAGAGATAAAATCATATTTCCTCCTCTGCATATAAAACTAGGCCTCATTAAAGAATATGTAAAAGCTTTAGATACGAACGGCGAGTGTTTCAAATACATAACTTCAAAATTTCCAAGTTTAAGTTATGAAAAAATCAAGGCGGGAATTTTCGACGGTCCACAAATAAGAACAATGATTAAAGACAGCAATTTTCCTAATGTCATGAATGAACGCGAAAAAATGGCTGGTTCTCATTCGTGGACTTGATAGAAAACTTTTTAGGCAATTATAGGGCAGATAACTACGAAGAAATCGTAAAAAAACTTTTAAGGGACTACAAAGAGTTAGGTTGCAATATGAGCATAAAAATGCATTTTTTTAATAGCCATCTTGACCAATTTCCAAGTAATTTAGGTGATGTAAGTGACGAACAAGGGGAGAGATTCCACCAAGATATCAAAATTATGGAGGAACGGTACCAAGGCCGCTGGGATTCCTACATGATGGCTGATTACTGCTGGTGCTTGAAAAGAGACCTGCCATCAACAAGCAAATACGCTAGAAAGTCTTACAAAAGAAAATTTTTGCCACAGTGAAAGCTTCATATCTGTTTGTTTTTTTATTTTAAGTCATTTCTATCGTTATAATGTAATTTTACTGTAGTTTGAACTGCTTGTATTCATGAAACTTGAAAAAAAAATTTAACACATGACTTAATTTTTTAGTCCTAATTTGAAAAATCTGGAAAATGGCACATAGGCTGTCGACAAGAATCGGGACCTGATAGAGCCAAACCGAGTTGAAATTCGTATTCAGCGCACCTAAATTACCTAGAATCAAGTGTCAGATATCATTCAATAAAATACGTGTTGCCCAGTGAATTATTATTGATAAATTTTTGATGTTCTTAACCTCTTTATTCTGTTCGACTACTTGCTTTGACTGTTCCTCTGTTTATGTACTGCTATTATATGGTGGGAAGCTAGCCTAGGCTTCTAACGCACATCTCGTCTCTTGCCCTTTCGTTCCTCTCTCTTTCGGTGAAAGAGAGTGGGGCTAAACGACGAAACATGGGAGGGGCGCCGTACCCCTCTGAGCAAAGACTTGTTTGTATATATATATGAGGATTTCATAAATGATACATATACAGCACATCGTTCACATCTTTTAATTACAACACAAAGATAGGATCACAAATTAAATCATATTCTATCTTGCCATGCTACCTTGCCTTCGCCTATAAAATAAGTTGCCAATTGATCGCGTTTTTCACGAGCACTTACGCCATAGTTATTATATCCAACACGACTGTCCCACCTAGGTTTTGCAGTCCTTGAGAGATCGTTGTAGCGCGCCAAGTTCCCGGATGTACATGTCCAGTCTCCTGGTCCTCTACATCAACTGTTAGTGAAGTTGATCCTCGTGAACCTGTTTTTCATAACCAATTGTGAAGCACTAAGGTTGCCATGACAAGCTTGTTTATCTTGTCAACTGATCACTGAATTGGTTTCATATACACGCGGAATCGAGCAGCTAGAATACCAAAGGCATTCTCCACAATTCTCCTTGCTCTTGACAACCTGTAGTTGAATATTTTCTCTCGGTGTGATAGGATGCCATGACGTGAATATGGTTTCATAAGGTACGTTTTCAATGGAAACGCATCATCACCAACAATGACGAAGTTGTTAGGCATATGTAAATCATTCCGTTCAAGAGCGACTCGAAGATCTGATTGACCAAATATTCCCCCATCCGAACTTTTACCGCAAGTTCCAACCGAAAAGTACGTGAAACAGTAATCATGGTCTACTAATGCAAACAAAATAACACTGTAGCTTCCTTTGTAGTTGTAATATTGTGAACTACTTTTGGGGGGGCACTGGATGTTGATGTGCTTGCCATCAAGCGCCCCTACACAGTCAGGAAAATTCCACCGGGACGCATATCCATTCGCTATTGCATTCCAGCCATCTTCTGTGTTTGGCAACTGAAAAGACAAAACATGAGAGGTGTAAAAAGTATCTATTTATCTATCTATGTTCCCCCCCTCCAAAAAAAAGAAAACCCGATCCACTGGATGCGGCCGTAAAAGCGCTTAACGCTATTGTCGAGGTCCCTCAGGATAACGAAATTGACTATTTTGGCAAGTACATCGTTGCACAACTGAAACAAATACCTTCATATGATGCTTTACAACTCCAAATTGAAATTCAGCACCTAATAGGCAAACGTTGTTTGGAGTTGCTAAGACAAAAAAATACATTCCCATTTCCCTCTGCAAATGTATCCAGCGGTCCTTCAACATCGAGTAACCCTTCTGTCTCTTCAATTCCTGAGCCTCTCCAGGATGAACGACAAGAAGAGTTCTCTCAAAGTTTATTGGATCAACCATCCTTCCATGCATTTCTTAATTTGTAATTTAACTAATTAATGTTGTGTTTATTATAGCATTCTACAGTATATGTTATTGATTGATTAAATAAAGAATTGTATAAATGCTCTAATTGCTCTTACCTGAATCCATTCCTTTAATGCAGTATATATAGCATCGAAGACTTGGGGAAGAAATTTGGAAATTGTACTTTTGGGAACGCGATACATATATTGTAGAGACGTTAATGAATCGCCTGTTGCAATGTACCACAAAGTAATTTCCAATTTTATTTTGGCAGGCAGCGTTCTTCTCATGCATGTATCCTTTTTCTGAATTGCAGTTGTAACATTCGTTAGTAAAACGTCAAACTGAATTTTATCTAGTCGTAGAAAATTATTAAAGCTTCTTTCATCTTCCCCTCGGAGTTCCTCTAAAAGTAAATTTGAAGCACCTGTTTCTTTTCTCCTACCAATCCATTTTCTTACCCATATTCTACGTTTTTGTTTCTTGTGCGGCTAATTATTTCACAAAACACTCGGGTTGCCGCAACAACAACCTGCCTTGATGGCATTTCGACGTCAACTATCACTGCGAGTGACCAACGCGTATCAACAGCTACTCTCACGAGACTATCTCATGAGAGTACTCTCATGTCCAGACGTGAGAGTTACTCGCGCGAGTAGCTCTCACCGTGTAAACTCGGCTTAAGTGATGTAGATGTATTAGGGTTAACCAGTAGTAATTTTACATACGTTAGTGATATGAGTGGTACCACCAGGTAGATTGATCATTGTTGTCCGAACTATTTTATCACTTGTATAGTAATTTTTGCACGCTGATCCAAAAATAATATTCACTTTTCGCCATCACATAAAGATTTTTCACAAAATGTCATATTTCATATTACATATGTAAGTAATTTTCATTAAAATTGACTCAATTAAATTTTGATTAAAAACTACTGAGATATCAGGGAAGGTGGGACATCAGTATGATGGCTGATTAGTGCTGGATGTTGAAACGGGATACTCCAGAATTATTATATAAAAGAAAAGGAACAGCGCGTACATTCGAGACTAAAAGGCATAGATCTCGCAAGGAAACTTAGGACAAATAAAGATGAATATGTAATTGACGTTAATAGTCTTCTTTCTTTTTAAAGTTGTTTGCATTTGTAATGAGTATAACAAAGCCAAATAGGTACCTAATGTAAATTGAAATAAATAATATTTATTTATGTTGCTGTTTTTCCCCTTCCAGTTTGCAAAAAATTCTTATGTGATAGAAAAAAGTGGACACTTATTCGAAATCAGCGTAGTTCAATTATATAAAATTAGTTATTAGTAAGAAAACAACTCTGACAAAGTTCTCATTCGCAGGCCTGTGATAATCTAAACTCTAAAGGATCGAATTGTTAGAGTTCATATTCTGCATAATTTCCTTCTTTCTGATCATAGTAGACCATTAGAACTATTAATTAATTTTACCAATTTATGCGCAACACGCATAACAAGAACACAATAGGTAAGAATAATAGCGTCGATTGGTCTAATGTTAATATGCAACAGAGAATAGACTACAAAGACAGAACAGGTCACCTCTCTAATAATTTAGAAATTTTGCATCTTGCCTGTAGTAATTCTTGCTCAAATGATTCTCACTGTAAACTCATAGATAGGTATTATAGTAAGATAGTATCCTTGTTAAGAGAAGCACGAAGCCCCCTGATTAAGTCTTACAACTATCATACTAAGATTATTCCTGGATGGAATGATTTTATTGCCTCCCTGAAGGGGGAATCGAAAGACGCCTACGATTTGTGGTGCTTTCATGGTAGACCCAGATTAGGACCAGTATACATGAATATGTGTAGAAGTAGGGGTTATTATAAGGCGGCCAAAAGGCGATGTAAACAGGAAGAAGAGTCTCTTCGAGCATCAAAAGCCTTTGAAGCTCGCATAAATAACGATAATAACAAATTTTGGAAATTTGTTAAGAATCAAACGGGTGTCAAAAGTGTCCTCCCTCCGACAATCGATTGGGTGTCGGATGAGGGTGAAATTGCAAAGCTGTGGAAAAACCACGAGGGATAATCTTAAGACAGATTGCAGCGAAACGCCTGTGGGAGGGACAAGGGAAAATACTTTGGTATCAGTTCCTGATATATATATATATATATATATAAAACAGCTATTCACACCCCACGGTAGCAGAAGGGTACAGTATCGTAGGTGCCAGGCACCTGGTACCGTTTCCTCTAGGTGTTACGACACACCTTCGTCCCTCTTAGCTCCTTCACACATCCCAAATTCAGTACACACAAATTATGAGTGCGGTGGCTGGGCATTCCCAGCTTTGTCATCGTTTGAACCCACTGCATCTTTCAGTGAATTAAAGTTGACGATTTGACGGCTTGCACAGTTTAATGTGATGTATTTATCCTTCACGATGTACTTGAACTCATCCCCGGCTCACACACGTATCCCTTATGTTTTTGGGCCTGTTGGAGAAAAGAATAGGCATAGGCACTATCCCGATGCTTATCCTTGACTTCATTAGTCAGCTTCCCGTGGAATTCACCAATGGAGGGCATATATTCACCTTCTTTCGCCGTGAATATCACATTATCTGTATCCGCGTATAGCCCCCAAAGGTTGATGCTCGCATAAGCTATAGTGAAGCTAGCTACAGGTATTTTTGTGACACGTGATGTATTCTTAGACATCTCTGTTCTATTGTACCTTATTATGTACGTGTTACCCACATTCGTGATTTCCATGACTTCTTTATCAACGGCGTTGGCGTAGTCCCACACTTCGTTAAAACTTTGAGCTAGATGGCCGTTCCTCTTGTCTATATTCTGTGCAAATTTTCCCCAAAGAGTATTTAAGCACAACTTTCATTAAAGCGCTTGCCAGGGTTCCGCGCAATTTGGCTCCTTTCACACTGTATTCCTTCACGATCATTGTAACTCTGGATATATTCCGTTTGTTCATTCTCGCTTTCAAACCGGCGCGAATATCCTGATACCTCTACATTATCCTTCACGGTGTCAAGAGATTGGGCAGCTTCTGAAATCGCCACACCTTTACCTTTAGTTATCTTTAGTATTCTGTAGCGTGACGAATGGCTAGGGAGAGCTCAGAACTTGTATAAATGCCTCTGATATTCCTGTGGTTGATTATATAATTACAGTCCCTATTTTTCTGCTCTGCACACTTCACACATAGAGGGAACATGAGTTTGTGGTCTTTAACGACAGAGAAAGTTGGCAGCCATAAATCGGTAGGTGGGAGGACATCAACAAAGGAAAGTCCAAAATAGTTCTCGTTCAAATTAGTTGAAAACTCTTCTATGATTGGTAATGCTGAACCCACCAGTTTTTCAGGTGCGACTACCGGGTATGGGTTGTTCTTTATCACGTAGGGGTATAAAGGACAGAAATGATAGTAATGGAGTTTAACGCCTTCCCTAAGTAGAAAGTGCAGTTTCAAGGGGTTTGTGCGTCCACCAAACAGTCTATCTCCACATTTTTGAGGGTCCACTACCATTGAACGCTTGATGGTGCTTAATTCTTTGCTGTACTGTTCATCGGAATTCAACCGTGCATCATATTCATGTTCCCACAACACCTTGTGAGTGAACTGGGAGCCTATAAGTTGGTCGCGGGTACGGGCCCATGCAAGACTGTCAGCGAGGGATCTCCTGTGGATATGTCCTGTGACTCCACATTCAGCACGTAGATATCCATGTCACCAACAGCCGTTAAAAGAGGACATCGTCTTCTCTTCGGTGCACGAGTCCTCCGTCTACCCAAAAAACACGACCGTTGATCCTAAATGTCACTTCCCCACTGTTGTGAGTATGTCTTATGAATACTTGCCTACTGTTGTTGGTGTGTGAGCCAGTAAATAGCCTTTCACCATTACGGCGTGGATGTCTTCGGGGAATGACGACTGGGTATCTTTATGCATAGAGTAGCTCTTGAATACACAAAAACAGAATGACGCAATCGTGGATGCGGCTTGTAACGGATCGCAATTGAACCGGGTTATGTACATCTTTCTGAAGGCCTGGAAACATACCCTTAGTACACGCACATCATTCACACAATAGCTTTCGCATTCATCCGCTATATTGTAAGGATTGGCATCATTAAAACTGTTGTATTACCTCTCAAAATCTTCACGTTTGCTAGCAATCATGCTGTCACAGTTAAAGTAATGGTTAACTACTTAATTTTACAGTTCTACTTTTAGATTTGGGATTGTTATCAGATGGTTTTGGCGTCGATGCGTTGTGGTGCTCGGCTGCGCGAAGAATTCCATGGCCCTCCGTTATCCTCTCATACATTCTTTCATTTGTAAACGATGATGCCTAGTTGACGGGATGACGTCTGTTTAAATAAATTTTTACTGTCCTTCAAATGCGGAAGACATGACATTATGAATTCGCGAAAAATTGGTACAAATTTACAGTTAAAAAAAAATATAAATATATATATAAATATACCACAAGAGTAATTTACCAGTTCGGAGCGACCTTTGTGTATATAAGACATGCTGCTCACATGTTTTGCCATCCAACCAGCCCCAAAGGGCTCAGCGTTTCCTCATCCGCTTAGGAACTCCTCGTGGGAATTCAGTTAGCTTGGATACAAAGTGCTTTGACTCTGAGAACTTCGCGCTCTCTTGTGTCTCACTGTCCAACGCCTAGCTGACTCATGTGAGAATGGATTCCTTCGTATATAAGGAGAGGTCCAGCGTTTGAGAATCAGATTCTTGAACAGATCTCCTCGGGTGAGATTCTTGAACAGATCTCCTCGGGTGAGATTCTTGAATAGGTCTCCGCGGGTGACGGGGTGCGAGTCAACCCGTATGGAAATTGCTTGTGCTTAAGATCCTAGAACGGGCCAGCGAGTGCCTTAGAAGAGGATCTCCCCTGGGTGAAGAGGTGCATTTCACTCCATAGGGAAATTGCTTTGTATTGTAATATCGGGTTTGAGGATCTGACTGAAGGAAATGCCAGCAGACTCAAACATTATTTAGTTTAACGTAACATTAAATGTCAAAACTAGAATTAAGCATTAAATCATTATAACTCTTATAAACTTGTGTAGAAGAAATATTTTTATCATAACGAAATCGTGTTCTGTTAAGAAATACTTGATTGTAATCCGTTTGCCTAAATTTGATTAAAGTAACTAAAATTAATCAGTGACTCTCAGTTAATCCATTCTTGACTGCGGAAATACGGGTTAGGGAAGTAATCGCTTATTACTCAGTCATTATTGCAGCTTCACAAATGAAATAAAAAGCATTCGAAAGAGAACATTTTAAAGTTTTAATTTATTCTACATGTGTTCAAAGTGACGTCCCTGGACATTCTTACATTTCACACAACGGGAAAGGAAGTTATTTATTACATTTTCCAAAACGCTGCATTCAATGGACTGTACACTCTCTACCACCGCTTGCTTTAATTCTTCGATAGAGGATGGCTCTTGCCTGGATACTTTGTCCTTGACAAATCCCCAGAGAAAAAAGTCCATAGGTGATAGATCGGGAGATCTTGCGGGCCAGGGAAACTGCGAGCGATGAGAAATGAATCTTTGTTCAAAAAATCTTGTTAAACATTCCACTGATTGCCTAGTTGTGTGGGCTGTTGCTCCGTCTTGCTGAAACCACTTGTTACTGCAGTTTTCTTATTCAAAAACAGTGTTCAGCATTTCTACATATCTTTCTGAAGTTACTGAAAGCGGTCTCCTTGTCTCTGGGTCCTCAAAAAAGTAAGGACCATAAACCTTGCTGCTACTCAAACCACACCAGACAGTAACTTTTGGTGAATGCAGAGGTTTCTCCAAGTGTATATTTGGCTTGTTTTGTGACCAACACCGGTAATTCTGTCTGTTGATGAACCCATTGAGATAGATGTGGCATTCATCACTGAATATTATGTCACTTAATCTTTTCTGGTTTTGTTCAATTATTGTTTCAATGCGTTCACAAAACATCAAACGACGCTGGTAGTCTTGTTCGCTAAGCTGTTGCAAACACATAATTTTGAATGACTTCATTCTCAAATCCAACGTGATTATTTTCCGAATGCTCTCCCGTTTGATTCCTGTCACAGCTGATAGTCGTCTCACAGATTTCTTGTTGTCCGTTTCAAGCTGATTTGCGACTGAATCAATGTTTTCAGCGGTTCGCACACCTTTGCTGCGCCCAGAGTTGTCTTTATGCATGTTCTTGATTGAGCCGTGATGTTTCCATTTTGCGAAAATCCTGCGAATCGTTTTAGGATCTATGGTCCTTTGCTGACCGTATTGTCGTCTGAAAGACCGTTGGGTGGCAACTACCGAGCCATGTTTGATCATATCTTCTGCGATGAAAACACGTTGCATGTCCGACAAATAACCCATGATTGTGGTGGATAAAACTGTCATTTTTTTATAAGTACTGATTTCGTATCCAGGATATCGAAAAAATTAAATAAAACTTTAAAATGTTCTCTTTCGAATGCTTTTTATTTCATTTGTGAAGCTGCAATAATGACTGAGTAATAAGCGATTAAAAACAGGGGCAATTTTTGTGGTCACACGGTATATATATATATATAATATATATATATATTATATATATATATTAGGGAGGGTCGATTTTCCACATGTTTTGAAATCGCAAGGTGAATACGTGCCCAGTAGTTAGGTTTGGTTGAGAAATGAACCCCAAAATTTTTTAGAGCAAACGGATAAGGACTGCTTGCGGATTTGCAGTTAAAGTTTGTTATGGTTTTTTACCTAATTTTCGTCATACGCGATAGGTAAACTCGTCATTTTTGAAGACATAATATTAACTAATTATAGATGTAGCAACTCAATATCATTTTCTATCCCAAGAACAGACAATGCCTAATGTATATCATGTGTTTTAAGTGTAAAATGATAAAATTTCATTGAAAAAACGCATTTTTGCTAATTTATTCACATATTTTGGCTACAAAACTGGAAAAAATACTTTCAAAAGGTGATAAATCCAAAAAAATAACATGTTCTCCTGTAAAAAGAAAAACTATTCATATAAATCATCATAAGATTGAGAACAATGTCCTTTTGACATAAATGCAGGACGCATCTTCCTGCTCAGTACTTTAGTAAGGATACAGCTGTGACGAGTTTCGAATCCGTACACGGTATGAGAAGGCAAGTCTGGAATGTCTGGCTTAGTGTTAGTGTCCATGAATGACTGAATTTCTTCATCAGATAGGTGCTGTTTGGTAGGTGGTTCCATGACATCAGGGTCAGTGAGGTCGATGAGCTCATGCCAGTGATTTGCATTCCAATTCACCTGGGGAATTTTCTTCCCTGCTTCCTGGTTGCTCTCCATTCTATAAATGAAAAATGAAAATGAAAATATAAATGAAAATATAAATATAAATAAAAATATAAATATAAATGAAAAATAGTACTCAAATATTGCCGTTTCAATAATACAAACAAATTACCCACTTAAAGTGACAATTATAATAATTTTTCCATATTTTTTGGAGAATAACTCAGCTTTGGCAAAAAAAAAGTAATAATAATTACAAGAAGCGCAAAATTTACCTGTGTCTGAGAGTGAGAATAGTCTGAAGCCCAAGATTCCTGATTCTGTCTTCATCATCTTTCACCATGGCATAGAGGATGTTCTCAGGTCGGAGGCAGAAAACATTACCCTGGATGTTCTGCTTTACGATGCGTTTCACATCATCAAATGGAATCAGTCGGCTGATAGCAGAGAAGAGGATGCGAGGAGAATCATGCAGCTTAGAGGATGCCTTTATCTCAAACCATGCAGGAGCATAAACTCGAACAATGTAATGGACCAACTTTTTCAAATTCAGGTTTGGTCTGTTGTCTCTTGTGTACAAACAAAGAAGTCGTATGGCAAGAGTTAACCATCTTGCATGGTTAAGTGGACCAATCTTCCAAGCAGCCCATCTGTCATCTACTCTTCCTTATCCGATCCCTCTGCAATACTCATACAGAAGCCTTTCATCATGACTGAGGTCTTTCAGTACTTCCTCTGGAATGTACCCTTCAATGATTGGAGTTTCCACAGCTTCAAACTGTACCTGAGGTTCATCCTGGATATCTTCTGCGCACCTTTGCCCAAGGGGCCCGCTGAAAATTCTTGGTTCATTCTGATGCAGTGCGCAACCAATAGTGTGCAGTTTCCTCCCCAGAGTTTCTTCAAGTTTTACCACTAAACCACTCTTCCAGCCAGTGTTGGTTGCGGTATTACCAAGAAGAATGGCTCGGATACTTTCAAGGCTATTATATTCTTCAAGAACACTGAATGTCTCCTGAGCAAGGACCTCACCAGTGGCGCCTATAGCAGGAATTGTTCTGTGGGTCAAGTAGGCGCCAGGAGATTTTCCATCTTCATAGGTGAAGGTGAGGTGATGTTCTGCATCAACACACTTTCTGAGAACAGTTTCCCCTTCAGGTGTCTCTATTTCTTTGTAAGTCATGGTATTCTCGTCAACCTTCCCATCCACACCAACACAAATGAACTGTGTCTTTTTCTCTGATTCCACACCCTCACTAACTACCCTAATTTGGGCTTTGGCCCTGTCTAATTTGCACTTGTCAATCATGATGTGATTGATGTCAACTTCAGGTCTCAGTAGGTGTTTGATGTCATGGAGCAAGGCATTCCCAAGAGCTGCGCCCAGATTTGATGAACATTCACCTCTGACAAGTTCCATAGCATATCTGGGAAACTTTAAAAGGCTGTAGTTTCGTGAATGCCTCTTCCTAGGCTGCCATTCATCTTCTCCTTCCTGAAAATAAATGGAAAATATTAGTGTTTTCTGTTTATTTATTTATTTATTTCATTTATTTATTAATTTATTTATTTCATTTATTTATTTATTTATTTATTTATTTATTTCATTTATTTATTTATTTATTTATAATTATATATAATTAATATAAATAAAAGGAAACTAACCTCGCCACCAGATGAACTGCTTGTAAGTCCAGGCAACTCTGTAGGCTGTATGAAAGATCCTACTAGCTCAACTTCCTCCTGAGGTAGTACATGTTGCTGTCCTTGTTTGGCCTTCCTGTCTCTTTTGGCAGCAGCTGTGTCTACTGAGGACAGCGGGTATGCACCCTTAGGACCTGTTTTGGATCGCTGTTCACGAAAGTATGCTCTTTCTTCAAGTGGCACCTTTGCATTTCGAGGGCAAACACAGATGATGTGTTCTTGTGTACACTGTACATTTGTCCTTCTTACAGTATACTCTTAAATCACTGCAAGGCAAAATATCCAAAGAACAGGAACAGGCAGAAATATCAAAAAGTTTGTCCAAGTTAGCATCCACATTTCGCTTGACACTTGCCTTAGCATGCTTGCGATCAATGTCTTTCACAAGAGTGAGTAGGTCTTTAACCTTTCTGTCAATGGATTTGTCAATAATCAAAGGCAGCCTTGGATTCACTGAAGACCAAATGGATTTTAAATCCTTGCTAACTTGCTGCACTAAGGCCCAAAACTCTGCGCCAGGGTTAGCATGATTAAGGTCATAATAGTATTGAATCAGCTGCCTGTAAGTGCTTGGTTCGGTCATAATTCACAAGGACCACCTCCGTACTTTTCTTCACTTTTCTTTCGGGTCAGGTGTCTTGTTTTCGCTTTCGGCATTATTTACACCGGAAAATCTGAAACATAACGAAAAGTGTTAATGCGAATAGCAATATGTAAGAAATAAGCGTGAACGGTCACAGGAAATATAATATTTTACCATTATTTTTTAATAAAGATGCATAATTAATAATTATATAAAAATACAAGCAAAACGTTTATATTTATGCTTATAGAAACAAGTTAATAATTTTTGGTTTGCTTTGTTTTGGTTGCGCGTATGCCGCATACGGGATTTTACGCATGAAGCGACAACAGAAAAAATTAAAAACTTAAAAGCTAAATTCGCATTCTGATCTTTTATCAAAATGCATTTCTTTGTGATTTTCACATTTCATAGATGAAACGACAACTACTGAATGTTTATTCGCTTTCTGGTACCAACTTCGACCACCCCTAATATATATATATATATATATATATATATATATATATATACTGTATATATATATATATAGAGAGAGAGAGAGAGAGAGAGAGAGAGAGAGAGAGAGAAAGTCGGGTAAATAAATGGTACAGTGGTTATACAGCTAAGTAAATACGGATTAAAATAAATATATAAGAACAACATCTTCCGAACGCTGAGGTCAGTAAGAGTTAATATCATTTTTAAATATAGCGAAAGAAGGCTTTTTCATCATGAATCACTTTTAGATTTAGATTTTGAAATAAATACACATGTCAATGAAGTGATTGTTTTAAAGCTCGGCATCCTATGATCTGAGGAAGAATTAAACGAACGAATATTTTTTACTCAAATTTATGGAGATGATACTTTATTCTGAAAGTATGATTCGTGGAGGGCGTTGATGTCTGTTACATTTTTATATTAATTGTTCAAATAAAAAGATGTAAGTAGGTATCACGTTTAACCATGGTTTTGTTTCCGCCCGAATTGTTTATTCTGCTGAATTAATAATATTAATAGTTCCTCTCTCTCTCTCTCTCTCTCTCTCTCTCTCTCTCTCTCTCTCTCTCTCTCTCTCTCTCCATATATATATATATATATATATATATATATATATATATATATATATATATATATATATATATATATAGAGGGTGGCGCAAAAGTCGAGCATCATAGGAATTTTCAGTGTTGATTATTTTTTTTTTCTTATAGGTAGGGGATGACTACGAAATTAACAATAGACGAGAAGGTGAGCTTGGTTTTAATGCATGGAATACCAGGTACATCAAATCGATGAATCGGAACAGAATTTAAATTCTGTACTGATTCATGGATTTGTTGTACCTGGTATTTCATACATTAAAACCAAGCTCACCCTCTCGTCTATTGTTAATTTCGCAGCCATCCCCTACCTGAAAGAAAAAATAATATATTATAGTCAATACTGAAAATTCCTATGATGCGCGACTTTTGCGCCAGTCTCTCTCTCTCTCTCTCTCTCTCTCTCTCTCTCTCTCTCTCTCTCTCTCTGTCTCTCTATATATATTATATATATATATATATATAGAGAGAGAGAGAGAGAGAGAGAGAGAGACAGACAGACAGACAGACAGACACAGACAGACAGACAGACAGACAGAGAAACAGAAATGAAGAGATGAAGGATAGAAAGGGTCATTACCAACATTTTATATATATATATATATATATATATATACACTAGACCGGCTCAGGCTCATAAGGGTGAAAAATATTTTTTTTCTTTTCTTAAGTCTCACCCCTGGAATTTGTTTTGTGTCGATAGAAAGTTTTGAGTGAAGTTTCAGCCCGATTTGATAGTATTTAGTGGTGCCGACAGACTCTGAAATGTGTAGTTTTTCTGCCCCACCCCGGAGGTAACTACAACAGGTGCGTTTTTTTTTTAAGTGGTATCCCCAATAGGCCTAATCCACTTTTTTTAATGTTAACTCACGATGTTGATGTGCTTCCTGCCTTTATCATCGATTTCTTTGCCTCTGGAAACCGCTCTCGGTGTTTTTCCACGACTTGAAGAAGGTACTGTAGTTATTCTTCGTTTTTTGTGAGATGACTGCTGAAACTCTGAATTAATGAGACCGCTCTCTCTGCATTATCGTTTACAACATTCATTGTTTTAACATATTCCTTAGCTAATTTATAGTCGTCCCTGTTATTCCATTTTGTAGGATCTCGAGAAACGTCGATTGAAGGGACAATTTCTCAAAGAAGGAACGACTTCAGCTTGTGACAAAGTCCGCCAGATTTTTCTCTAATGGGTCATCATGGGTGTGGTCAAAAGCAATTCGTTTTTCTGGTATTTCTGAACCAGGTCTTTCCAATGACTGAACCATCTGCTGTTTCACTTGCAAAGTTATGCTATCATCAAAAAAGGCAAGCGGCACAAGTTCTTCATTTAGATACCAGAGGTGACGGCATAGTGCTTTGCTAGCTATTGCTGAAAGTTCCTTATCATAATATTGCTGAAGCTCTTGTAGATACTCCAAATCGGTTCTGTTCTTGGTGCAGAAGATGCGATGGGAGCCGCAAACTATTTTGGCACATAAAAGCGAACAGCATAGCGAGAGAAGCGTTCCATTGCACTCTGTTCCTGTTTTGTCAGGTTGAACTGCGAGCGAAACAATACAATTTTGATGGCATAAATCACTCGTGACATCCACTTAGCGCGATGTAAAGCCCCAGGTTGACGAAAATGTACTCCTCCTGAGGGAACACCACCTAAATAAATAATTGATAATTCAAGACGTTCGTGATAATCTGATCTTGGGTGACTTCTCGCAAGCTGTTCTTCGCACAGTGCGAGGATTGGCAGTTGTATTGGCAGTTTCAAATCTTTTATCATCCATTTGTTTCCAGGAATTCTTGAAACGTTTGAAAAGTAATATATCCGGTCCCGATGAACCACCGTAACACTTCTGGAAGACGTCTGATATCACAATTTCATTAATTTGGTGCCGACAGGCCAAAGAAAGGAGTTTTCTATCAAGCTTACTTTCGATTATCATGCAAGCGCCCTTTTTTGGGCCAGTATTGCTAGCGGTAGTATCAAAACACATTGCTTGAATACATTCCCGCAAATCCCAATCGTCTAAGCATTCTAGAACTGCTTCTGCAATTCTTTCGCCTTCTCCAGAAGCAAGTTTGGGTACTGCTAGAAGCTTAAACTTTCCTCCACCGGATTCAAGAATAGCTAGCCTATCTATATTTTCATCACCTGTTATATCTTGCATTACGTTACCATCCCAATGAATGGTAAGCGGAACGTCAGCGGTAAAGGTTTGCTTAATGTCATCTGCAATTGTTTTGCGTACAACACTCCTCGCCCTCTGTAGAGTACTTCTGCTCAAAACAACATTGTCAATATCATGTCCAAGAGAAGTTGCAGCAGTTGAAAGCACCATAACAGCACTACGATCACTTATTTTTGTTCTATCTAATGCCATTGCCAGATCAGGTGTTACGATGCGCTTACGCTTATTTGATATTGTGCTGCTTGAAGGTTTGGGTGTCATTTCAGGAGTGTACGATGTGCCTGGCTCTGGTTGCTCATCACTACTACTGCTTGAACTGCTATCACTGAACTGAACAACAGCTGATGACAATTTCTTTCGCAATGCCTCGGCTTTTTTTAGTACATCTTGTCTTTCATCTCTTTTCCGTTGTCGCATTTGCTTAGCGACCAGTTTCTTATCAATATCAGTCATGTAACCTCGCCTCCCTTTTTCTCTCTAAGCTTGTAGGAATGATATATCCTCCTCGTTTGACATCACTTGTAAAGCATTTGCGTGAGCTATATCAAAAAGGTATCTAAACTACCTTGGAATTCAGTTTCTTTTTTAATTTGATTCTGATTACGGTTTGATTTTGATTTTTGAAGTGGTCTGAAGTTCTCATACATTTTTTGAATTTTCGTTAGTACATGCTGTTTGGCTCTGGTGGGTATTTTCGCCTTGTCCCAAATCTCAAAAATTTCAGCATAAACTATGTTGGATGCTTCTTTCAATGTTTTTTTACTATTTGTGAGAGAGAAAAGCCGACGTAGTACATCTCCATTGGATGGAAGCTTCTTACTGCCAATTGTGTCAATTGGATGTCCAATCAGCCATATTTCAGTTTTTCTTCTTGTTTTAATTGAATCTGACATGGTGAAGGATAAAATCTGCAAATATTAAGGGAAAACACTTGCGCATCAATCTCTTACTGCGTCTTAAACAATACTGACGCGAACAGCGAGCCTCTCACTTTTCTCCGTAGCCAATGACGTCACCAGTAATGACGTCAGGTCAAAAGACGTGTTTCTACTCAACATACACAGTTACACAGTGAAACATGTGGAACACAATGCACGAGAGTGTTAATAGGCATGGTTTACACACAATATTTGCAATACGAATTACAAAATAAATATATGATGAATAAATGTAATAAATAAATGAAAAATACAAGAGGCTGTCGGCACTACTAAAAGTACACAGATATTGTTGAAATTTAGTGTGCGAGTATAATATGATGGTGGTAGCAATTTTAGGGGGTGAGACTTTCACTTTTCAAATAAAAGTTTTGGCGGGCCAGTCAAATATATGTGTGTGTGTGTGTGTGTGTGTGTGTGTGTGTGTGTGGCTTTGAGTATTCAGTCAGCCAGCCTGCCAAAACCGTTCAAGCCGATCGAATCAATCGGCTGGCAAGCTTTCGAAGCAATCATGGAATCAGGAAAGCGGCATTTTGCACCAAGAAGCTCCAGCAAGGCCTTTAATAAAGAATTTTGTTTTATTTTTCCTATAGCCTTTGTTAACCTTTGTTTGTTTCCACCCGAATTGTTCATTCTCACGAAGGTCAAACTTTTCATTCCACCTTAGACTTACAGTTTCACGTGGAATCCGAACCACGCCCCACCAGCAGCCCAGCGTCTACGCCACTGAGAGTACCCATTTATCTACCAACCACTTTCTTTATTGTGTTGAAGGATGAAAAGCTGGGTTTTGCTGCGCGCCGCCTGCCGTCACCTGCAGTCACCTGGATTCGTAGTCAGCGACGCTAACCACTACACCACCGAGGCGCAAACAAATATATATAATATATATATATATATATATATAATTTAAATACACATATAAAATTCATATATATATATATATATATATATATATATATATATATATATATATATATATAATTTAAATACACATATAAAATTCATATATATATATATATATATCTTTTGGGCATGAGCTTCTAGGTTAGGTTACTCCCACCCCCCTTAAGAGTCTAAGAGTCTACCCCGATCCCCCTTCCTGCATACATCCCCCACCCCATTGCAGTGGTGCATGGGACTGGCAGTGCTGCATGGCAGTGGCACTCTTGTATGGACTCTGCAACTGCGACAATCCTTGCAATAATCATATTGCATTCAATTGCATTGCACGCTACATTTTAGCTAGCATACTACTTCCACATTCTTTCTTTTCTACTTTCCACTGTTGTTCTGGGATTCTATGATTCAGAGTAAGATTAGGGGTTAATTCCTCCATTATTTTTCCAAGTGTGAATAATGGTGTACCTTTCTTTTCTTTTTTCCAGTGAATTAAGTTTAATTCACGTCACCTTTCCCAGTAATTTGGTTCTTTGCATCCATTGATCTTGGCTGTGAAGCTTATTTGAATCCCTTCTAGTTGATTCATATCTTCTTTTTTATATGGGGCTGTTGGGACCGAGTAGTATTCCAATTTAGGTATGTTCAGTGTTTTCAATAGATGAATCATTATATTCCATCCCTTCGTTTAAAAGTTCTCAGTACCTGCCCAGTTATTCTATTTGCTCTGTTTACTGCTATCTTATTTTGTGTTTCAAAGTTCGCATCATTATTCATTACAACTCCTAAATCTTTTGCTTTAGAATTTCTCTGAATTTTCTGTCCATTTGGGCTATAGTATCCCATGGATTTTAGGTCCACCCTTCTTCTGTACCTTAACAGTTGAAATTTTTCAGTGTTAAATTTCATATTGTTGCCTTCCAACCAATTGTAGATTCTGTTCATATCTGTTTTAGTGGACTTAGCTCTTTAAATAATGCACTAGAGTGATCAAGGAAATCAGCATCAGATAATAACCTTATTGCTCGTTTTTGGATGACAAAGATACCATTTAGTGCGTTGTTAGGGGAGTTTCCCCAAACAAGGGTGCAGCATGTTATATAAGGAAGAACAAGAGTATGATAAAGAGTCAATAAAACTTGTTTAGGGACTACATTTCTAAGTTTAAACATTATAGCAATGCTCCTTGAAATCTCTTTCGCGATATAATTTAGATGATCACTCCATTGCAAATTCTTATCTAGCATTACACCAAGAAATTTTGTTACAGTGCACTCCTTTATGGCGATTTCATTAACATTAAATTCATCAAGATATACATTTCTTTTATTAGTAAAAATCATGAAATTTGTTTTACTGGTATTTAGGAAGAGTTTATTGGTGGTCAACCATTTCATTACACTGATGAATTCTGAATGAAATATATTCTTAGCTGTATTAACATCTTTGCAAGAAAAAGAGACAGTTGTATCATCTGCAAACTTTATGAAGTTCAGTATATCAGATGAACGTGTAAGGTCATTTATATACAGGGTATCTCATAAGTCTGGAAGCACAGGGTAAAATAAGTAATTCATGTTTTTCCGTTTATGCAAGTGCCCATGATGTCTTTGAGCAAGGAAGAACGCATCCAGGTAATTCTGCTCGTAGGAAATCGGAGTCAGAGGGAGGTCGCTGAGGAATTTAACAGATTGCATCCGGACCGCGCGCCGATAACACACAGCCAGCTGTGTTGGCAAACTTGTAGCAAAGTTCAGGGAAACGGGATCCATAGGAGATAAACCACGCAGTGGACCTCCGAAGACATCCACCGACGATGACGCAGCCACTACCATCCTCGCTCATTTCACAAACAGTCCCCTGAAGTCTCTTCGGCGTTTTTATTGCCGTTTTTATAATTTTGCCCTATGGTTCCAGACTTACGGGACACCCTGTATAATAAAAATAACAGTGGACCCAGAACTGAGCCCTGTGGCACACCATGTTTGACAAGCGCTTTAGTTAAGCAAACCTTATTCACTGATACAAAATGATATCTATTGGACAAATAACTTTTAAACCAATCACTGATTGCTCCTCTAAAGCCGTAACAATATAATTAATTAAGTAGAATATTATAGTCTATTACATCAAACACCTTACTCAAATCCATAAATATTGATATCATTATTTCTTTGTTCTCCTTAGCTATATTTACATTTTCCATAAGATTTAAAATAGCCATTTCCGTTGTTTTATTATTACGGAAGCCATATTGATTTGGAGATAATAAATTGTAGGATTCTAAATATCGCTGCATTCTACTTTTTACAATTTTTTCAAAAACTTTGCTGAACATAGATAATGAACACACCGGCCTGTAATTTGTTGCTAGTGTAGGATCACCCCCTTTAAAAAGGGGGTGTTATACAACCAGTTTTTAGCATTGATGGGAATATTCCTTTGGAAATACTTTGATTGATAATTTTAGCCAACGTTACAGATATCTTATCTTTAACAAGTTTCAATATAGGTACAGGAATGTTATGAATGTTATTTTTTGCATTTTTTAATTTACCAATAATATTCTGGACCTCAGTAGAGGTAGCAGGAACAAAAAAAATTAATTTAGTGGGCTGGGTGGCATATATTCTAGAGGTGAGTGACCATTATTTATTAATTGTGAGCGAAGCTTATCCGCTATTGAAGTAAAATGTACATTTAAAGAGTCTGCAATAGCAGTATCATCAGTAATTTCTTTATTATCAACATTTAATTTCTCTATTGAATTTTTCTTAATTTATTTTCCAAGAAGATTGTTCATGGTTGTCCAAATGTTTTTCATGTCTCCTTTATGTTTGGAAAATTGATTGTTATAATAGTTATATTTTGTAATTTTGATTATTTTAGTTAATTTGTTTCTGTATTGAGTATATTGTATTTTAGGAAATTTGCTCTGTAATTGCAATTTGAATAACTTATCTCTGTTCTTTATTGAAGTGATAATTCCTGGAGTGATCCATGGATTTGCGACACTTTTGGGCGAAACTGTTTTTCTCCTTAAAGGAAAGCAAATATTAAAAATATGGAATAAGATGTCATAGAAGAACTGAAACATATGATCTGGGTCATTTAAAGGTTCGTCACAGTCAAGTCGAGTATTTTCTACAGCCGAAATAAATTTTCTTTTGTTAACCTCTGAGAATATTCTGTAATCAGTAGTTGTTTTGTCCGCAGTAGGAAAATGATCACTGATGTTAGTGGTTATAATGCCAGAATTTACGAGGGCATTGCTATTTACAAATATATTATCAATCGTAGATTCTGTTATTCGATTGCCATAGCTGCAGACTCGAGTGGGTTTGGTAATAGAATTACTAAGATAGAAAGAATTCATTAAGTTCAAAAATTTATGAGAGATTGCTTCAGATTGCAAATTGATGTTGAAGTCACCCGCAACTATGGCATTCGATTTATGAAAGTTGCATAACATGTTATCTAAATGAATTAAAAAGCTATTGACATTAGTATTAGGTGGTCTATATATTGCATGGACATAATATACATTACTTTTGTCTTTTATATTCACAATCAGGTTTTCATTGTCACTATTACATAGAGAAAATACTTCGTTAGAGTCGTAAGTTTGATGCACATACACAGAGATACCCCCACCAATCTGACCATCTCTTACAGATATTATATAGGTTTTTAATATTACTATTTAACCAGGTTTCCGTGAGAATTATAACACTAAATTTGACCGTAGAAGTTTTCAAAGGGGCCAGTAAGTAGTTATAGTTCCTAGGTAAGCTTCGAATGTTTAGATTTAGCACTGAAAGATTTTTATAAATATCTTTTCGTAATACAAAGGCATTAAACTCATCTATCGATGAGACCATGCAATTGCCTGCACCAGATTCCTGTTCTAGATTCTCTAAACTGGATACAGAATTTTTTGGTAATGAATTGAAATGATTAATATCGGCACATATACTATGAAAGTCTTTATCGATGAAAGCCATTTAGCAGTAGTTCTCAAACAATTTCACTAAATACAGAATATGGAAATAAGGGGTTACCGCCCAGTTGAGCCGAGAATGGGAAAGTCGACTGTTGAGATTGTATGCGGAGTTATTCGCAGGCCTCCTGTGTGCCGACTGTCGGCTGGCGTTTTCGTAGTTCTCATAGCTTCGAATGCTTCTTCCCTAGCAAGGTGAACTCCTTTGACCGAAGTATTCCCCGTTGGAGGAGTCTCTCTTTCTTTAATAACACTGGGGAACAAAAAAAATTGTTTTCTTGGTGCCTGCGATTTTAGACCTTATTCTGGATATTTTCATGCCACTGATTCAGAAAATATCATCCATTTTGTTCTAGCAGCTCTAGTTTTTGAGATATTGCATACGTCATTACCAACTTTATTACCCTTCTGGAACGGTATTATGAGTTGCTCGTAAATCTAAATGCATCTGTATAATTAAATTGTAGCTATGATTTTGCTGATGTTGCTGTTTTGCATGTGTATTGTACATGTACTAACGTGAATTCTTTCCTGTTACAGGTGTTGACATGGCTTCATCACGAAGAAAGTGTTCAAATCATCCAGATGTGTTTTGTTTTATCTGCGGAGAGTACACGTTCATTGAACAGAGAAAAACTATTACTGATTTTGTGAAAAAAGCTTATTTTGCCTATTTCAAAGTACAACTAGGGGACCAAGATAAGCCATGGGCTCCTCATGTTGTGTGTAAAACGTGTACGGAGCATCTGCGGCAATGGACCAACGGAAAGAGGAGGTGCCTGAAATTTGGTATACCAATGGTATGGAGAGAACAGAGAAACCACAGTGATGACTGTTACTTTTGTTTGGTGAATATAAAGGGCATCAATGGACGTAACCGGAGTAAATGGACGTATCCTGACATAGACTCAGCTAGACGGCCTGTTTCACATTCAGATGAGATACCTGTCCCATCATTCAGCCATCTTCCAGAGCTCCCTCAAGAAGATGTTAGTAGTATAGCCGCAAAAGGGTAGAGTGCAAGAATGGTGCAAGTGATTACGTAATGTTGCAAAAGGGGGTGGGGGTGTTGCAAAGGGGGGGTGGGGTGTTGCAAAAAATAAAAAATAAAAAAATAAAAAAAGGAAAAAAAGAAAAAAAAAATACCCCAAAGGGCCCTTTGTTGCCAACCGGGGTTGCAAGGGGCATGCAACTTGGAGGTGGAGTTCTCCCCCAAGCTATTCCCCCCAAAGGGCCAGAAAGGAGAGAAAGGAGGAGAGAAAGGAGGAGAGGTGTTCACCTGGCAGGAGCCAAGTGCATATTAAGACTTCAGCCGAGTAGGCGTTGTTTTATAGACTCCTAATCAGCCAGTTGGCTTAGTAGGCGTAAATGGCTTGAGTTGCCAGATACCACTTTTTAGCGATACCATTGTATACACTATTATAGACTCCTAATCAGCCAGTTGGCTTAGAAGGCGTAAATGGCTTGAGTTGCCAGATACCACTTTTTAGCTATACCATTGTATACATTATTATATTTCTTAAAAGTTGGTTTAGAATACCGGTAGTAGGTTTAGAAGGCGTAACATGATATAATTAAGTAAAACAACATTGCGTCATTCTGTTTATTATAAATATATAGAAAATAAATATACATTTCAATAATAATTGAGGAATATGCATATAATCATAACGGTACAGGAAATATATACACACAATTATGGTGATATATATAAAATAAATATACATTTCAAATAGAAATAAATACATTTCAATAATAATAGAAATATGCATATAATCATAAAAGTACAGGGGAAATATCACGCAAATATATAAATACATTTCAATAATAATAGAAATATGTATATAATCATAACAGTACAGGAGAAATATCACGCAAAATATATAAATACATTTCAATAATAATAGAAAATATGCATATAATCATAACAGTACAGGAGAAATATCAAGCAAAATATATAAATACATTTCACTTTTTTTTCAAAATACTGAACTCGGTCTTAATCGAGTTTACAATTACATCATTATTGCTCTGCATTACGCAGTATATGCGGCTTAATAATATTTCACCGCTTAAAGTATAGGGAAACCTGTATTCGATATGAAGGGCTTTCATATCGTTCAGTACTATTTTTGTTCCCACTTTACAACCGGTTGGTAAGTCATCTTTAAATACGTCTAGAATACAATCAAAAGCACGCACAAAGAGTTCATCGTTAGCTACATTATTAAACACAAGTTTATAAGCACGCTTTTCCAATCGAGGGTTTATTTCTACCGACTCGAGCTTTTCAATCGTGAACTCACTCAACATAGCGGCAATTGAAATAATCTTCTAAATCGTTACGACAACTGCGCGTTATATAAAGAAATAGTTCTTCAGGGTGAACGGTGTAGGTGAGCTCAGCCTTGTACCGATCAATTGCTTTGTACCAAAGTTCATGGTATTTCAAAGAGTCTAAACTTTTTAAATAAACGTCCAGCACTAGACCATTCTCACCAGCCCTACACTCGGTAAACCCATCGAGCAGAGCGGTGTAGGCGTATTCAAGTACTGTATCAAAATAAAGCATGTCCGTAAGACGCGCGTCTAATATAGGTTTCAGCTTGCGGAATCCGACGATTTCAAACATTCTGTCGAGGATGAAACGGTTTCGCGTAGGAACAAGAGCGTTATTATCAGAAGCATTCTTCCACATCAGCCGTATATCAATGCACGGCCGATCGTTATTTATACACAACGTACATACAACGGCGTATGAGGGTGCGTCACTAATCTGCTCTCTTCTTGTACCTACGTTAGCAGGTATTTTATAACGATCTTCACTCCACTTCTCAACTATCACGAAGATTCTATTCATCTCCTCGACACTTAAATAAACCCGTTTGTTTGTTTGTCTACATTCCGTTTCCAGTACATAGCTAATGGTACCGGAATTACGCCTGAACACGCGCAACGATTTCGTCACGGACACATCGTACGAGGCGTTGAGAATGCTGCTCAAAGGAAGTTCCATCGTATTCGAGGAGCGCACGTCCACTCGGTTCAAGCTCTGAGATAACTATGAGCCGTGTGAGGCACGCAGGTAGGCAGGAACGGTTCGACGGGCGGCTGACTCGATGATACGTGAATGGGCTTGTTCGTATGATCCGCGAGTCGTACCGAATTGTTGTACATATTTGTTTTTCCGGTACAAGAATTAATTTCATCACTACCAGCCTACGCACCAGACATTTTACCTCAGGATAAGAACTAGGAACATTTTATGTTTTACTAAACATCTTCACACTCCGGCGCACTATTTGAGAGGAACATATGCTCATATTTTTCCTTTCTGCCCATCAAACGATACTCGTCTCTAAAGTCTGTTAAAAACTCACGCAGGGCACTAGCCACAACCTCACTACGAACCTCATCATGATATACGTTAATATAGTGATAAAAATACTTAAGATTGTCCATGATCACGAGATTCACATTTTCAGTCGTAGGGTATGAGTAATCGACATGGTGTAGCATGACGTAATACCGCTTGTCACACCACCCATCCGCAAGACTCATTATCCATACCTGCTGCTTCTCTTCTGCACGCGTTGTTTCTTTTACTTCACGGTGTATGTGAGACTTTATAAAGTTTAGCTCTGCAGTATACTTCAGCACATCGTCTGTGCAACGAAAGCCTTCAACGGTCTCACCAGAACATCCGTAGAGTATTTGTACATCTTGGAACTTCGCACAATCCAATGTGTTTTTAAAAGAGGTATAGGAGGGAGGAATAGGAAGTTTTTCGGTATCCACCACATCCTGACACTTTGCTGAATACCATTTCATAAACGTTGTACAAGCAATATTAAAGGTAGCCATTTGAATACACGTCTGATCTGAATACACGTCTGATCTCTCGGGCTTACTGCAGTCGACTGACCACGCAGGGACTCCCAGATAGTAGCATGACTCACGGTCTTACAGTGGGCGGAGCTTAGAACTTTCACCTGCACACACACACACACACACACAAAGGAGAAAGTGAAACGCTAATTGAAACATGATTTATTTAATAAACGAGATATTCAAGTTATATATATTTACAAATACGATTTAATAAAGATATTCAAGATATATATATATATATATATATATTTACAAATACGTGTAATAAATCAATAGATACTTTACAAATACGATTTAATAAACGAGATATTCAAGTTATATATATATTTACAAATACGTGTAATAAATCAATAGATACGATTATATACAAGACAAATACGTGTGAGTTAACAATAGAAGCATCATACGATGGTATCCAAAGGGTACGGTATCATAGGTACCAGGTAACTGGTAACGTTTCCTATAGGTGTTACGGCACACCTTCGTACCCCTAAGTTCCTTCACGCCCCCCAGCTTCTGCGCCCGAAAATTGTGGGTGCCTACAATTAGTTGGGGAGGTTGTTCGCCCTCATCATCGTCCAAACATACTAGATCCTTCAACGATTCAAAGTTAACAACCCGCCGATTCGCATGGTTGAGCGTAATACCCTTTGCCTTCACGATATATTTCATTTCCTCCCCCACCCTGACCCGTACCCCATAAGTCTTAGGTCCTGTTGAGACAAAAGAGTCGGCGTAAGCGTTGTCCCCATACTCGTCCTTGATCTCATCAGTGAGCTCGCCGAGGAACTCCCCAATAGCGGGCATGTATTCACCCTCCCTCTCTGTGAATATCACGCTATCTGTATCGGCATACAATACTCTCCGCCCAAGAGAATGCAATAGACCCCAAAGTTTTATACGGGCGTAGGCTGTTGTGAAGCTGGCCACAGGTATGTTTGTAACCCTTGAGGTATCTGTGGCAAATTCAGTGTTGTTGTACTTTATTATGTAAGTATTACCTACATTCACGATCTCCATGACCTCTTTATCGGGAGCATTGGCATAATCCCAGACATCGCTATAACTTTGTGCCAAATGAATGCTCCTCTGCCGGTATTCTGCGCAAATTTTCCCCATAGACTGTTTAGACACAACTTTGCACTAAAGCGCTTGCCAGGATTCTTTACAATTTGGACACGATCAAGTTGTATACCTTCGCGGTCGCGGTAACGTTGAATATAGGCAGACTTTTCATCTTCGGTATCAACTCCTCGCGGATACCCTGATGCCTCAACCTTATCCTTCAAAAAGGCGTTTATATATGGTGTGAAAAGGTTGGGTAGCTTCTGAAACCTCCACACCTCATGTATCTTCAGTATTCTATAACCATGGCGTACGGCTAGGGCCAGCTCAGGACTTGTATATACGCCTCTGATCTTACGCTGGTGGGGTATATGGTTACATTCGCCGTTATCCTCTTCCGCGCACTTCACGCACAGGGGAAACATGAGCTTGTCGTCGATAACGACAGGTAAGATCGGCATCCATAAATTGCGTGGGGGGAGTACGTCTACGAAAGAGAGCCCAAAGTAACGATCATTCAAATTTTTTGAAAATTCATTGATGGAGGGTAGGCTAGGTCCCACCAGTTTCTCAGGAGCGCCCACGGGGTACGGATTGCTCTTCATCACGTATGGGTATAAAGAACAGAAATCGTAGTAATGGAGCTTCACGCCCTCCGTAGGTGGAAAGTATAGTCTGAAAGGATTTGTACGTCCTCCAAACAAGCTATCACCACATTTGAGAGGATCCAGCACCATTGAACGCTTGATCGTGTTTATTTCCTCACGGTACACCTCGTCTGTCTCCATCCGTGCATCATATTCATGCTCCCACAAGACTTTGTGAGTGAACTGTGATCCTATAAGTTGATCGCGGGTGCGGGTCGATGCAAGACAGTCGGCAGGAGACCTACCGTGGATATCTCCGGTGATTCCGCACTCAGGACGGGGGCATCCATGCCACCAGCAACCGTTAAAGGAGTACACAGTCTTCACACCAGTGACACGGTTTTCACTTAACCCATCAACCCAAAAAACACGTCCATTAATCTTAATGGGTACTTCACCCGTGTTGCGGGCGTGCTTTATGTATACACCTGTCTGTTGCTGTAGGTGTATGAGCCAGTAAATAGCCTTGTGCCGTAACTGCGGGGTTGTTTCGGTGAATAATGGCTAAGGTGTCTTTAGGCATGAAGTTATTCTTGAACACCGTAAAACATAATGATGCGATGGTGGTTGCGACTTGCAGTGGATCGCATTTGAAACGGGCTATGTACATCCTTCTAAAGGCCTGGAAACATACTCTAAGCACGCGCACATCATTCACGCAATAACGCTCACATTCATCAGCTATATTATAAGGGTTACTTCATTAAAACTGTCGTAGTATCGATCAAAGTCTTCACGTTCATCCATACAGTCAAAATAATGTTTGGGGGGTGGTGGGCCTACGTAGTTTAAGTCTCGCTGGTGAGGAAAGTGTAAGGGAAGTATCCTTTGGAAACTTCAGCTGCTACTCCCATCACCTTGGGTAGCTTTGCTAATTTACAAGGTGTGAATAATAAAGTATCTTTAAATTGTACATTGCCTCTTATCTGCATCTGTATTAATTTGTTGCCTCTTTTCAATGGATCACCTGTAAATATCTCAGAGGATTCGTGTTCAAGCAACTCCTTATAAAGGAACTGCGTGTCAAACTTTGCCTTGTTATGGGCGAGAATGTACACAGTCATTTTTTTGAACTTGTCAGCTAACTTGACAATATAGGACACAAATAGTTTCACAGGACTATCGCGGACATTCGTTTTAAAAACGTTTGTCCGTTTACCGCATTTGGGGCACTCGTCACATTCGATACCTATACACTCATCACAGATGGTCTGGCTCACAAGTAAATGTGGAATTACCTCTTTGGTTTCAGCGTTCGTATATGTTTCTATATCGTAGTACACAGTTATACAAGGGTTATTTTTAGGCTTAGCATCTTTCATATAACATACATGCTTTACTCCATCCGCCTTATATTCCTCCTGGCATGTAGGACAGTGAATTACGTCACACTTGTGCTTAAATTTCCCCCAATTATCCATTGTGTGAAACGTACCACATTCACATATTCTCATTTTCCTGCACGTGCCAATTGATTTATGGAAATCAAAACAGCTATTATTGAAAAATGTGCGTCTACACACATCACAGTCTCTCTTCTCAGCTTCAACTACACGGCTTTCACATTTGGTGCTTTTACACTGCTCACATACCATGTGACATTCTTTACAATGTCGCACAATATCATCCGCAAACTCGAGGCACCCCTTACACAAATCATGATGTCTCCCATATTTTCGACTTTTGTCATAACTCGCGTAAAGCCACCTTATATTACGGATGGGGAGATACGTTGTCCGTGACAATCCTAAAATAAGTAGGGGTCTTGTACGATCTCTCACAGCTTTTAAAAACATACACAGTCCTACGACGATCATCCAGCCCAAATACAACTATACGGACATTCATTTCCTGTTCTACCCTTCTCAGCTCTTCAGGACCCATATTACAGTCAAATTCAAGTTCACAGTCTACAGCTAGTTTACGGGCACGTTCCACGACCGTAGGCAGCCAAATTTTTTGAGCCCGTGTATTTTGTACAGTAAACATACGTGCTAAGAGTACTGCTATAAAGCCGCAACCACGATCGACGTTTATATGCCGTCTATAAATAGCTTGAGAATTGAGGTTAAGAGTGTACGGTATGGCACTATGACCCGCAACACGGAATACACGGTCAATATTTACCGTGAAGTTGTCCATATTGAAGGCTATACTACTTTGGGCGGCTTGCATTATACGTCCTAATATATATTCTACATCTTCAGCCGCCAAACGTCTAAATGGCACTATCACCCAATAATCGTCTACATCACCGTCATCTGACCCGAATCCAAAGGACAGACTCGTCCTGACTTCACGCTCGTCGCGATTCTGAAGAGCAAACTCTATAATACGCTGTATAGCAATGGAATTGAGCGCGTAGCCCGCGCTCAATTCCATTGCTATACATGGCTCTAGGATCGATCCTGACTCTATACCGATTTCTAGTCAAGGCTGGGGTGGGGGCTGCGGAGCGCACCAACTCGAACGTTATTTCATCCTCAACAGAACGGGGGGCGGCGGATGAATTAGGGGATATATTAGCGGAAGGTGCTGCTGGGGGGCCTGTTTGCGTAGGAGGTTGATGGTTGGGGCTCTATTATTGTAGACTTAACAGAACGGGGGGCGGCGATGAATAAGGGGGTATATTAGCGGGAGGTGCTGCTGGGGGGTTGTTGCGTAAGAGGTTGAGGGTTGGGGATCTATTACCGCTGCAACAGGCGCGTATTTCGGGCGCTTTATACCTGACGTGGGGTTCTCACACCTCCGCTTTGGACGTGCTACTGGTATCGCTGGTGAGGGTTCGTTGGCAGGGGAGGAGATCACAACTACACTGTCGTCGAGGTCATCCGTAATGTCAATGATGGGATGCTCTACCTCATCGTCATTCACGGTTCTGTGGGAGAAGAAAGCAAAATATAAGGAACAGCACTCAAAATTTGTAATATTTTGTAAATGACCCACTTAGGAGTGTGACGTGTTAGAAATGGACTCTGTAGAAAAATTCAGATTCACGAGTCCATCCACATGTATTATATCTGGACCTACAGGATGTTAAAACTGTGTTTATGCTTAAAATCATTAAAGAAAAGGGAGAGATGTTCTCGAAATTTGTGCATAAAGTTATATGGTGCTAGTCGACGTATCAATCAGTGTTCAACGAGTAACAAGATGATATTTTGTTCCACAAAGGCGTATATGACGTTAATTCGTTAAAGGGAAATGAACATACAATCATTGTAATTGACGATCTCATGTTGGAGATGGATAAAACGTTTGCTGAGACATTTACAGTATTCTCCCACCATCTTAACATAAGCGTGTTTTTCATCAATCAGAATCTATTTTTCAAAAATAGATACATGCGCAATGTGTCGTTAAATACGCAATATCTAGTCTTATTCGCGCAACGTAGAGATGTATCACAAATTGGGGTATTAGCCAATCAAATGTTCCCGAATCAGAGTAAGGAGTTTTTGGAAGTTTATAAAGAAGCTACAAGCACGCGTTACGGATATTTGCTTTGCGACCTTCATCCGCGAAACACGTTTAGAGTGCTTCTGCGAACGAATATATTTCCAAACGAGCCTGAAACGGTGTATATTCCAGAATGACAAAGAGACTAAAGAAATACCGTGAATTAATAAAAATCTATCATCGACTGCCCCGGGCATTGCAGCAGATGTTTATTAAAAATATCGACGCCGACTTTTTAAAATGCATCTGTGAAATCTGTCTTAACGTTATAAATTGCAAAGTATCAATGAAAACCCCTCAGAAGGCTCGCCTACGCCGCTACAAGAACATAATACGTGCACTCGCTCGTAAAAGTCAAACTGTAGCGAAGAAAAAACGAATTATTGTACAAACAGGAGGGTCATTTCTCCCCATCTTATTTTCAGTTTTGGGTCCTTTACTGACTAGATTAATATAATGAAGAAAGTGGTAGTGATTCCCAACGAGGTGTACGCTTCACTGCAAAGGAATCCAGACACGTATCTAGATCCCCGTAAAAGCAGACTTAAATGAATGGAAAGCGAATTGCTAGCCCTATTAAACAGTGAAAAAACACCTGATGAGAAAAGAATCTTATACAAGAAGCTCTGCAGAAATTTCTTCACGAGTACGAAAATTATAAGAGCCCTACAGAGATTCCTGTGGTTATTAGGCACAACACGGGGGACGATGGACATGGCGACATAGGATCTGAGCCCGACGATACAGCTGACCAACCAAAAAGATTAGCCACACAACATATCGAACATGTATTAAAAAGTACCCTCCACATACATTGAGGAGTAAAGGCTTAAGTCTTATAATCTATTGAATGAGGATCCCGCCATACAATGGACCGATACAGGGGAGATCATTGTCGAAGGATCAAAGGTACAGGGATCGAATATCGTAGACATTGTCCATGATCTGGTGAGAAAGTGGGATAGGCCATCACCATCAGAATGGAAGCATATTAAAGCAAGACTACAACAAATAAATGTCCCTAAAACGTTGATAGGAAATCTGAACAGGTTAAAAGACTTGGAACATGCAACGCCTGTGACACAATTGAAGGCGCCGTCACCCCCGGCGGTAACACCTTTGAAGAGGAGCAAGAAGAGGTTAAGCCAACCCTACCCACGTGCATCTAAAATACGCAAATGGCTAACGTATTAACTAAACGCTATTATGACATTTCTACCCCATCCTCTTACGGCGGCGCAGATAGACTGTACAGAAGTGTTTACGGAGTAGGAAAAAAAGATGTTGAAAGATTTTTGAGGGAGCACGACGCTTATACGCTTCATAAGCCTGTGAGAAAAAGGTTTAAAACAGCCAAGACAACGGCTTCCTCGATTGATTCTATTTGGCAAGCAGATTTAACAGACATGCAAAGATATTCTGTGTATAACGATGGCTACCGCTACATTCTATTCATAATAGACATATTCTCTAGATATCTGTGGCTAATTCTCTGAAAAATAAATCACCTGAAACAGTTGCTAAAGCCACCAAAACGCTAATGTTAAAAGAAAACAGGGTTCCTGGCTATTTTTGTACGGATATGGGGAAGGAATTTATAGGCCGTGCTTTTCAGAACATATTGACAGAGTTTAATATCAGCTATTACACAACCAATTCTATACATAAGGCTTCTTTAGCTGAAAGAGTTCAGCGCACCATAAAGAAACGCATGCACCGTTATTTTACACATAAAAACACATACAGATTTCTAGACATTCTGGAATCATTGGCGTCATCCTACAACCGCTCACACCATCGCACGATTGGGACAACACCTAACGAAGTTTTAGAAAGAGGTACGCTCCCGAGAGAGATGGATCACCACCACCACCACACTCTGCGCGCTTCAAAATCAATGATTATGTAAGGCTGTCGCGTTCGGGGAATAAATTCGCAAAGGGTTTTGAGCAAGGATGGACACGCGAGATTTTTAAAGTTAGGGCTATGAGACCTAAAGGTGAGATAATGATGTATTACATTGAAGATTTGAATGGGGAAGAAATCTCAGGAGGCTTTTACCGCGAGGAATTGCAGAAAGTTGCGTTTAATTTAGGAAAAAATGTGTTTAAAATTGAGAAAATTTTAGGAAGCAAAGGTTCAGGAAAGAGAAAAATGTACCTGGTGAAATGGCTAGGGTACCCAGAAAGCTTCAACACCTATATAAAAGCTGATGCAATAATGAAGCTTAAATAGTATGCAACATGGCTCCTAACCATTTCTACGTCACACTCCCGTCCTCCTCGTCCCTGTCTGTACACCCTAACAACACACTAGCCAACTTTGTAACAGAACTCCACAGCACATTGAATTGGGTCGTGATTCGTATGAGGTGGGGATATGCGAAATTCAGCTGGACACCATCTTTTTAAATATTGAACATAAAGAAACCGTTTTTACGATTCTTAGAGACATTGACGAGTGTGAAAAAGCTGGGGTAGCTATGGATGAAACTATGCGTATCGCTCGGACTAAGATTGCACGGTATTACAGTACAGAAGTAAGACTAGGACCGGGTCAATATGGTTCGGCCGAGGATGTTGTGAGAGGCTTAAACGTAAGTTTAAGAAACTCAAACCTTACGAATGATTTAGTATACGAAATCGTAAACAACCCTGCACATACACTAATCCTAAAATCAAAGACTAACAGACGTATTAAAGACCATAGAAAGTTCCAAATTCTAGCCAATGGCCGATATAGCGCAGCCTTCCAAAGAGACACATTTCACGAGACACAGCATGACTTGTCCAGATTAATGTATCAATTGAAGATGGAGAAATTGGCTGAAAGGTCCCCAGACATGTGCTATATTTACAGTAATATAGTGGAGCACCAGTTTGTTGGGGATACCCAGGCACGCCTGCTGCGCATTGCTCACATCCCCAACCATAGAGGAAGGAGTTTGAGTATTACATATGACAGACCCCATTATGTGAATGTCGCAACTAATTTAATAACCAATATCTCAATATATATAAGAACGATTGAGGGTGAAAACTTCCCATTCGGTAACGGGAGCTTAACAGTGAAGCTACACTTTCGACGCACTGAGTTATAATGGATAGAAAGCCTTTCACCGTCTATCGAGGGTGCGATACCAGCGCGGTAGTGGACTTGGGTCCATTTTTTCATCCATACTACGTACGGCTGTTCCTTTGCTGAAGAGGGGTGCCAGATACCTTGGAAGGAAAGCGCTACAATCAGGTATTAACACTGCAGAAGACATATTGGCCGGGGCTAAACCTAAAGAGGCTCTAAAAAAACATTTAAAGCGTACACGGGACGAAATCATCAAAGATGCAAAGAGAAAAATGCGTGGTGGCGGGAAGAAGAAGAAGGGTCACGTGGTATTAAACGTAAAAGGCTATCAAAAAAGAAGTGCTGTAAGCGAATGAAACCTATGGTTGACCACTTTTTTGACTGATATAAGCTAAGGACATTGATCTCATGAATCATAGTTTGTTTACCACTTGTCGAGAGAGGAGTCACTATTTCGCCATGGCACGCTTCATCCACCCATGTAGTTCACAATGCTGTAAATCGGAGCTGTCCCTTTTTGAGCTACCTCCAACCCAAGTTTCTATTGAGCACAGTGACTTTATTACAATTAACCCTTTAAACACAATTAGTTCCCCGAGTGCACCTATAGAATTCGTGATACCCAGCTCAGGTCCTTACTTTTTTGATCCAAGCTGTGTGCACATGTACGCTAAGCTACGTATAGCCCATTCTGATGGAACGGTCTGCGATGACAAATATGCTGTATACCCTGAAACAAACTTTCTGCACTCCATATTCAACCAGTGTGACGTATATTTAAATCAGACCAACATATCGGCAGGCACGGGGTACTATCATCTACGAGCCTATCTGGAAAATGTCCTCAACTTTTCCAAAGAAGCGAAGGCTACCTTTTTAAGTGCGAGGGATATTATCAAACTAAAGATGAAAATAGTATAAAGGACAAATTTAAAAATTCTAAAAAGAAAATATACGAGTGTTTTGGACGGTTGCACACAGATTTCACTTTCCAGGAGAAGTTGCTTGTGAACGGGGTGGATATGAAAATAAAGCTCACCCGCACGAGTCCTGAGATCTGCTTAAATCTGGATGCGGATCAAGAAGAGGGTGCAAAGCCCGTTGTGGTTCACATTATGGACACATACCTCCGCGTACGGCGAGTGAAATTAAGTTCACCAAAACAACTAGAAATTGAGAAAAATTTACTAAACGCTACAGTGAAATATCCTATTAACAGAGTGCAATCAAACTATATACGGTTCCTGCAGGGTTGGCATCGAAGCAGATAGAAAACATTGCCCTGGGAAATCTTCCTAAAAGGATATTAATCGGCATGCAGGACCACGCTTCGGTGAATGGAAAATATAAAAAGAGTGCCTTTAAATTCGAGAATTTCGGACTTAAAAATATAACTCTATACGTTAATGGCACTGCTTTGGGTGGAACAATGGGTACGGACTATTCATCAGACGCTGTGTTACCTCTTTGTGCCAGAGCCTATAGTAATCTGACCCATATTGCAGGTGATTGTGATGAGCTTGGTAATGGGGTAACGCAGGAAGAATTCATTGATCAATTTAACCTTTATCCGTTTGACATTACACCTGACTTATCTGCTAGCGTAAATACCCATTTAACCCCACAGCAGAGCGGAAACATCTCAGTGCGGCTGGAATTCGCCAAGCCTATAGACGCTCCTATTAGTGTACTAGTATATCTCGAATCGCAAGCCCTAATAGAAGTAGATAGATTTAGGAGCGTTATCACTGACTTTTAAAATGGATGCTAATACACTTCAGAAAGTAATGGAGCGAGTCACACGTTCCAAATTTATCGGCGTGTTTGCGAAGAATGAAACATTGAGTTTGCCAAGTACGCGAGAATGCGGTAGTCTTATTGTGAACACAGATGTCATCGGTAATGAAGGGATTCACTGGATCGCTGTCTATTTTAAAAATAGACAGCGCCTGTACTATTTTGATTCACTCGGTACTCAACCCTGGAGTGACCCTATTATTGTAAAATTTCTCGCTCAGTTACATATTCCCGAAGTTGTATGGAACCCATTTCGCATACAAGGATATTTTACTAATGTTTGCGGAATGTACTGCGTCTCATTTCTCATGCATATGTCAAGTGATAAAGAATTTATAAATTTTTAAATTTATTTGACCCGTGTCACACTCGCCGAAACGATGAAATGGTATGCAGACAGATAAAAATCCGTTTTCCAATTGTACGTACTCGTTGTATATTATAATGTTTTTGTTCGTATATTTGTAACGATATATTCTGTAGTTGTTATTGTACTGATTTCTTTCATTTAATAAATTTATGAAAATATATTGTCTTCTTATCCCAAAAAGATCGAAAAAACACTTACATTATTTCGGTGTGACATTGTTGACTGATCAGTATATCCTCCGTATTCCGAGATTCTTCAAAAGATTGTATAACACGTGTCAAATCCTCATCGGACCTTAAAGGAATAATGTTCATTCTTTTAAAACATATACAGAGTATACAGACAGATCCCCATTATGTGAAGATATCTTTGGTTCATTTAAGAGGAATAACATTGATTGCCATAAAAAATTTCGATTTTAGCATAATGGGATAAGAGGTAAAACCAAATAACATTGATTGCCAAAAAAATTTTGGCGAGTATCTATTTGACGAGATACTACAACTCTCCATATATATATAAAAACGAATTATAGACACTTACATTTCTATGGTAGTCCCTGCGTCGGGTTGTAAGGAGCGTCACTGCAAATATCTTCAACGGTTTGCGTTGGAAATAATTCGCCACGGTCAATCGCATTGAAAAGACTAATTGCGGTTAATGCTGCAGTATCACTTTCTTCATACAATTCCGGGGAGACGTACAGGTCCATGGTGGAGGATGTGTGACATTGCTGACTGTTCAGTATATCCTCCGTATTCCGAGATTCTTCAAAAGATTGTATAACACGTGTCAAATCCTCATCGGACCTTAAAGGAATAATGTTCATTCTTTTAAAACATATACAGAGTATACAGACAGATCCCCATTATGTGAAGATATCTTTGGTCATTTAGAGGAATAACATTGATTGCCATAAAAAATTTCGATTTTAGCATAATGGGGATAAGAGGTAAAACAAATAACATTGATTGACATAAAAAATTTTTGGCGAGTATCTATTTGACGAGATACTACAACCCTCCATATATATAAATCGAATTATAGACACTTACATTTCTATGGTAGTCCCTTGCGTCGGATTGTAAGGAGCGTCACTGCAAATATCTTCTACGGTTTGCGTTGGAATAATTCATCACGGTCAATCGCGTTAAAAAGACTAATTGTCGTTAATGCTGCAGTCACTTTCTTCATACAAGTCTGGGGAGACGTACAGGTCCATGGTGGAGGGAATGATTATTCACTGACGCGAAAATAGCTACTGTTACTCCCAACTGAAAAATATCCCCTTTTATATGTACAATCGCCAAGCTCCGCCCCAAAAGACCAGGTGTTCGTAGTGATTGGCTGCCGGTGTAGCTGGGTGGAGCTATGATGTGTACCAATCCGCTATAACGGGTCCGGACGAGTAACATATATATAAAATCGTGTTTCTTGTGAATAAATTATAGACACTTACATTTCTATGGTAGTCCCTTATATTATATTTTTATTTTTACTTACAAGTTATTAGTAATGTTTTCACAAATTCTTGTGTTAACATAATTTCAATTGTTAACTTATTTTATAATAAAGAAATTATAAATATAGCCTAATTATATTTTGAAAAAAGCATTCAGTTTCCACGTTAAACTGTGGGTCTAAGGCGGAGTGAAAACCTTTCTAATTCGCGAGAAATTGCACTAGGGTACAACGAAAATTATTTGGTGATTCTTATAGAACTTTTGATACTGATTCCGGTTTCAGAATTTTTCTATCACCCATAGTTTTCGAGAAAATAATATTTCCATTTACTCAGAGTTTCCCGCATCATTAGTCACTAATGTAGTCGAGAGGATATAAAGAAATATAGCCTAATTATATTTTTAAAAAAGCATTCAGTTTCCACGTTAAACTGTGGGTCTCAGGCGGAGTGAAAACCTTTCTAATTCGGCGAGAAATTGCACTAGGGTACAACGAAAATTATTTGGTGATTCTTATAGAACTTTTGATACTGATTCCAAATATGGTTTCAGAAGTTTCCTATCACCCATAGTTTTCGAGAAAATAATATTTCCATTTACTCAGAGTTTCCCTTGCTAATAACTCTCAGTAGCCGAATGACGTCACAAGTCGTACCTTTTCATTATAAATGGAGTAAAGCATTTAATTTTAAGAATGGTTTAATAGATTTTTTATAGTTTCCGGTTTTTATTTTTACTTACATGTTATTAGTGTCATCCCTGCATGACATCAGTAAGTACGATACACTCCTAAACAAAGAGGTATGGTAGGGGTAAGTACAGTAGGTAATTTTACGGCCACATATTTTTTGGAAAAGTCGGAAATCACGCCCAACGATCCCTGACTGTCCGAAAGTTGATGACATGGGGAAATTGCTCTACAGCCTAACCTAGCGTACGCCTGACGTGGCAGAAGACTCACCCTGACTGCTATAACATAATATGGGTATGGTTTTCGACTTTCTCAGAAATATGATACATGTTAGCCGCGGTATTCTTTACTGAACTTGATTGCTAATAACTCTCAGTAGCCGAATGACATCACAAGTCGTACCTTTTCATTATAAATGGAGTAAAGCACTTAATTTTAAGAATGGTTTAATAGATTTTTTATAGTTTCCGGTTTTTATTTTTACTTACATGTTATTAGTATTTTTTCACAATTTTTTACCTAAAAATGGCACGCTTCGGTTTGCCACGACTGGATTCCTTTATTTGAACAAAACTCTCGCTCTCTTTCTATATATACAGGGTGGGGCACGGGAATCAAGTGTTTTTTGAATAGCTAGTAATCGGCCATTAGGAATGGGAGGGGCGTGCGGTAGGTAGCATTCCATTCCTGGGTTCATAGCATTTAACTTTAACTAACACTCACCTTTATCTTTCAGGTGCCATCATGGAGCAGTGGACGTTAGAACACCGCATGTTCGCGTATGATCATTTTGTTAGGAGTGGCGAGTCAGTGACAGCAGTTCAGCGTACGTTTCGCCGCAGATTCAACATTCATCGAAATGACTCTGTTCCCGCTCGTGACACAATCTTACGTTGGGTTAACAATCTTCGAACAGGAGGCTCAATAATGAAAACAAAACCGAAGGGGCCGCAACGCACTGTGCGTACTCCAGAGAACGTTGAAAGGGTCAGACAAGCGATGTTGCAAAGCCCAGGCCGCTCTGCTCGGAGACATTCAGCTGCACTCGGAATCAGCAATCGTACTGTTAGACGGATTTTGCATGAAGAATTACATTTTCACCCATACAAGTTAGCGATGGTGCAGGAATTGAATGTAAACGATTGCCCCCAACGACTGAATTTTGCACAGGAAATGCTTGCACTTTATGAGCAGAATGAAAACATGATGGTGGTAATGAGTGATGAAGCCCATTTCCACCTTAATGGGGCCGTCAACAATCAAAACTGTCGGTATTGGGCTGCTGAAAATCCGCGACAACTCCATGAAAAACCGCTGCATAGCCCTAAGGTTACAGTTTGGTGCGCGGTGGGAAAGTTTGGCGTCATCAGTCCCTATTTCTTCGAACAAAATGGGGTTACCGTTACCATAACATCTGGGCGTTACATTGAGATGGTGAACACCTTTTTCATCCCTGAGTTACGAAGAAGGCGTATTGCTCGTCGACATTTGTGGTTTCAGCAAGATGGGGCCACGCCACACACCGCCAGAGCGTCAATGGCTGTTCTTCGCCCCCTGTTTCCCAACCATCTCATTTCGAGATTTGGTGACATTGCATGGCCCCCTCGGTCCCCTGACTTGTCCACATGTGACTTTTTTCTATGGGGGTACCTCAAGTCACGTGTCTACGAGGACAAGCCCCGTACATTAGATGCATTGAAGGAAGCGATCCGTCAACAAATCATCCAAATCAACAGAGACCTGCTGGGAAGAGTGGAGGCCAATTTTCGTAAACGCCTTCAACAATGCGTCGACGGCCAAGGACATCATATGCCAGATATAATTTTCGGTACATGATTATTATGACATGAAATGCTATGTTCTTACGAATGTTGTTCTACCAATATATTTTCTTTACAAAAATAAATATCATTTTCCTGATTATTCCAAAAACACTTGGTTCCCGTGCCCCACCCTGTATATATATATATATATTTGTTAGTACTCTCATGTTTGCGTACCTTATTTCTTTCGCTGATTAATATTTATTAATGAGCAAAACTCTCTCTCTCTCTCTTTCTTTATCTTTCTCTCTCTCTCTCTCTCTCTCTCTCTCTCTCTCTCTCTCTCTCTCTCTCTCTTATATATATATATATATATATATATACACACATATATTTATTAGTACTTTTAGGTTCGCTAAGAAAGGGAGTCAAGAGAGTTTTTGGCCGATGTGAATGCAAGAAAGGCAAAAATTATGGGCAGAAAAAAATCCTCTTGGGAGACGATTCGAACTGCCCTAGCTTCTGCCAGCCCTCGTGTGTGTGTGTGTGTTGTGTGTGTGTGTGTGCACGAGTGGTTTATTCGTTTATTATATATATATATATACAGGGTGGCCCCAAAAAAATGGCACCAATTTTGAGAAGTGATATCTCAATAACTATTGCAGCTAGGGACTTAAAAAAAACAACCAAATGAAAGATAATTATTTTCTCTTTAAATACTTATTTTATGGCTTGATGGTTATAAGCCCATATAATGCCCAAAATTGGCTTCCAAAATAATAGACAAAAAAAGTTGCGCACTTATATTTATTCCTTGATCCTAATTTTAAATGAAATTTTTCTATTCCAGACCCCTCAAGATGGGATTGAGAGAATCTGATAAGAACATTATACAAGCACTACGTGAAGAAAAAGGATATTCATTAAACAGAATTCTTTATGAATTTCCAAATAGAAATTGGAAAAAAAGAACTGTGGCACATTTTTTACAAAAACTTAAAGAAACCGGCAGCAGTCAACGGCGTCCGGGAAGTGGTCGACCAAAAAGTATTAGAACGCCAGAAAACATTGAAAAAGTAAATGAAATGGTTTTAAGTCAAGAGGAACAACCGGGAACAAGTAAAAGTGAACGTGAAGTTGCGAAAGAAACCGGGATTTCACGTTCATCAGTACAGCGAATAATTCGAAAAGATCTTGGGTTGAAAACATTTAAGAGGGTGAAGGTTACTGCTTTATCGGAGCCTGTGAAAGAAAGACGTTTCCATCGATGTAAAAATCTATTGCGAAGATTTCGGTCAAATGAGTCTGTGAAAAAAATTTGGTTTTCTGATGAGAAACGATTTACGGTCGAAACACCACGAAATACCCAAAATGATCGGGTTCGTGCAGCAGTGGCGACAAAAACTCATGTTGACCCAAAACGACTTTTGCGTGAAAAAAAACACTTCAGATTCGATAATGGTTTCCCTTGCAGCGTCATCTGAGAACAAAACATCCATCATTTTTATTCAGCGAGGCGTTAAAATTAACTCAATTTACTACTGTAATGACATTTTGTCTCCAATGTTGTCAGAGATCAAGGAGACGAGCACTGATTTTGTGTTCATGCAAGATGGAGCCCCATCTCATACAGCCAAGGAAACAATAACATTTCTCAATAATAATTGTCCTGGTTTTGTCGAACCAAATAATTGGCCACCATGCAGCCCAGATCTAAACCCCATTGACTACTTTGTGTGGTCTGCCTTAGAGAGAGAAGTCTACCATGGTCAGAAAATCCGTGATGTGAACCATCTTCGTGAACGAATTCAGGCTGCATGGGAAAATCTCTCACAAGTGACGATCTCAAAGGCAATTTCAAAATGGAGGGCGAGATTACAGGCTGTGGTTGACCATAATGGAGGGCAGATTGAGCCATTTATTGAAAATTAGGTTTCACTTAAAACCACAGAACTTCGTTTAAAGACTGTAAATTAGAAGATAATTAATTAGAAAAAATAAAAGGAATAAATATAAATGCGCAACTTTTTTTTGTATATTTTTCTTATAAGCCAATTTTTGGCATTACATGGGTTTATAACCATGAAGCTATTGAATAAGTATTTAAAGAGAAAAGAATTATCTTTCATTTGGTTGTTTTTTAAAATCCCTAACTGCAATGGTTATTGAGATATCACTTCTCAAAATTGGTGCCATTTTTTTTAGGCCACCCTGTATATATATATATATATATGTATACGGGTTTGGAGAATGACAAGCGTGTGTTTCATAAATTTCTCTTCATTTGGAGAGAAGGGAGACTTATCAGGGATTGAGTTTATTATATATACAAGTACAGATGGGTGGGGGGTTTGGGGGAATGAGGGAGGAGGGTCGAAGATATAAAGAAATATATCCTAATTATATTTTTAAAAGAACATTCGGTTTCAACGTTAAACTGTGGGTCTAAGTTACGCGTAAATATAAAATATTTTCATTGTAGAAATAATAATAATAATAATAATGATAATAAGAATTGATGTGAAAGGTGGTTTTTGTTCAAGTAGACGAAGAAAGGTTAACTCTCGCCCAGAAAATGGTCTCTAGGGGGACGATTCGAAATGACCTAGGAGCACCTGCTGGTTGAGAGACCTTCCCCCCAATTCCTGATAAGTCTCCCTTCTCTCCAAATGAAAAGAAATTTATGTTTCAATTGATTAATTTCTTTAAATTTCGTTTTTTTCAATTTTCTTCGCAGGGGAATTTGTGTTTTGGCTAATTTCAACTTTTAAATGAATTGTTTCGTAATTTTCATTTCGTTTCGTGACTTAAATATTTATAATAAAAATTAAGTGTGTAAAATTTATTTATTTAATAAACAGAATTTAATTGGTGAACTTTGGTACAAAGCAATTGATCGGTACAAGGCTGATTAAATGGATGATTAATATATGGTTTTTTGCTATCTGGAACACATGGCGCTATCTGGAATACATGGTGCGATCTGGCAACTCAGCACCCGAATACATGGCGTGATCTGGCAACTCAGCAACTGCATACATGGTGCGATCTGGCAACACAGCACCTGAATACATGGCGTGATCTGGCAACTCAGCAACTGCATACATGGCGCTATCTGGCAACTCAAACAGAATAGAGGTTTATAAAAGACCGAGAGACGACTGACGGAGTCATTCAAGCTCGGCTCCCAGCCAAGCAAGGACCTCTGGTCCTTCTCTTTCTGGCCCTTTGGGAAAACCCCTTAGAGGCCTCTTAGGTTAGGTAAACGAAAATAACTTCGGGGAGAACTCCGCCTCCAAGTTGCATGCCTTGCAATCAAAGTCAACTACTCTCTCTCTCTCTCTCTCTCTCTCTCTCTCTCCTTCAGGTGTACCCCTCTCCTCCTTTCTCTCCTCTTTTCTCTCCTTTCTGTCCCTTTGGGGGGAATAGCTTGGGGAGAACTCCACCTCCAAGTTGCATGCCCCTTGCAACCCCGGTTGGCAAGAAAGGGCCCTTTGGGGTATTTTTGTTTTGCAACACCCCCACCCCCATTTGCAACACCCCCACCCCTTGCAACATTACGTAATCACTTGCAACATTCTTGCACTCTACCCTTTTGCGGCTATACTACTGATGATGAATCTGCTACTGACAAAGAAAGCATATGTGGGCAAAATGACAGTGATTTCGAAGGACCGTCATCAGTTGCAGAAGGTTTTAGTCAACACGAATTAAACGACCTCATAAGGGACTTAATTAAGTCTTTCGAAGAAATCGTCTGAATTGTTAGCTTCCAGGCTGGGAGAAAAAAATTTACTGCTGCCGGGAACCAAAATCACGTTATATCGCGACAGAGAAAAGAATTTACTGCTCTTCTTCTCAAAAGAGAACGATTTAGTTTTCTGCAACAATGTGCGCGGATTGTTGATGAAAATGGGCATATCGGAATACACACCAAGTGAATGGCGGTTATTCATAGATAGCTCCAAACGGAGCCTAAAATGTGTTCTTCTACACAACGGCAACAGATACAGATCAATCCCAATTGGTCACTCAGTCGGTATGAGAGAAGAGCACGGGACAGTCGCCCTAGTCCTAGAAAAGATATCATACCGAGACCACCAATGGGTGATCTGTGTGGATCTGAAGATGGTGAATTTTCTCCTGGGCCAGCAGAGCGGGTACACCAAGTACCCGTGCTTTATATGTCTCTGGGACAGTAGAGCTAAAGATGAACACTGGGTGAGAAGACAGTGGCCTCTGAGAGAAAACATGGTGGTTGGAGAAAAAAATATCATCAAAGAAGCTTTGGTTGACAGAGAAAGGATCATATTGCCACCACTGCACATCAAACTAGGTTTGATGAAACAATTTATAAAGGCTTTGAACAGAGATGGGACGTGTTTTGGCTACATACAGTATGTAGAAAATTTCCTGCGCTGAGCATGGAAAAGCTGAAGGCAGGTATTTTCGATGGGCCGCAAATCTCGGAACTCATGAAAGACCCGCGTTTCCAAGATTCAATGGACAACATTGAGGCACGTGCGTGGTCATCGTTTAGTATGGTTATGAAGAATTTCCTTGGGAACTATAAGGCCGATAACTACCGTGAACTAGTGGAGAATATGCTCTCTTCTTTTTGTAAACTTGGCTGTAAAATGAGCATCAAACTGCATTACCTCCACAGTCATTTGGATCGTTTCCCAGATAACCTCGGTGATCTAAGCGAGGAACAGGGTGAACGATTTCACCAAGAACTAAGGACCATGGAAGAACGGTACCGCGGACGATGGGATACTCACATGATGGCAGATTACTGCTGGAGCATCCAACGCGAATGTCCTGGCACATCTCATCGCAAGAAATCTCAGAAACGCGGTTTATGTGAGATGTCTCAATGAAAGAACTTTTTTTGCCGTTCGTGTCTCAAGCTTGTTTGAATTTAAGAAATATTTTTCGTACCTTATGCTTGTTTGATGTTAATACACTATTTTTGCTGACATTCATCATACTTTTGTATTCAATTGACAACAACAGTGATTGCCAGTCAGCAATTATATAATATTACATATATTATATAGAAATATATATAGATATATATCATATCTTGATAAGCAGAGCTGATGGAGAAAAACTAATGTCATTTTTAGAATCAGCGACCTCAATATACCCAGAAACAGGTCTAACATCTAAGTCACCAAAAGTTGTGTTCCCCAGTGTATAATTAACTTCGCTCCAAGGAAGTAGGCAACTTTCCTGAGTCTCCTCGCCTGTATGAGTTTAGGGAGCTTTTCTTTACAAATTTTACGTGTTTCCTCACATACGTCGTCCATTAAAACTACATTTAGCATGCTGGGTGAGGTGCGCATGTGCCTACTACTACCATAGTACAAGTAATAGCATACTTTCACATGTTAAATATTTTCAATGCACTGGCTGGCCAGACATTGGTTTGGTATATGCAATTAAAAGAGTGCAGAGAGTGCTAGTTGGTAAAATAATAATAATAATACTGCTAAAAGGATAGGTATGTTTCGAATTGTTTCAATATATCTGTGGCTACTACATACTGCCATTCCCACTTTTCTTTGCAGATAGGGAGCTCATCAGCAATGGACCCTGTAGCTGTCATCAAGCGCAAGAGGAAACGTCAGGATGTCAGTGAGGATTGTTGCTTCTTCTGCCAAAGCAGCGATGGTGACCCGCGCACAGCATCAGCAGAAGGAAAAGCAAGAACTATGACTGTGGGCGATGAGAGAAAGAACCTGGGAGATACCAACTATCTTGATGTTTTACAAAGACTGGAAAATCATTCCAAGGATGATTTCAATGCATTGGAACTCAAGTGGCATAAATCATGCTACTCTTTATTGACCTCTGAAGGTAAACTCAAAAGGCTGCGAAGTCAGCAGCAGACCATGGGTGCATCGGCGACCACAAAAAGTGCAGGCTCTCAGGCTTTTACCCCAAAGTGGAGACGTTCAACACCAGTGATTGACTGGACCCTCTGCATGTTTTACCAAGAGAAGACCACAAAGAAACTGCACAGGGTGGAGACAATGGAAAAGTCAGATGACTTGATCCAGCGTGCCAAACACGACCCTGTCATGAGCATACCGTTGTCAGCGGTGAGTGATGTGATTGCAGTTGAAGGCTGCTATCATCTGGCATGTTTAGTGTCATTTGAGAGACGTACTAGAAAACAAGCGGTGTCAGAGGAGCAGCAAGGGAATGAAAATGAGTGCATGACGAAGCTGTGCAAAGACTTGACAGTGGGCCTGTCTCGTGGTCACGTATACGACATGGGAGACGTCTGGGACAGATACGAGAGTATGTGTAATGACACCGGCATCACCGTGAAATACTCCAGGAGAACAACGTTCTACGAAGATGTTCAAAGGCTGCTTGGATCTAACGCCAGCTGTGTATGCCCATTGTCAAGTGGCCCGCTGCTGATTCACCCTGGAGAGAGCTCAGATTTCATCATCTCCAAAGCACTGGCTAAGTCTTGTGAACAAGGTCCTGTCACCTCTGAGTCAGAGTCTACTGAAGATGAAGATGCTGATGTCCGCATGTGTGCCACTAGCAGCATATTCCAAGATATGATACACGTGGCTCTGAAGGTTCGACAAGATCTTGAAACTCCTGGACAGTCCGAGACATGGCAAGGTCTTGATCAGGAACATGTTGATCGTGTCATACCCGACAGTCTGTACCTGTTTCTACGATTGCTCTTTGGGGAATGGATGCTGTGGATGAGGGAAGTGAAGAGGACCAGGAAGTGAAGCAGTGTGTGTGTAGCATTGCCCAGGACATAGTTTATGCAGTCTCCAACCGACGAAAGTTGACACCGAAGCATGTGGGCTTTGGTCTTACTCTGCACCAAACCACCCGCTCAGAAACACTCCTAGATCTGTTCCACGCGGCAAATCACACTATTGGTATCGACACTGTAAGAAGGATAGACACCACCATCGCTCAGAACATCCTGGAGAGGTATGCTGAGAATGGATGTGTCTACATCCCTGACACCATCTTCAAAGAGAGAATGATTCACTGCTCTTGTGACAACATAGATGTCTTGGAGTCAACCTTAGACCGGAAGAACACCTTCCACAGCACTCAACTGATGGTATAGCAGAGAGACCCCCCTCCACAGCAGAGTCATGGCCAAAAGGGTGGCAAGCACAAGAGATCGAAATCTATCAAACCTGATGACCTACAGGAGTTCCAAAGGCTGGACCTGGCTAACCTCCCATCTGGCAAGAGGCCATCTCCTTCTGGCTACAACACTGACATAGACGACTTGTCACATGAACCTGAGAGGGACCGGGCACGTGCCAAGGACTTGGCCTGGGTGATGTCACGCATCCATGATGAAGCGATGTCCGTTCCAAGCTGGGGAGCATTCAATCAATCTGTCAGCACTGCGGATCCACCAGTAACGACAGCCGGGATGTTGCCAATCCTGCAGGCACCAACAGATGACAATGACACCATGACCACCGTCATCAATCGCTTCATGGCCATTTATAAGTATATCAGCCAAAAGTACACTATCGTCACTGCTGATCAGCCTCTGTACAGCAGGGGTAAGGAACTAGTCTGGGCAAACTCGAAATTTGCCAACGTGGTCTTGCTCATGGGAGGCCTCCATATCTGCTTCAACTTTCTGAAAGCCATTGGTCAACACATGGAAAGTGTGGGCCTTGATGACTTATGGATAGAGGCAGGTGTGAACGCGGCTAACACCACTGAGACAATGCTGGACGGCAAGGCCTACTACCGAGCTGTGAGCAGAGCTGGGCAATAAATACATTGAATGTATTTAAATACTAAATACTAAATACATGGGAGAAATGTATTTAAATACTAAATACTAAATAATTTTACGAATGTATTTAGATAATAAATACAAAATACATCAATTGTATTTAAATACATTTGTAAATACATACAAATTTGCTTGTTGAAGCCATGACATGCACACGATAAAGAAATCAACCGCTTTCGACTAAGAGTGGCACACAACTGATTGAACTGACACGTTGAAACATGAACCATGCTGTACTACACTGTCGACGCGTCGTACTGTGCTAGTACAGAACGTGTATTAAACCAGTAAAAGTATTTACATTTTTATATTTTGAGTATTTAAATACATTGTATTTAAATACTCATTAAAGTATTTAAATACTATATTTAAATACATGAAAAACAATGTATTTATAAATACAGTTCTAAATACACAAATGTATTTAAATACGTATTTAAATACAAATGTATTTAAATACTGCCCAGCTCTCGCTGTGAGAGGTCACCAGCTGACGTATGAGGCACTGTGGCGCATCAAGTGGCAGATGTTTGAGTCATGGCTGGCTGCAATTGGCAACGGAGATGAGAACGTCAAACAGCTTGCCCCTAATGTTGCTTCGCTTTTCAAAGACAGAGCTGACATAGATGAGATGCGCGATGCTGTTGACAACTTCTCAGACGTTTTGGCAGATGAGAAATTCCACAGTATCATGGAGGAATTCAATGACCAGCACTCTGAAAATCCCAACTTCATGCTGTGGTCATCCTACATGGAAATGGTAGAGATCCTACTGCCCCTCATCAGAGCACGTTGGGGGCCGGTCTACTTGGCTGATACGAGAGGTTTGAGAAGTCAGCACCAGAAGTTCATTGAGAGTTCTGTAATGGGAACTTTGTCGTCAAGAAGACGGCGAAGCGTTTCAACCAAGTTCCAGCTGATAAGGCAACCGAATGGATAAATCGTACATGCAAGATGCACAATGGTATCATCGGCATCACAAAGAATGACCAAGCAAGAGACAGGTTCTCCATCACATGGTCAGAGCGGTCACGCATCTCTCAAGACACAAGATGCCTCTTCAATCTTCAAGATGATGATGGGGAAGCCACCTTCACTCGGGTTGACACTCTATCTTCTCGCACTAGGCGTGACGCTCATGATGCCATGAAGCTAGTTCAGCAGTTGAAGCAGTTTGACGTCTTCAGAGTTAACGTGAGTGAAGCAGGAGATAGAGATGCAGCCACTAACATCCCACTTGTTTCACTGGCAACCAAAGACACTGCACCCACAGATGTTGTAGAGAACCTGCTGACAGCTCAGGATCGAGGAAAGCAGCATGTAATCGGCTTCATGAAGGAGAGACTGATTGAACAGCTCTACAGATCTACAGAAGGTAAGGCTAACAAAGACTCTAAGATCCACTCTAAGGTTAGCCCGAAAGAAAGGAAAGAGGAGGGGGTTAAAAGAGGAGAATAAGGGGTTAAGTAAGTAGCAAAACCTATCATTCGTGTGGTTAACATTCATTCAGAAAAAGAGAAAGAAAGACTCCCCATCATCATCCGCCGGCCACTGCCGACAAGTCGGAAAATAGTCGAAGAGAATAGGAAAGGGGTGAAAGATGAAAAGAATTAAAATAAGAACGCTTACAAACCATGCAAACACAGTCTTAACTCACTGTCATACCATACAAACTACAGACATGCAAGTAAAGAGAGTTACAGACATGCAAGTAAGGAGGGGATAGAAAAAAAAATAGGTAGAGTATAACAAAAAGTGGGTTAGTTTACGCTACGAGCTACATCTACGTTTGTGTTAGTCTAATTTTTTATTATAATAATTTTATTGCTGGCATCACACGCTGGCAATAATTAGGGATCGTATAGTCGAACACTTAGAAGTGCATAATCTGGTCAGAAATACGCAGCACGGTTTTAGGCGAAACAAATCTTGCTTAACTAATCTTTTAGAATTTTTCCAAAGCGTGGTTAAAGTTTACGATAGACATCGGGCGGTTGATGTAGTGTATTTAGATTTTCAAAAAGCGTTTGACACCGTGCCGCACAAAAGACTGATTGAAAAAACTAAGGCTCATGGAATCAGGGGTGTAGTAATAAATTGGCTAGAAGAATGGTTGCGAGGCAGGAAACAGAGGGTGGTCGTTGATGGAGCGGAGTCGTGTTGGGCTAATGTGCGAGTGGCGTTCCTCAGGGTTCTGTATTGGGCCCCTTGCTTTTTCTTATATATTAACGATTTAGATGTCGGCCTAGTCAGTACAGTTTCAAAGTTTGCGGATGACATGAAGCTGGGTGGTAGGGCGATTAATGACGAAGATAGAGGTAAAATTCAGGAAGATCTGAATAAAATCGTTGATTGGTCAGTCACATGGCAAATGAGATTTAACGTGGATAAGTGCAAAATTTTGCATATAGGTTCGCGTAACGGTAATTTTGCGTATAGTATGTCAGGGAAAGATTTAACAAGCGTAGAGCAGGAAAAAGATTTAGGAGTTATAGTCACTGGTGATTTAAAAGTAGCGAAACAAAGTACAGCGGCGGTCAATAAGGCGAACAAAGTGTTAGGTTTTATAGCTCGAAATTTGAGTACAAATCGCGCGATATTATAGTTCCTCTTTATAAATCATTAGTTAGACCCCATTTGGAGTACGCGGTCCAATTTGGAATCCGCATATGCGCAAAGATATAGACAAAATCGAAAGAGTTCAAAGACGAGCAACTAAGATGATTCCGTCTCTTAGGTCAAAGTCGTACGAGGATAGGCTTAAAGAGTTAAAATTGACTACACTCGAGACTAGGAGGTTAAGGGTGATCTAATCCAGGTTTTCAAAATTATGAATGGGTTTGATAACGTAGATAGAGATAGCTTTTTCGAAATATCTCAATATAATAGGACTAGAAATAACGGGTGTAAGTTGACAAGTAGAAGGTTCGAGACAGCAGTTGCGAAAAACTTTTTTACGCATAGAATAGTAAATAGCTGGAATAGTTTGCCGGTATAAGTAATTAGTAGCACGTCTATAAACATGTTTAAGAATCGATTGGACGCGCATGTTGATAGAAAGGGTATAGTTTAAGGTAGTAAAATTAAGGCTTTGTGGGGATAGATCCCACAGCTCAACACAAGTGTTGTGGGATATAGGGAGGCAGCGTCTTGGGTTAGGGGATACTCTCTGTCCTTACACACCCCATTTAAAGAGATTCCTCTGCCGAGCGGTGCCCCCCATAGTACTGTGAGGTATTGAAAAACTCCTGATCTTCACTTGCCCCACAAACACCTTTAAATGGGAGACCCATAATGGGTGCACACACATTTCTACATTACTGTACAGTCTTTACAGCCACACCTACACTTTTCCTCGTATGTGTATATATTGTAATGTATATGGTTGTAAATTTGACTTGGTCCGCAATCGATATGAACCGTGACTTGATGGATACCGTAATGAAATTGACTGGATTCTTTGGATCTGATATATTTGCATGTCCGTTATATAATAGATATAGAGTGTAACATATTTGTGGATAGTAGTCTATTATGACTTGATCCTCTGGATCGAGAGATTCTATCTTTAGTTTTAAATCGATAATTAATTATTTTTAAATTGATAATGTATATGGTTGTAAATTTTGACTTGGTCTGCAATCGATATGGATCATGACTTATTTTTCGTTGGCAAGGTACTAGTATTGCTGGATACTGTAATGAAATTGACTGGATTCTTTGGATCTGATATATTTGCATGTCCGTTATAAATAGATATAGAATGTAACATATTTGTGGATAGTAGTCTATTATGACTTGCTCCTCTGGACCGAAAGATTATATCTTTAGTTTTAAACCGATAATTAATTATTTTTAAATTGATAATTATTTAGTTTCGTAAAAATTGGTCGTTGCCAATTTACCGGCAGTTTTTAAATAAGTTTCTTATGTTCTTGTGGTTCGGAACCCACGTAAAATTGTAGGTCCCCTCCGCCACCACGGAGGACATACACAATACACGATTACGAACACAGTTAGGTAGACCAGCCATGAGTGGATCCTAGGGTCTTTGTTGGTCTGAAACATTATAAACATTATTATTATAAACAAGCTGGCATTAATCGTCAACAGACTCATCCTCGACCACCACCCCCAGAGATCCTGTTGCTAATTGTTTTTTTTATTTTAAACAACGTTAATGTTTTTAAAATGCCTCTCTAAACGGTTCTTAAACATATTAACGCTGATAGAGTTCACGACGGGCGTGGGAAGATTATTCCATATATCAATTACTTTAAACGTAAAAACGTTTTTAGCGATGTTAGTAATGAAACGTCTGCCACGCAACTTGAATCCGTTATAACGCGTATTGCTATTATCGAAAGTGAAGTTTGTCAAAATTTACGTTATCGATTTTATTAACGATTTTGAAAACTTCAATAAGCTCCCCCCTTAATCTCCTAGTTTCGAGTGAATGCAAGTCTAACTCTTTAATCGTATCTTCGTAAGACTTGTTGAGCGTTGACGGAATTAGTTTCGTAGCGCGACGCTGAACCCTTTCCAACCTATCAATATCCTCACGCAAATACGGGCACCAAACCTTAAAGGCATATTCTAAATGAGGCCTGACTAGGGACTTGTAAAGGGGAAATATAATATTCTTCGATTTAAATTCGAAATTACGTGCTATAAAGCCTAACATCCTATTAACTTTTGCGCAAGACACCAGTCACTGGTTCCTAACTTTTAAATGCTTAGATACGCGTACGCCTAAATCTACTTCCTCCTCAACGCTCGCTAACTCTCTATCGTCCATCGTGTACGTGTAATTATTGTTACGAGAACCTATATACAAAACTTTACATTTATCTACGTTAAATTGCATCTGCCACTTATCCGTCCACTCCATAATCCTATTTACATCGTCTTGGAACCTATTTCTATCGTCCACGTTTACAACTTTACCGCCTATTTTAGTATCGTCCGCGAATTTTGACACGTTATTGGTCAAGCCTACATCTATATCGTTAATGTAGGTTACGAATAGCAATAGTCCGAACACTGAACCCTGTGGGACACCGCTACCTACATCCAACCACTCCGACTCACTACCATTAACAACGACCCTCTGTTTTCTAGCACGAAGCCATTCCTCTAACTAGTTAGCTACCTGACCGCGTATACCGTGCGCTTTAACCTTCGCAATTAATCTTCTATGCGGAACTGTAACGAACGCTTTTTTAAAGTCTAAATAAATAACGTCAGCCGTTCTACGCCTATCCTATTCGCGCACTATTTCGTTATGAAATTCTAACAAATTAGTTAAACAAGATCTATGGCATCGAAACCCATGCTGACTGCTATTAATCAAATCGCGACTTTCTAAGTGATCGATGATACGATCCCTAACTACGGATTCCAAAAGTTTACCGACAATTGATGTTAAGCTAATAGGCCTATAATTGCTAGCTACTGTACGGTCGCCTTTTTTAAAAATGGGCGTAGGCTTCTATGAAACGATGAAGAAACAAAGCTACAGTTTCCACCAAGCAGAACATGCAGAAGACCATCAAAGCTGACAGAAAGCTACTACAGCGGCTCCTGAATGCCGCGACCGCAGGTCGCATGGTGGAGATGGTCAACGTCTTGAAGCATGAACTGTCCCCAGTCCCATTTAGTCTGGCGAAGGCAGGAGGAGAGATGAATTCGACATCGAAGTCTGAGCTGATGAACATCCTGATGGCTCAGCAGACCATAAGCTCAGAGGTACCAACCTCTGATCTGAAGACCTGTGTGATGATAGATGGCCATGCACTCATCCAAGCTCTTGGCAAGCCTGGCGGCTATCGGACATTCGGCGACTATGCTGAAGTGTTCTTCAAGGCCGTGACGAGTTATTTCAATGAACACACAACAAGAGTTGATGTCATCCTTGATCGGTACGCAGGAGAAGGATCGATCAAAGCAGTTACTAGGACAAAGCGTGCAAGCAAGAAGAAACCGATTCGGAAAGTCATTGATGGCCCACAAGTTCCACTGCCTGAAGCGTGGAAAAACTTCATAGCCCTGGATACAAACAAGGCTGACCTAGCCTTGTTTCTGTCTAAGTCATCACTGAGAAGGGCAGAGATCTTCAAGAAAGATGTCAGCTGGTGACAGGGGGTGGCTTCTCTGAAGCCACTGAAGTACGGTCAACCAGGCGACATGACGTCCACTGCATTTCAACCATGAAGAGGCGGACACCAGGTTCATCCTTCACTCATGTGATGCAGCGTCCCAGGGCTATGAACGAATACTGGTAGTGTGCAGAGATACTGATGTAATGGTGCTGCTGATTAACTTCGTTTGCACCAAGGTCGCTGAAGTGTGGATGCTGTGCGGAACGGCGAAGAACCGAAAATGCTACCCCGTGCACGATGTATTCAAAAGTTTGTCGCCCCCAGTCAGGGACGACCTGGTCAGCTTCCACGTTTTTACCGGATGTGACAGTCTCGTCCTTCAGTTGTTATGGAAAAAAGAAGTGTTGAAAGGTGTTCAGTGACCACTCATTCCTGCTGCACGCCATTGGTCGAGATGGGGATATCGCAGATGTTGAGAAGTTTGTGTGTCATTTGTATGGCACCCCGGAACAACACATAGTTGATGACGCCAGATTTCACCTTTTTGGGAAGGCCAAGAAGAATCTGGAAATGCTCCCACGGACAAACGATGCCCTGGAGCTCCACGCCAAGCGGGCAAACTATCAGGCCAAAGGAGCACCGACAATTCAGCACAGGACAATTCAGCGTCGACAATTCAGCGCCGACAATTCAGCGCAAAGACAATTCAGCGCAAGACAATTCAGCGCCGACAATTCAGCGCAAGTCAGTACAGTTAAAAGTTTAGTTAAAAATAATAAAAATAAATCGCAATAAATAAAAAAGAGAAAAATTTGTATATTTATATATATGCTAAATTGGGTCTGTATCGAAGGAGCGACATTTCAAAGGAGTAACATAACAAAGGAGTGACATAAATACCGTAACGAAGGAGTGACATAACGAAGGAGTGACAAATCGGAGATAAAATTCAAAGGAGTATAATTATTAAAATTTTATTTAAAAAAACAAAATTTGTTAGAATTGTTAAAATTAAGATTTTATTTCAAAAACTAGAAACCTAACCTAACCTAACAGTTGCAAGCCTCTCTTCCCTCTGGATTTGTTCTTTCTTCTTCTTTGTTGGTATTTTCGCGCTGAATTGTCTTGCGCTGAATTGTCTTGCGCTGAATTGTCTTGCGCTGAATTGTCTTGCGCTGAATTGTCTTTGCGCTGAATTGTCTTTGCGCTGAATTGTCTTGAGCTGAATTGTCGGCGCTGAATTGTCCTGCGCTGAATTGTCGGGTCACGCAGGCCAAAATATGCCTCCAGGCTGACAAAGAGCACGTAGATGTTGAAGATCCGGTCGACACCTCAGCCTGGAAGTTGGAAGATGGGAGCCTCCTACCAGTGTGGACAAGACTTCCTCCAATCCCTGAAGCTTGCCTGGAGCTTGTTGCTTGTGGTTGCAAGAAAAAGTGCAAGACAGCTAGATGCAACTGCTTCAGGAAAAGGATGAAGTGTACGACAGCTTGTGGTTGTGACGACAGCGGTTGCTGTAACCCAGCTGGACAGTAGATCTATGTCTCCCTTCCGGGCTGAAATCGAGAGAAACTGGAATGTGCTGTAAGGAACTAATAACTCTGTTCTTAAGTGATTGCGATCCACACATTTGTGACTGTCAGTGCAGCATTTCGGTGCTGTTCATCAAGAAACGTGAACTTGTACATGTTACTAGTGTGTAAACTGTATAGTTATGGGGCTATATTTACTGCTTTGTGATTTAGTTGTGATAATTTTGTTACTTTGAGTACTTAATTCATGCCATCAAACTTATTAGGCACTAATCATGTTAAAATAAATTGTTTTGAGAAACAGACTTGCTCAATGTTTTTTTTCGCCAATTAAAATAAAAATCACAAATTTTAAGCACAATTTCGGTCGTGATTAACTTGAATTTGACCTTCAGTTGGTAATTCGGATGGAATAAGCGTGTCATCATACTTCAGAATATATTTTTTTAAAATTAAAATTAGAAAATATAATTTTTGGCACAGTTGACCCCGAAAATGACCTTCAAAGCCAAAAGCGAGAGTGGCATCCACCTGCATTTTATTCCTCACCCAGAGGTACATTGATTTAGCCTGGGTGCCAGCTATTAACAAAAAACGCCGTTCAAAGTCGATTTTTGAATTTTGGCCGGTCCACTATATGTAGCATAGCACAACTACTAAACGTAATAAATTTAAATGAGGATTATACAATTTTACATAAACAATTATATCGGGTGATGTTTTAAACATGTGACACTTTAAAAGTCTTGAAATTTGTTATTAACTGAATTAAAAGCATGAAATTTTTTATTGTACATTCTCTACACATGGGGAATTAGTCCTCTAGTGCATAACATGTTCTATGTTATGTCCTCTTAGCTCATTAAGACAGGACAGAGTTTTTGTTGAAATCTGAGAAATTTCTTGTTTAATTGATGGTTTCAATTCTTCTATTGTGTGTGGATACTGTTTAAATATTTTAAATAACCACACAGATAAAAGTCACAAGGACATCACATAATGTATGTTTTGTAATAGGGGACTAAATCTTCATGTGTAGAGAAAGTACAGTAAAGATTTTATGCTTTTATTTCAATTAATAACAAAACACAAACCTTTTAAAGCGTATCCACAAGAAGAGTCTTTGAGCCTTGCAACGTTTTCCGTTCACATTTCTTTTGACTGGAAGATTTCTCCGCTTGAGAAAATACGCTTAGGACCAACATGATCACAACACACTCTGTTTATGGTAAAAAATGCCTGCTAAATACAACATTCAACGGGGCAATTAGGCGGTGGTGCGAGTACATAAATGTACGGATACTTCAGGCTTGCCGTCAGTTGAGAGGCTGATCGTAGACGTTCCACTATATATATATATGGGAATGAACTCAGAATATATATATATATATATATAATATATATATATATATATATATATAATATATATATATATATTTAGGGTGGTCCAAAAAGTTAAAGCATCGACTAAGTTCTCTCCACAAGGTTGGTTTTATGCCTCTTGGTGAGGACAGTATTTTTGCAAAGTTTCACGTTATTCGGTTAATATTTAGGGGTCGCCCCACCTGCCCCCTTTTTGAAAATTTGGGAAAATATATAGACAACTGAGTAACTAAATTTTTTTTTGGTTCTCAAAGAATATGAAAGAAAACAGTAAGACAATAGGACATGATAATGGGTGTATCTTCATTATTTCTTCTGCATCAGAGTCGCCTTGGATGGTATTGGTATCTGTTTTCGGTGGGCGGCTACGAGTTGTAGGAGGTACTGCTTCTGGTCCTCGTTTCGTGTCAAAGTGTCATTGTAGCGTTGTGCGAGAGCAATACCTCGCTCGGCAGCATCATTGACGACTTTCATCTTTAAGGCGCGATCTCTAAGTTCCCTGTAGTTCTTGTCATTTGGCCATTCCCGTGGATCTTTTTGAAGTAACTGGCGCGCTTCCTCCTTACCTCCAACTTTCAAGGCATCAAAGAGGGTCAATGTCCTTTTCGTGACGAAGGATGCCACATCATTTTCAACACCAGCTTCCGCCATGTCGATTCGTCGGGGCAGCCATTCTTTTGGGGATGTTGGAGGTGTTGAACCATTCTCCTTTTGGTATCAGGATCGATCCTATTATCGAAGAAGGCCAGTCCAATCAGATGCTCCGACAAGTACCACAGGTGGCGTCTTAGAGCTGTCTTCGCCGCTTGTGCAGCTCCTCCTTGTGGATATTTTTCCAGAAGATGCAGCATTTTGAGATCATTGAGAGGAGCTTGTGTCCCCATTGGCGCTTCATGCCAGTACTTGACGTAAATCAGACTGACAAATAAAGCCAGCTGAGTCACGTTTCGTTCTTCGCGTGCTGTGAGCTTGAATTGATAGTGAAAGAGGTAGATTTTGAGCGCATAAATCGCCTTCGCCATCCATCTCGCGTGGTGCATGGGACCCGGAGCTCGGATAAAGAGTTGACCACCAGTCTTTCCCCCCAGGAAGAGCAAAGATAGTTCAAGGAACTCCTTGTAGTCGTCACGAGGTTGGCTTGCCTGAAGAGCGTTAGGTAAGTAAGTGAGCATCTCTTTTCTCATCTCTTGGAGTTGAGGGTTCTCGGACAAGCTGTCCGATGCTGAGACAAATGCTTCGTGGGAGAGAGATGGCCATTCCTTTTGAAATCGCTTAAAAAGGCCTGTTTCAGGACTTCCTGTTGAGCCAAATATTGAGGCAAAGACATCAGCAAGTACGACTTCAAGTATATGATGTCGACAACCGATCCAAACTAGCTCGTGACCCAATGCTTCTTCAATCCTGACACAGGCTCCGCGATGTAAACCCGTGTTTGACGCAGTGGTATCGAAGACGAGACCTCTCACATGCTGTTCCACGTTCCATAATTTCATAGTTTGAAGGCATGCCTGGGCCTGTGCTTCTCCAGTTCCTTGTTTCATCTTTGGGACACCAAGCAGCTTCTCCTGTCCATTGAATGTTATAAGGATTGCTATCCGATGCACATTCGTCTTCTTCCCTTCAATGCCGGGGAGAAGCTTTCCGTCCCAATGGAGAAGGACAGGGTCTTCTAGAGAGAATGATTCTAGGTCTTCTCGAGCTGCCTGTTCTCGCCCACTTTCTCTGTAGCGATGAATAGAGCTCCGAGAGCACGTCATCCCAGGCAGATCATGCCCCGCGGCCTGTAATACAGCTCCAGTTACGAAAACAGCATTCCGGTCAGAAAGATTGGTGCGATCCATTGCTCCAATGACTTCTGGAGATTGGAAAATGTTCGTAACCTTGTTCTTGGGACGCTTTGGTGCCGGAGCTTCAGACGAAGAAGGAATCGGAACCGATGGTCTATAGTCGTCGTCGTCTTGCGAAAAAAGGGAAGAAGAAGAAGAGGAAATATCAATTGATGACACTCCTGCTTCTTCCAAATCTTTCTGTGTTGCTTCATGCCTTGCCTTCCTCTTGGCTTCCTTCTCCATTCTGGATCGCTTTCTGTCCTCTTGTGTAGTCGTTTCCTTATCAATGCCAGCCATGCTGCAAGAATTGACGTCCTTGCGCTGCATGGACAGGAAATTTCGGTCCTCAACGTTGACGATTGTGCTCATGGCATCACTGGTTGCGATGTCAAACAGTTCCTGGATGTCCGCTTTGAAGATGTCTTCATTCATTCTATCGCTGGCACGTTGCCTGGTCCTGTGCTTCTTGAGTGTTTTGTAGCGGTCTAAAAGCTTTGAAAGCTTACGGACACAGGAGTCGATCCGTTGAGTTGGGATCCGCGCTCGGGTCCAGACTTCAATCACCCTCTGGCATGCCTGGTTCAGACTGTCGGAGGTGGTTTGCTTTTGATTGATGTGGTGGTATTGCCCCAAGAGGAGGGCGTCAAGGCATGTAGGGAGCCTTGACGTGGATAAAGTTCCAGTTGCCATCCCTAGAAGCCAAACTTTTGGAATTGATTGAGTTTGAGCCATCGGACCTACGGAAGAAAAAGTACATTTTATAATATATATATTCAAAGTGGGGCGACCTCTAAATATTCACCAATCACGCTGCAATTTTGCACAGACCATGTGGACACTAAATGGACAAAATGCACACTTGTGGAGACTATCTAAGACAATTTTGAAATTTCCCCCTATGGATTTGGACCACCCTAATATATATATATATATCGTAAAGAAACGACGCTTGTATAGGAGATATTCCGCGCAAGACGAGAGAGAGAGAACGGAACAAATGAAAAAATGAGGTAACCACCTGGGAATCGAACCCGGGATCTTCCGATTGCCGGTCAGACGCGATACCATTACACCATGGACCTCACTGCCGGTCAGACGCGATACCATTACAACATGGACCTCACTCTTCCAAATGCCGTAATTCTTCTACATACTCGCAGAAACCAATGCCCCAAGGGGGCACCTCCCGCATGCCGTAACATTATATACATTCAACTGCAAAGAACACGCAGTATAAATAACGTAAAGAAACGACGCTTGTATAGGAGATATTCCGCGCAAGACGAGAGAGAGAGAACGGAACAAATGAAAAAATGAGGTAACCACCTGGGAATCGAACCCGGGATCATTTTTTCATTTGTTCCGTTCTCTCTCTCTCGTCTTGCGCGGAATATCTCCTATACAAGCGTCGTTTCTTTACGTTATTTATACTGCGTGTTCTTTGCAGTTGAATGTATATAATGTTACGGCATGCGGGAGGTGCCCCCTTGGGGCATTGGTTTCTGCGAGTATGTAGAAGAATTACGGCATTTGGAAGAGTGAGGTCCATGGTGTAATGGTATCGCGTCTGACCGGCAGTGAGGTCCATGGTGTAATGGTATCGCGTCTGACCGGCAATCGGAAGATCCCGGGTTCGATTCCCAGGTGGTTACCTCATTTTTTCATTTGTTCCGTTCTCTCTCTCTCGTCTTGCGCGGAATATCTCCTATACAAGCGTCGTTTCTTTACGTTATTTATACTGCGTGTTCTTTGCAGTTGAAGGTATATAATGTTACGGCATGCGGGAGGTGCCCCCTTGGGGCATTGGTTTCTGCGAGTATGTAGAAGAATTACGGCATTTGGAAGAGTGAGGTCCATGGTGTAATGGTATCGCGTCTGACCGGCAGTGAGGTCCATGGTGTAATGGTATCGCGTCTGACCGGCAATCGGAAGATCCCGGGTTCGATTCCCAGGTGGTTACCTCATTTTTTAATTTGTTCCGTTCTCTCTCTCTCGTCTTGCGTGGAATATCTCCTATACAAGCGTCGTTTCTTTACGTTATTTATACTGCGTGTTCTTTGCAGTTGAAGGTATATATATATATATATATATATATTTTATTATATATTTATATATATATATTTTATTATATTTATATATATATATATATATATATATATATATATATATATATATATATATATACGTGTACAGGGTGGGCCGTA
>JAJOZX010003834.1:337500-451491 GCA_023014485.1 Bathynomus jamesi
TCATCCAATATTCCAATAACATCCAATATTCAATTCTAGGTATCTACCGACCACCAGCTGGTAACGTACCAACTTTTATTACAAATATCGGTAGAATTCTCGCCTCCAATTATATTGGTAACAATTGTGGTATTGCAGATTTAAATATTGATCTCACAAAAGAACATTCAAATAATAACGCAAACTTCCTTCACAACATCATGACTGCAAATTTTTTTTTTTAAATTAGCTATTACAAAGCTAACTGGACTTCACAATGACATTAGAAATTCGACTCTGCCAGATCAAACCTGGGTACGCTTCCCCTTTGACTGCATCTCAGGTATAATTATGTTAAATATCACAGATCACTTGCCTACATACACCATGCTAATCACCAGTGACGTTAATTTTTTTGTAACTAATTACAGTTACTAGTTACTAGTTGCTGTTCCAAAAAAGTAACTAATTACTTCAAAAGTAACTTTTGAAATTTTCCTGGTTTAAGCGAGCATCTGATCCTGCTGAAAGTACTTTCCCTGACAAGTGATACTTGCCAAGATTGTTCATCTATTTCAAATTATTGTGATTTAACGAATAACAACAAGGTTTTATCATATTAACAATATACATATGTTGTAATTGAACTTGAACTGTACACAATATGTACAGTACATCGAGGAAAGATTGTGAAAAAGGTAGCTACTATCTTTTTGCCCTCACCGAAAAAGTAACTTGTAGAAGTTACAAATATTCATGATTTAACACGGATTTGTAACTGTCAGATGAACTTCCTCTGTACATCGTGGAAAGATTGTGAAAAAAGTAGCTAGCTTTTTGCCCTCACAGCAAAAAGTAACTTGTAGAAGTTACAAATATTCGTGATTTTTTAACTAGTTACAGTTACAATTACTCGACCGGAAAATTTAACTAGTTACCGTTACAGTTCTTAAAAAAATAACGATTACTGAGTAACTAGTTGTCACAGCAGTGCTAATCACCCATTACTGCTAATCACCGCACAGGAAAATATAAAAGTTGATTATAGATCTTACAGCTATAATAAACTAAAATTCCTCAAAGGAATAACAGCTTTTGACTGGACTGCAGTAAGTGAAAATATCCATAACATTGGAAAAAAATTTCAAGTATTCTTAAGCACACTAATGGATATATTAAACACAAACTTTCCTCTTAAATCAAAAGTGCTATTTGGACGTTGGTTGGACAGTCTAAATCTGTTGTTGTGATTTAATGCATGGCTTAATCAAGTAAGAGCATGGAGAAAAGCTTCTGACAGTCAACCTAATTGTAGCATTCCCGTTTTCTTGTCGTCAGACGCATTACTTATTCAAGGGGTAAATTATAAAACGACTATTATAGTTGTTACTAGGGTAGTCAGAAAACATACGTATAATTAGTCAGAACATGTTTAATTTTCGAAGCTCGTTTAAACAAGTAGTGTTGTGCTTAAATAAGTTTCTCGAATTTTCTTTGTTTTAATGTCAAAGGAAGGCGTCCGCCATTTCAGATTTTATTACGAAGGCCCCGTGATAATTTTGAAGTAGCTATGGCGAACTGCTGACCATGAGAGAAACTTATTTTCGTTTTTGTTTAAAACATCATGCTTTTTAACCCGTCAAATTGTATGTAATTCTAGAAGAGTTTTTCCAAGCTGTCGTCCTTCTGAAACCGACACTCCTTACTAGAAAGGAATTTTCTCATCTTTGATGTTTAAATGTCATGTGCAGAGTAGAGAGCATCCCAGCAAAGAACGGCGATGCTCTGAAGGAACAACTTTAACTTACATTGTAAGTTAAGCTGAAATAAATGTTAAGGGTGGCCCAGTTATCCTAATCAATCTTACCTTATAGGCCATACGCCAGGGGCTAAAAGGTGGCAAGAAATCAATTTTCGTTCCAGCATCTTGGGGAAAAAACTTTTTCTTTGTAGTTTTATGAACAACTAGGCCTCAATGTCTCCCCATTTAAGTTCCTAAAAAAATTTCCTGCAATTAATGAAAAATCCTTGCCATAAGTTTAGTGACACACCAAAAGAGTCAATTCAAACCAAACAGGCTATTCTTCATACATTTCTAATTAAAAGAATGAACTTATTTACACTTTATATCCAATTTATTTTCACTAAAGTTATATTTGCTAAAAAGGAAAATAAGAACATCTCAAACAGGTGGAGCACACAATTTTTTATTTTCAATCACAACGAAAATGTACTTGAATGCATTTTTCAGAATTAGGCCAGCACTATAAAGAGTCTTCAGTACATCCCCATTGCCATGATGTCTATGCCTGCGATCAGGGCTGGAGGAGATATCAGTCTCTGATGAAAACATTTCATCAATGTCAGATGAACTTGGCAACCTTTCAACCAGATTTGCAGCTGAAAGAGTTTCCACATAAACAAATTCTACGAGGTATTCTTCTGTTGTGGAGAGTGAAAGGTCAGGTGGGGAAAGTCAGCTTTGAGGCGGACCTTTAACTGGTCATTCCTGAAATACAGACTGATTACTCTTAAATATTTTGTAAGACACACATGTACTAGGGAAAATAACATGATGTAGTAGTAGTGAACTAATTGTACATGTTATTTCATATGTACAGTTGCGTTCATTATTCGTAGGACACTCTTGAGAGCAGATAACGACACCAAGCATATATTTGTTGCGTGTACTACGAACGGTTGTAACATTTTATGAACGAATCTGGGCGTGAGTGAGGTCTGTTTATTACTATATCAGTGTTGCTGATCTACAAATAGCATTTGCTCTGGATATAACAATGCCATACCAGTAGCATCCATTCAGCTGTCGTCCATTTGCCAACTGGAAAATATTCTAAGCAGTGACGTATGAAAACTACAAGTACCCATCAATCTGGTAATGTTATAATGTTATTAAAATTTAATATACATCAAAACATTGTTTTTCATTCATAAACCGCCCACATATGTGTATATATATATATGAAAATTATTTCACGAAGGTAACACGTGAAAAATATTTATGATGAATAAAACCACGAAGGAAAGGAAACACAAAATGGTGCTCAAGCGCTTTCGTCTAATGACATCCTCAGGAACACTGAAGTACATAAAAAGGGTTAAGCCTATATATAGGTTACAGAAAGAAAAAAAGAAAAAATAAATAACATACATACACACACACACACAATATATATATAAGCAAACAACCACAAGGAAAAGGAAACACAAAGTCCGAGCGCTTTCGTGATATATTCACATTATCAAGGAGGAACAGAAAATAGACGGAGATTACAAAGTATTTGAGTTAAATAGACAAGCAAAAAATTCACAATTGGCACCTCAAATTAAAGGCCTTAAAGCCCTCTAAAGATACTTTTTTCCAAATTGATAACATAATCTGTAGGCAGCTAAATAACTGAATAAAAATATATACTGTATAGATGAAATTAGACAAAAAGAAAACCAATACTAATGGTTATTAGAACTAATATTTAATTAAAACAGGCAATTAATAGGCAAGAACTTAATGAAAAACAAATAGATGACGTAGATAACAAATAGAAAACATAATCTGTAGGCTGATTAATTACTATACAGATGAAATTAGACAAAACACCAGTACAGAAAACCTAAAAAAAAAAATTATTATAATGGTTATTAACACTAATATTTAATTGAAATAGGAAAAATTAAAATGCCCGAAATTAATGAAAACAAAGGGAAAGTTGCCATCGTCTTACAGCTTATTACAAAATTTCAACAAACAATCTGGAAAAAAAAAATTGTTATCCCAACAGCAACCCACTTCAAATATCCAATAAACCACCCAGCAACCAAAGATTATACACGAAAGAAATATTACAATTAAAATAGACACATAAGAATGTTAACAGTTCTTACAATAATATTTATTTATTTAACCAGGGCAAACCATTAAGAGGCAAAAAATGCAATTAAGAAAACAGTAGGCCCATCGCTAACTTACTGACAATGTACGAGTCTAATTTGTACAACCCAGGGCTAATATTAAAGACCAAATCCGCATTATCCTTGATCACACTTGATTCCAATATATTTCTGCTAACAATAGATTTACTAAACCTTAATTTGGAAGCATTTTTCCAATCAATGGGGTGATTAGAATCTCTTACGTGAATGAAAATGGCGTTAGATTCCTGGCCACTTCTTATACTGTATTGATGCTGTTTAATACGTAACTCAAGAGTCTTACCAGTTTGGCCAATGTAAAATTTATTACATATTGTGCAAGGGATTTTATATACATTATATATATATATTATATACATTATTATTCTGATCACCACATTAATGTAAAACGATCCGCTCTTTCTACTTTGTTTCTAAGAGGCCTACGAATTTGTAGCCCTGAGTTTATTGACGATGAAATTAGTATAATATACAAAATTGCTTTTGATTTAAAATACCCAAAGAACTGCATAGATAAGTCCTTAAAAATGGCAAAGAAAACCTTCTACGAAGTAAAGGATAAGATTCCTTATAACAAACAAAAATGTTTTAGTGTGTACCATTCAGAGAAAATTTCCTCGAGCTCCCGATTCTGCTGAAGACTTTTAACGTAAATATTGCGTTCAAAAATTTAGATGTCATTAAGAATTCATGATTAAGAACTCCCCTTTAAGTGAACATGGTTGTGTATATAAATCCCTTGCACAATATGTAATAAATTTTACATTGGCCAAACTGGTAAGACTCTTGAGTTACGTATTAAACAGCATCAATACAGTATAAAGTGGCCAGGAATCTAACGCCATTTTCATTCACGTAAGAGATTCTAATCACCCCATTGATTGGAAAAATGCTTCCAAATTAAGGTTTAGTAAATCTATTGTTAGCAGAAATATATTGGAATCAAGTGTGATCAAGAATAATGCGGATTTGGTCTTTAATATTAGCCCTGGGTTGTACAAATTAGACTCGTACATTGTCAGTAAGTTGGCGATGGGCTACTGTTTTCTTAATTGCATTTTTGCCTCTTAATGGTTTGCCCTGGTTAAATAAATAAATATTATTGTAAGAACTGTTAACATTCTTATGTGTATTTTAATTGTAATATTTCTTTCGTGTATATCTTTGGTTGCTGGTGGTTTATTGGATATTTGAAGTGGGTTGCTGTTGGATAACAATTTTTTTTCCAGATTGTTTGTTGAAATTTTGTAATAAGCTGTAAGACGATGGCAACTTTCCCTTTGTTTTCATTAATTTCGGGCATTTTAATTTTTCCTATTTCAATTAAATATTAGTGTAATAACCATTATAATAATTTTTTTTAGGTTTTCTGTACTGGTGTTTTGTCTAATTTCATCTGTATAGTAATTAATCAGCCTACAGATTATGTTTTCTATTTGTTATCTACGTCATCTATTTGTTTTTCATTAAGTTCTTGCCTATTAATTGCCTGTTTTAATTAAATATTAGTTCTAATAACCATTAGTATTGGTTTTCTTTTTGTCTAATTTCATCTATACAGTATATATTTTTATTCAGTTATTTAGCTGCCTACAGATTATGTTATCAATTTGGAAAAAAATATCTTTAGAGGGCTTTAAGGCCTTTAATTTGAGGTGCCAATTGTGAATTTTTTGCTTGTCTATTTAACTCAAATACTTTGTAATCTCCGTCTATTTTCTGTTCCTCCTTGATAATGTGAATATATCACGAAAGCGCTCGGACTTTGTGTTTCCTTTTCCTTGTGGTTGTTTGCTTATTAATAAGGTAACGTGTTATTTTGTGATTCTAGTGCATATATATATATATATACATACATATCTATATATACAAATACATACATACATACATACATACATATATATACAATAAACAGAGAAGTAAAAATAATAAAAAAAAATAAAAATTAAAACCTTAAAGGATTACCAATGAGGCGTACAAATTTGTAAGGAAAAATATCGATTTTTAGCACAAGATCAAATGGATTATAAAGATACAAATTTATACTGGAACTCTGCCGGGTTTTAACACAATGCTGCCTATGGTCAGGTTTCGATATATATAAAAAAAAAAAAAAATGCAAATTAAAAGTTAATCGATTTTTAGCACAAGATCAAATGGATTATAAAAATACAAATTTATACTGGAACTCTGTCCGGGTTTTAACACAATGCTGCCTATGGTCAGGTTTTCGATATATATAAAAAAAAAAATGCAAATTAAAAGTTAATAAAGTAGAAGACAAGTTTACCAAAGATTTAATGTTTTACCCTTCTTATCTAAATCTTTTTTAAAGGAATTCAACGTCGACGATATTTTGTGTATCTGGCCCATGAATCGTGACCTGGATAGCTTCCTCCTTCAGTTAAATGATCAAGTCCCCTCCATTAAGTTTACTTTAGAAGTTGAGCAAGACAATTCAATCCCATTTTTGGATGTGCGTGTACATAGGGAAAGCCCAGGTTTTAAGTTTAGTATCTATCGGGAAAACGACAAACAATTTGTCCTACGTACACTTTTACTCGGGACATGATACCCCCACTAAGAAGGCCATATTTTCATCAATGTTTCTCCGCGCCCTAGGATCGCCAGTCCGGAATACATCGATGCCGAATTGGAAAAAATCAACGGTATTGGAAGTGATTTGTGTTATCCATCTGCGTTTATGGAATCTTGTCCTCAACAAGGCAAAACGAACTTTCTATCGTTGTCAATATTACACTCGTACTTTCTCAAAAATATTTTAGTACTTCCATTTTTCCCGGGCTTTTTTAGCATTGCTAATGTACTTAAACTTTTGGATATTAATGTAGTATTTTCATATAACAATATGTGAAAAATATCATAGTAAAAATAGCCCTACCAATAATTCAGGCATTATCTATCAAATTGGTTGTAACAATGTGATTCCTTTTACATAGGTCAGAACGGGAAAGGATTTGCACACACGTATAAAACAGCATCAATATTCCGTTAGAACAGGACAGTTGTCCAGTGCCCTTTTTGTCCATTTGTCAGAGTTAGCCCACTGTATTGATTGGAATAATGCTTCAGTTTATTCCATTCAAGCAACATTGTTAATAGAAATATTCTTGAGTCTGCCATTATCCAACTTTCAAATAAACTTCAACATAAGCAAAGGTCTTTTCAACTCGATCCTGTTATGTTGAATTCCTTTAAAAAAGATTTAGATAAGAAGGGTAAAACATTAAATCTTTGGTAAACTTGTCTTCTACTTTATTAACTTTTAATTTGCATTTTATTTTTTTATATATATCGAAACCTGACCATAGGCAGCATTGTGTTAAAACCGGACAGAGTTCCAGTATAAATTTGTATTTTTATAATCCATTTGATCTTGTGCTAAAAATCGATTAACTTTTAATTTGCATTTATTTTTTTTTTATATATATCGAAACCTGACCATAGGCAGCATTGTGTTAAAACCCGGCAGAGTTCCAGTATAAATTTGTATCTTTATAATCCATTTGATCTTGTGCTAAAAATCGATATTTTCCTTACAAATTTGTACGCCTCATGGTAATCCTTTAAGGTTTTAATTTTTAATTTTTTTTATTATTTTTACTTCTCTGTTTATTGTATATATATGTATGTATGTATGTATGTATGTATTGTATATATAATGATGTATATATATATATATATATATGTGTGTGTGTGTGTATGTACGTTATTTATTTTTTCTTTTTTCTTTCTGTAACCTATATATAGGCTTAACCCTTTTTATGTACTTCAGTGTTCCTGAGGATGTCATTAGACGAAAGCGCTTGAGCACCATTTTGTGTTTCCTTTCCTTCGTGGTTTTATTCATCATATATATATATATATATATATATGTGTGTGTGTATATATACTGTATATGTATATATCAGGTTTTTGCTCTGTCTTTGTTATAACACAAATAATATCTGAATCTATGTTCAATATTAAATGTAAATAAATAAATGAATCAATTTGGAATTTGCTCAGGGCGCAATAATGCCTACCAACGCCTCTGTTTTTATACATCGTTCAGTATGACAAGCTTGCCAATACCATGAACACTGTCATCACGTCCGAAGATTTTTTTTCAATTTTATACAAGACCATTTTTTATTCACTTCATTGACATCCCCTTGCTAACATACAGTATATCCCCTTCTTGGATTTATATTTAATTATTCATTTATATTTCCTTAGTAGTATGTAAACCAGGGGGGTGATAAATGAAAATAATTATGTTCTAAAGACATTTGGCAATGAGTCAACCAACCAATCAGCGCTCACTCACTAAATCTGAGATTCATTCATAAAATGTTACAACCGTTTGTAGTACACACAACAAATATATGCCAGGTGTCGCTATCTGCTCTCAAGAGTATCCTACAAATAATGAATGCAACTGTACATGTGAATACAGTAGGCGAACTTTAAATCTATATACTTACTATATCTTGATTATTATTTTTATTCTGTTAAATTATTTACTCTGTAATTATGTTTTATTTATTACTATGTTATGTCACTCTTTGTTATTATGTCTCGACTTTAATCATGTAAAAAAGGCTTTTAGCCTTATGAACTTTTAGAGTTTAAATAAAGAGGCTATCTATCAAGTAAAATCTCTAGTAATTTTTCAAGCTCAAAGGCTACTCCTGAGATATCATGAAAGCACTGATTCATTAGATCAAACAGTTAATGTGATACAAACCTTTAATTAGATGCAACCTGATCTTCATGCTTTCTGACCATACTGTGAAATATGTGCACATGGGCACCCACAGAAACATTTTCAAGGGGGTGAAAACATGTATGTAGGGGATCAGCTTTTACAGTGTAACTTTGTAAAGCAACGGACTAAAAGAATATGCTATGTGTGCTTAGTAGTAGCATGACCGCAAAATGGTAGAGTGCAAATGCATTGCAATATTGATCATATGAGCGCTAGTGCCAGCGCCACCAACCCCAACCCCTTGTTGCAAGGTGCCAGCCCCCTCCCCCATGGTACCACCAAAAAAAAAGGAAGATGCAAGCAAGGGGGAATCCCCCAAGCTGCCACAAGCTAGGGGGAATCCCACCCAAACCTAACCTAAGAGAGAAGGAGAGGAAGGAGAAAAGAGGTGATGTTCTTGCTGGCATGTCGCATCGCTTAATGAACGCTCTTGGCTCCACAGTTGGCTTAGGTGTAAATCAGCTAACTCGCTTAAGCAGCCAGTTGGCATAGAAGGCATAACCAGCCATTTTGCATAGTGTATGCATATATATATTATATATAATATATATATCGTAAAGAAACGACGCTTGTATAGGAGATATTCCGCGCAAGACGAGAGAGAGAGAACGGAACAAATGAAAAAATGAGGTAACCACCTGGGAATCGAACCCGGGATCTTCCGATTGCCGGTCAGACGCGATACCATTACACCATGGACCTCACTCTTCCAAATGCCGTAATTCTTCTACATACTCGCAGAAACCAATGCCCCAAGGGGGCACCTCCCGCATGCCGTAACATTATATACATTCAACTGCAAAGAACACGCAGTATAAATAACGTAAAGAAACGACGCTTGTATAGGAGATATTCCGCGCAAGACGAGAGAGAGAGAACGGAACAAATGAAAAAATGAGGTAACCACCTGGGAATCGAACCCGGGATCTTCCGATTGCCGGTCAGACGCGATACCATTACACCATGGACCTCACTCTTCCAAATGCCGTAATTCTTCTACATACTCGCAGAAACCAATGCCCCAAGGGGGCACCTCCCGCATGCCGTAACATTATATACATTCAACTGCAAAGAACACGCAGTATAAAATAACGTAAAGAAACGACGCTTGTATAGGAGATATTCCGCGCAAGACGAGAGAGAGAGAACGGAACAAAAAAAAAATGAGGTAACCACCTGGGAATCGAATGTAGAAGAATTACGGCATTTGGAAGAGTGAGGTCCATGGTGTAATGGTATCGCGTCTGACCGGCAATCGGAAGATCCCGGGTTCGATTCCCAGGTGGTTACCTCATTTTTTCATTTGTTCCGTTCTCTCTCTCTCGTCTTGCGCGGAATATCTCCTATACAAGCGTCGTTTCTTTACGTTATTTATACTGCGTGTTCTTTGCAGTTGAATGTATATAATGTTACGGCATGCGGGAGGTGCCCCCTTGGGGCATTGGTTTCTGCGAGTATGTAGAAGAATTACGGCATTTGGAAGAGTGAGGTCCATGGTGTAATGGTATCGCGTCTGACCGGCAATCGGAAGATCCCGGGTTCGATTCCCAGGTGGTTACCTCATTTTTTCATTTGTTCCGTTCTCTCTCTCTCGTCTTGCGCGGAATATCTCCTATACAAGCGTCGTTTCTTACGTATTTATACTGCGTGTTCTTTGCAGTTGAATGTATATAATGTTACGGCATGCGGGAGGTGCCCCCTTGGGGCATTGGTTTCTGCGAGTATGTAGAAGAATTACGGCATTTGGAAGAGTGAGGTCCATGGTGTAATGGTATCGCGTCTGACCGCAATCGGAAGATCCCGGGTTCGATTCCAGGTGGTTACCTCATTTTTTCATTGTTCCGTTCTCTCTCTCTCGTCTTGCGCGGAATATCTCCTATACAAGCGTCGTTTCTTTACGTTATTTATACTGCGTGTTCTTTGCAGTTGAATGTATATAATGTTACGGCATGCGGGAGGTGCCCCTTGGGGCATTGGTTTCTGCGAGTATGTAGAAGAATTACGGCATTTGGAAGAGTGAGGTCCATGGTGTAATGGTATCGCGTCTGACCGGCAATCGGAAGATCCCGGTTCGATTCCCAGGTGGTTACCTCATTTTTTCATTTGTTCCGTTCTCTCTCTCTCGTCTTGCGCGGAATATCTCCTATACAAGCGTCGTTTCTTTACGTTATTTATACTGCGTGTTCTTTGCAGTTGAATGTATATAATGTTACGGCATGCGGGAGGTGCCCCCTTGGGGCATTGGTTTCTGCGAGTATGTAGAAGAATTACGGCATTTGGAAGAGTGAGGTCCATGGTGTAATGGTATCGCGTCTGACCGGCAATCGGAAGATCCCGGGTTCGATTCCCAGGTGGTTACCTCATTTTTTCATTTGTTCCGTTCTCTCTCTCGTCTTGCGCGGAATATCTCCTACACAAGCGTCGTTTCTTTACGTTATTTATACTGCGTGTTCTTTGCAGTTGAATGTATATAATGTTACGGCATGCGGGAGGTGCCCCCTTGGGGCATTGGTTTCTGCGAGTATGTAGAAGAATTACGGCATTTGGAAGAGTGAGGTCCATGGTGTAATGGTATCGCGTCTGACCGGCAATCGGAGATCCCGGGTTCGATTCCCAGGTGGTTACCTCATTTTTTCATTTGTTCCGTTCTCTCTCTCTCGTCTTGCGCGGAATATCTCCTATACAAGCGTCGTTTCTTTACGTTATTTATACTGCGTGTTCTTTGCAGTTGAATATGTATATATATATATTTTTTTTTTTTGCATACATGCATCCTTTATGTATCCCCATCATGCCAGTTATTCCTTAATATCGTTTATATGTGTATATATATACATATGTAAAAATGAACAATGAATAATTCCTATGTTCATATATTTTTATATTCATTCGTATGAGTCTTATATCCATGTATATAATTCTTATATCCATTTATATAATTCTTATATCCACTTATATACTTCGTATATTTATATAAACATATTTATATCATCCTATATATCCTTATATATTTATATTCATATAATCCTCATGTTTACCTAATCCGTGCATTTAGATAATCTTTATATAAACCCTTATATTCATTATTTTCATAGAGTACTTATGTTGTATGGTTTTTATGTTCGAATGTTCAATTTTACATGAGAATATGAAAATAAAAACCCACTCTAATAGACAGAGTTTATTTCCACGACAGTTTCGACGCCCACTGGCATCCTCCTCGGGTGGATACAGAAACACGAATGAACCAAAACAAGAGGGAAAAACAGTCCAGGGACCGACCGTTAAGAAATTCGCACCTAGGTTAGATCTCATTCTCCCGACACCGGAAGGGCATTTTTCATTAAGTACATTCGCGCAAATTTAAAACTATCTTCCTGTTCTAAACATACAGATTCTTATATTTTTTTACATAATTATTACATTTATTAAAATTTATTACATTTAATATTGCATAATTATTTATTACAGAAATTATAAATTTATTATTACATTGGTTATTACATTATTGTTTATTATACAGAATTATAAACCGAAAAACGAATGAAAAAAGCCGATTGGGAAACAATCCAGCGACCATTGAGAAATTCGCACCTAGGTTAGATACCGTTCTCCCGACACTGGAAGGGCATTTTATTACAGGGTCCGCTTATAAGTACATTCCCCAAATTAAAACTCTCTTCTGTTCTATACATACAGATTCTAATATTTTGACATAATTACTGCATTTATTATTACATTACATTTTTTTTTTTTTTTTTTTTTTAACATTTATTATTATTACCTTTACCCTAATTATTAAATTTATAATATTACCTTTATTATTACATCTGTTGCATTTATATTATTTCCACATTTATTACTTCCATTATTACATTTACTAAAGGCGAGTAAGGAAACATTCTAATCCAGAGACATTTAAGAAATTCACACTTAGGTTCGAACACGTTCCCACGACTCCGTAAGGGATTTTTTGACCAGAATCTCATTAAAGGGTCGAACTTATAAGTACCTTCGCACAAATTAAAATTATCTATTTTTCTATACACACAGATTCTATTATTTTTCTTTTGACATAATTATTACATTTATAAAGTACTTGATTCCCAATCTATAGCAGATTATTCTGGCTGGCGTGATAAAAAATGCATTATTAGTATTACAACTTCTGAAGGCATATTGTGTTCTTTAATACGGGTTTCAATATTTCTTCCAGTTTTTCCCACGTATACTAAATCACAACTTTTACAGGGAATGCTGTAGACACAGGCTGTTCCTCTTTTGCCACGTATTCCTAACCAATTTACTTTTCACGGTAGACGAATATTTGAACGCCAAAGCAAACTTAAAATCTTTCGTCAACGGTTTTACTCTTTCTAAGCGGCAATGTAAGGCAAACTCACATATTGTTTTGGTTAACTGAAGGTTCCCGAGGGGCATAAAAAGATTTTCTGGCTTTAAAATATGCCTTTCTGATAAACCACTCGGGATATTTTAAATCCTTAAAATGTTCCAAATCTTTGAATTTTCCGGGTCCAGCAAATGTGGGCTACAAATCCTGAGTGCTCTTAGAAACATGGAAGAAATAATGAGCTTTTAACCCCTTCGTATGATATGAAAAATAATGAATGTACGAATTACAATGAGTAGGTTTTCTATAGACCGTGAAATTGGGCTTTCTGCTTTCGTTAATGACCAAAACATCTAGAAAAGGTAATTGTTTGTCGTTCTCCCATTCATATTTAAATTTAATAGAGGGAACAAGATTATTTAATGACTGAAAGAAAGTGTCAAAGTTGTTCCAGTGGTCAGGCCAAAATGAGAAAATATCATCTACATAACGAAACCAAATTAGATTCCTGGGACATATTGTTTGCAACAATTCCGACTCATAGTATTCCATGTAATGTACTCAGTACTGGGGATAAAGGAGACCCATTCCCATACCAAAACGTTGCAAATAAAATTCTTCACCGAAGGAGAAGGCATTATTGGTGACACAGTTTTATCAGTTCTAAAAATACAGATGTGGGCATGCCTAGTTCTACGTTACATGTTGGCAATTTTCTATCTAAAAAAACTAAGTACATCATCAATGGGAACTTTCGTAAACAAGGACTCAACGTCAAAACTGATCATTCTTCCCCGTTTTAAATCTAAGGACATAACTTTGTTAATAAAGTCACAGGAATTAGTGATGTGCGAGCCTGAAAATTTACCAACTAATGGGGATAATTTATCTGCAAGAAATTTAGATTTAAATCTAAGGACATAACTTTGTTAATAAAGTCACAGGAATTAGTGATGTGCGAGCCTGAAAATTTACCAACTAATGGGGATAATTTATCTGCAAGAAATTTAGATAACCTGTAACTAAAGGAACCCCTGTGTGAAAATTTACCAACTAATGGGGATAATTTATCTGCAAGAAATTTAGATTTAAATCTAAGGACATAACTTTGTTAATAAAGTCACAGGAATTAGTGATGTGCGAGCCTGAAAATTTACCAACTAATGGGGATAATTTATCTGCAAGAAATTTAGATAACCTGTAACTAAAGGAACCCCTGTGTGAAATAATGGGACTCATAGTATTCCATGTATAATGTACTCAGTACTGGGGATAAAGGAGACCCCATTCCCATACCAAAACGTTGCAAATAAAATTCTTCACCGAAGGAGAAGGCATTATTGGTGACACAGTTTTATCAGTTCTAAAAATACAGATGTGGGCATGCCTAGTTCTACGTTACATGTTGGCAATTTTCTATCTAAAAAACTAAGTACATCATCAATGGGAACTTTCGTAAACAAGGACTCAACGTCAAAACTGATCATTCTTCCCCGTTTTAAATCTAAGGACATAACTTTGTTAATAAAGTCACAGGAATTAGTGATGTGCGAGCCTGAAAATTTACCAACTAATGGGGATAATTTATCTGCAAGAAATTTAGATAACCTGTAACTAAAGGAACCCCTGTGTGAAATAATGGACGGAGTGGTATATTAATCTTATGGGTTTTGGGTAGGCCGTAAATGGGGGAGTTTGGGGTTAATCTGTAGAAATCTTTTAGGATCAATCGCCGGGACATCTTTTAATAAGTTCCTGATGGTTTTGTTGAATTCGGCAGAAAGACGCTTAGGGGGACGATCTCACTTTGGCGTAGGTGAATTCATCACTAAGTAACGCTTCCATTTTTGTTTATAATCACACTTGTCCAAAATAACCACAGTGTTACTTCTGTCCGCTTTAGTGACAAATATTGCTTCATTCTTCCTGAGCTTGTCTAAAGCTAACCGGAATATTTTGGGAATAGAGTCCAATGAGTTGAAATGTTCCAGAAACTTGCTCAGAATCAAACCATTTAAACACGGAATATCCACCCTGGCATTAACTACGGAAGACAAAATCTAAAACAATGTTTTTATCGGGTTTAAGGGCAAACGACAGCCCTAAATTAAGAACTTCCTTTTCGGATTTGGATAAGACATATGTCGATAAATTTAAAACGGAACCTTCCACCGCACACTTTGACCAAGCACTTTCATCACACAAATAGGATAGCTTTCTGTTAATCAAACAGCGCCACAAGTAGTTCACACGACACATGCGATTTAAGGACGCGTAGACAATTTCTTAGTTTGAAATACGTATGGTCAATTTCTCTTTTAACACACGGAATACGTTCCTTCAACGTCTCTGTATAATAAACAATAATGTAATAACCAATGTAATAATAAATTTATAATTTCTGTAATAAATAATTATGCAATATTAAATGTAATAAATTTAATAATAAATGTAATAATTATGTAAAAAAATATAATAGAATCTGTATGTTTAGAACAGGAAGATAGTTTTAAATTTGCGCGAATGTACTTAATGAAAAATGCCCTTCCGGTGTCGGGAGAATGAGATCTAACCTAGGTGCGAATTTCTTAACGGTCGGTCCCTGGACTGTTTTTCCCTCTTGTTTTGGTTCATTCGTGTTTCTGTATCCACCCGAGGAGGATGCCAGTGGGCGTCGAAACTGTCGTGGAAATAAACTCTGTCTATTAGAGTGGGTTTTTATTTTCATATTTTGACCTTCACGTAGAAAAAAGTGAAGTTTTTTGCATTTTTTACATGAAACCAAAATCGCCTGAGCGAGTTTGGATAGAATTTCGATTTGTGCTTTCTATTGTGCTATTCTATTATGGTTGTCTTGCATCTAACCCTCGTCCCTAAATTTTATTAGATTATGCATGCACATTGCATATAGCAGGATTGCATATAAGTCCTTAATACCCACTCTTTGTCTCTAATTCGTTTCTTTTAAATCCTCCCAATAATGACTTGTACTGTATGTACGAATTGAATAGCCGTGGCATATTGATTATGAATTGACGTATGAAAACGTTACACTTTATATCTCGTTATTTATATGTTATGGCCTGTCTGGTATGATGTAATATAACTATTATTCGACCATATTCATCCATACGTCCATATCTTACCTTGACCATTATCCTATATCAATTTTATTAAATATTCATTTTACTCGTGTCAGTCTATGGAATGTGTACAAAACTTTATGCATCCGTACCTGTTCGTTGAAAGTCGTGCAAATACGTTCGCATGTATTATTTTTTTTTTTTATTTTAATTATTTCGCCTCTCGCAGTAAACTCGAAAATGATTATGCAAGTGTACGCAATTCGATGATCACAGCATAAATTGAGCATCTCAAAACGTAAAATCTCCTCTCGCTCTAATTCAAATTTCTAAAACATTATCATGCGTTGTTATATATCATGTGTGTCATGTTGTATATAAGTATATACCGTATGTGCCCATGTACTTTGTGTTGTATTAATAACCATATATAAATATAAAAACACTGTAAGAATTGTAAGTGACTAATGTACTTAATGATGTAATTAATGTACTTAATGATGGAATGTACTTAATGACGTAGAGAATGTACTTTAATGGAACTGTAATAAGAAGTGAATGTGAATTAATCCGTAATTATAGTTGTAGTAAACCAAAATTACAATGTACTCAGTGATGTACTTAGATTGTACTCAATGTACTACTCCGAAATTATGTCGCCCTTTACAAATGTATCCTCGGAGAAAATACGATTACTTTTTATTATATTTTTAAAAATTTTTATTTGGAATCTTTCAAAATTCTAATCATGTATTTAAAGGGGGAAATTTAACCTTCAAACTGCACTCCCCCAAAATTTAGATTATATATAAAGCATGTAATTGTAAAATAACGTCTACTTCTTTTTCTTCTTGACTTCACTTACTCCCTTGTTAGCAGCCTTTGAGCGAGGAGGAGCCCTCCTTGAGGAGGACCTCGCATCCGCACTTTTAAATTTCGGCCTGAGCCATGGTCGAAAGAGGTCGAACGCCTCCCCCTGCAAATTAAACTTAGAGGCTGAGCATTGCCTGTACATTTTAGCAGTAAATTACAGTAAAAGAAAGTTTTTTTATCTTTTCCTTCGAGCAGTGCTCTCGTCCGAGAACTTAGTAAATAAAGTAGAGAAAATAGTTCCCGATAAGTTATAAAAAGAAAATCGGCGAACCTTCAAGGAAAGTATCAGAGTGTTATAGAAAGAGTAAAAAAGAAATGAGAGAAAAATTAACATATTATAAAAGAAAACTATCGCGAGAAATATCCGTTGCTGCCTCCCAACCAGAACCCCCGTCGATTTTGAACCACCCAAGGCCAAAGACAGAGGGGTTAACCATTCTGAGTTCATTCCCATATATATATATATATATATATGAAAATTATTTCACGAAGGTAACACGTGAAAAATATTTATGATGAATAAAACCACGAAGGAAAGGAAACACAAAATGGTGCTCAAGCGCTTTCGTCTAATGACATCCTCAGGATGTGGTTTTATTCATCATAATATATATATATATATATATATAAACGATATTAAGGAATAACTGGGATGGTGGGAATATATAAAGAATGCATGTATGAATATATATATATATATATATGCGTGTTTGCAGTTAAATGTATATAATGTTACGGCATGCGGGAGGTGCCCCCTTGGGGCATTGGTTTCTGCGAGTATGTAGAAGAATTACGGCATTTGGAAGAGTGAGGCCCATGGTATAATGGTTATCGCATCTGACCGGCAATCGGAAGATCCCGGGTTCGATTCCCGAGTGGTTACCTCATTTTTTCATTTGTTTCGTTCTCTCTCTCTCGTCTTGCGCGGAATATCCTATACAAGCGTCGTTCTTTACGTTAATTATACTGCGTGTTTGCAGTTAAATCTATAATGTTACGGCATGCGGGAGGTTCCCCTTGGGGCATTGGTTTCTGCGAGTATGTAGAAGAATTACAGCATTTGGAAGAGTGAGGCCCATGGTGTAATGGTTATCGCATCTGACCGGCACTCGGAAGATCCCGGGTTCGATTCCCGGGTGGTTACCTCATTTTTTCATTTGTTTCGTTCTCTCTCTCTCGTCTTGCGCGGAATATCTCCTATACAAGCGTCGTTCTTTACGTTAATTATACTGCGTGTTTGCAGTTAAATGTATATATATATGTATACACTGTGCAAAATGGCTGGTTATGCCTTCTAGTATGCACACCCAGGAAAACATATGTTTCAATCGTTTATTGCATAATAAAACGATCTATCTATATATCATAATAATAGTAACAAAATAATAATAATAATAATACCTATTAAATATATTCTTAGCTGAATTAACAGCTTTGTAAGAAAACAAAAACATTTTATTATATTTAGTATACCATACTTATTACACGCCTATATTTTTAAATGCTGATACAATATATATACTGTGTGTGTATGTGTGTGTGTGTATATATATATATATATATATGTGTTTGTGTGTATATATATATATATATAATTTTACACCAACCCGCAAGCATAAAATATAAAATTAATTATAAATCAGTGTTTATAAAGGCTAATTAATTTCGGCTGGTCACAACCAAGCCCTTTTCAAAGCCATAAACTAAATAAAATGTTTAAAAAGTTCTAAAACCTCCGTCCTGCGGAAGCGCTAAGATTAATATGACTGTGTGAAGGCATAAACACAAGCAGGGAGATGGTAGCTCTCATACGTCTGGCAGTTGGCCAAAGGCAAACTATTGCTCAGATTTCAACCTTCGAGATGAGAAATCTATAAAAATCAATCCTGTACATCTGGCAGCCGGTCACGACCCGAAATTGCCCTAAAATATTTTAAAATGTTAAAAATAAAGCTATCCATACTGTAGGACAACTTAATATTGGAAATGGTGTCTTCTGCCAAAATATAAAATACTTCGCATATTTGTCTCTGTTCATGGTCCCTGACCTTTATGATAGGTTTAGAATCCTGGAAGTTAAAACTAATTATGCTGTTCCCTGTGCAGAACTAGGCTACTATAAGTATTACTTGCTGCCAGGTCACGTTTGTGGGAATTAATCCTTCTCTGAAAATCAATTGTCTCCCCGATGTATTTTTGAGGGCAGCCTCCACATGGGATTTCATAAACTACGCCAGAATTGTTGAAGGCCTCAGTAATAGGATGACGAATGAACGAAGACAATTTACTTGGCACAACGGAGACCAACCTAATCTGCTTTGGCAAGAGTGAGGAGAGCTCTTTATTAACCTCAAAGGGCACTTTCAGGAATGAAACGTCTTTATCCCAGTTCCCAGTTTTGGGAGAAAAGAAAGATCTCCTAGCGGCGAAATAAGCTTTATCGATGAACAATTTGGAATAACCCAAACGTATAAATATACTTTTAATATGTAAAACTTCGTCAAGATAAATGGGGTCACAAAACCTGAAAGCTCTCAAAAAGAGACCGGAAATGACGCCTTTCTTAGTACAAAGAGAATGATTGGAAAAAGCATGAATGTAGCTGTCTGAATGCGTACGCTTTCTAAATACTTTGAAAGAAGGTCTTTGGTTGGGATCTCTTAAAATAAGAACATCCAAAAACGAGAGAGATCCGCTATTTTCAACTTCATACGTAAACTGTATTGAGGGTACAAAACTATTAAGAATTTCCATCAGCTCATCCAGATCCACACAACATTCCAAAATAACACACGTGTCATCAACGTAACAGAACCAATTGACCCCCAGCGCCAAAGATTCCGGCAAAAAATTAACCAAAAAAATCCATAAAAATATTAGCTAAAATTGGAGAGAGCGAAGAGCCCATAGGTAAACCTGTCCTCTGTCTAAAAAATGACCCGGTAAAAGAAAAATAGTTATGTTTCGAGCAAAGTTTAACGAGCTCCAAAATAATCCCATAATCAAACGGAATGGTCTCAGGATGATCATGAAGCAACTCTTCCAGGAACTGCAAGGTTAGATCCAAAGGGACTCTGGTAAACAAAGACACCACGTCAAAACTCACCAATTTCTTTCCCGATAGGTCTGTACCTCGAAGTTTGTCAACAAACTCTGCTGAATTTTTAAGATGTGTTCCAGAGATTTGGCCTACTAATGGCGAAAGGAGGCTCGAGAGCCCTTTAGACAACTGTTCAGTAGAACTTCCCACATTAGAAATAATAGGACGCAAAGGTACTGAGGGTTTATGCACCTTTGGAAGCCCAAATCAGATTAAGTTGGTCTCCGTTGTGCCAAATAAATTGTCTTCGTTCATTCGTCATCCTATTACTAAGGCCTCCAACAATTCTGGCGTGTTTATGAAATCCCATGTGGAGGCTGCCCTCAAAAATACATCGGGGAGACAACTGATTTTCAGAGAACCTTGGACTAATTCCCACAAACGTGACCTGAGATCGGGAAATACTTATAGTAGCCTAGTTCACATAGGAAACAGCATAATCATATTTTTAACTTCCAGGATTCTAAATAGGCGCAGTAGTGTGGGCGCAAAATGGGAGAGTGCAGAAATGTTGCAATGCAAGTGCAAATGCTGATAAATATTGCAAGATGCTGCAAGGGGGTTATGCAGCAAAGGGGGGTAGGGGTTGCAATGCAGGGGGTGGGGGTATGCAATGAAGGGGGAGGGGGTATGCAACACCAATGTTGCAAGGCTTATGCAACATCAATGCTGCAAAGGGGGGTACGGTTATACAACAACTCAATGCTGCCAAGGGGGAGAGGGGAGGGAGCTTCGGGGGGAGAAGGGAGGATGATCTCCCCCCAAAGGGGTAGCTTAACCTAAGAGAGGAAGAGAAAGGAGAAGGAGCGCTTTGGGGGAGAAGATGGGATGTCCTCACCCCCCCCAAAGGGAAACCTAACCTAAGCCTTAACCTAATAAGAAAGGAGGTGTTCGCCTGGCTGGAGCCAGACGCATTATGAGTGTCCAGGGTCAAAGCAGTTGTTATATAGAGGATCGTGAGTTGCCAGATACCACTTATTTATATATGAAGGGGTCACCAGATACCGCCATTTAATTTATCTACTTATTTATTAAACGTAAAATTGACTTTCTCCTTAATTTTGTTCAGCAAGAGAACTAACTATTTAAACGATACCAATATTATCAATAAAAGAAATACATTAGACAATTGGCTTAGCAAAAAGAAATCGTTCATCTTAATATTCATTATAATTAAATTTCAGAGAAATTAAAGTAATTGATAAAATAATTAAATGAGAAGTCTATATACACTTCTATATTAAACAATAAATTTTAACAAACTTCCGTTCTTTGTTCAGTTTCCCAAATTTTAGCCAACTCCCCATATGAAAGCATGCAAGCAAGCATCCCTTACCATGCAGTTTTCTTACTGTTTGCAACATGAATAAAATAAAATAAAAATTTAGTGATGGATTCCATACCATGTTACGGATTTCTCGTCTAAACCGTAGGTTTAAGGTGGTTCAAAAACATAGCTACTTGACATCTTGTACTTTAGAGCGGTTGCCTTTAGCATATAAAACCACATGTCAGTACAGTGATTTACTCTAAAGCCATACCGAAAATGTCTATTTACTTTTGTCATTCCTATATATATATATATATATATATATATATATTACAAGATGTGGCTTCTCAATTTCGTACATTTTTTTCGGTCATCTTAATAATAATTCATTCTTTACAGTATACTAAATTGGCAATAAACATTTTAAGTATTCTATAAGAATAATATTTAATTACCTATAATTCATGAATCGCTTTCATTTATTCTAAAGCCAAACAGAAAGTGTCTATCTACTTTTGTCGGAGAGAAAGCGTGTAACACTCGGAGGCTATCCAAAAGGCGAGAATGGTATGTAGGTCAAACCACTTCTCGTCTCCAAAACTGGTTTTCGCCACACTTCACTTCAAATATTGTTTTGATCATTATTATTATTATAATAAAATTAAAAACTGAATTTAAATATTTACATAAGCATTACGTGATTGTTTTCCAAATTATTTATAGGTTAAATTATCCCGTTGATTAAGTAATGAATTTCTTTATATTTCCATATGCAATAACAATTATATATATATATATATAGGGTGGTGCAAATTACAGTAGTAATAATAATAGCTAACTCGGTTTTCAAGCTTTTCACTCCGCCTTAGACCTTCAGTTTAACGTGGAATCCGAACTACGCTCTAGCACTGGCGGGGTGAAATTACAATGTCATCGCCCGGACTCGATCTCTCAACCAGCACCCCAGCGTCTAAACCACTAGGATACCTGGGGCGCCCATTTATTTACCAACCCAAGCAGACATTCATTTTCATAAGCTAAACAAAATTTAATCACACTCCTACGCGAGAATTGGCAAGTAGAAAATCAAGCCGAATACATTAATCAATTAATCAAAGTTGAGGATCGAACAGTATGACCGCAAACATATATTTTGCAAATATTTGAAACCGTCGTGGTAGAGACTGTAAAAGGCAATTAACACACACACCACACACACACACACACACACACACACACACATATATATATATATATATATATATATATATAATATATATATATATATAACCAAATCCAAGTCAGGAATCTTGGAAAGCTGAGAATAGTATGACCGCGGAAAATAATAATGCACAAAACCATTCTGCTTGTAGAGATCTTCTAGATTTCTTATTTTCTAGTGATCTTTGTGTCATCGGATGTTACTGTGCCGTCTCTGGTAATGATCTATGTCAGGATCATGAAGAGTAGCGGCGCTAATTTTGCTTCCTGTGGTACTGAGCTGAGCGGCTCTGATGAAGATATTCCTATAACGACTTGCAGCCGCTCAAGTTGTCCATCTCCCTATCCAAAATGGGAAAAATTAAGGATCAAATAGTATGACAGCAAAAAAATAATGTAAAATATTGTCGTGATAGAGATGGCAAATGTTGCTCAATGTTGCAAAAGGGTGAGGGATATTGCATAAAGGCGTGGGTTCTAAAATGAGAAAACCGAGAAAAGTATGGGCGCAAATGCAAATATTGTCGTGGTAGAGACTGCAAGGGTAATACACGATGTGAGCATTAAATCTATAGAGCGAATATAAAGAAACCAATAGTCGACTAATCAGGACGTCCAAAGCATGGGCCCATAATATAGGTGTTACGATTGGTACAATTTTCATAGCTCCGCCCAGTTACATTGACAACCAATCATTAAACTTACGAACCGCCTATTAGTCTTTTGGGATGGTGCTTGGGGATCATGCATATAAAAGGAAATATTTTCAGCTGGGAGAGACAGTAGTTATTTTCACCAGTGAATGAACATTCCTCCGCCACGAATTAAGAACTTTACAGTTTACCGGATTTATATCAAGATGGTGACATTGTAGCGTTGTCCACAATTAATCTTTTTAACGCGGCTGACCCGGATGGATTATTTCCAACGCAAACCGTTGATGATATTTGTAATGACGCTCCTTACGATCCGACGCAAGGGACTGCCGTAGAAATGTAAGTGCCTGTAATTTTATTTTTTGTAGCCAATTATTCGCAAACTTATTTAATGTGCCTGTCAGAAGGAGCACTGTTCTGGATTATTTCATCATATATATGGAGGGTTGTAGTAATTCATCTCATCACATTAAAAATGTTTCATTTAGGTATCCGCAATAATAGATTAGTTTGCAATTATGCTAAAATCCTGTTTTGATTCATTGAATTTTTTTTAGCAGTCTTTTGTATGTTTTAAATAATTTTATAAATTCAAATGTTATTCGGAATTATCTCTTAAAGGAACTTCTCTGAGCGGTTCAAAGATATCTTCACATTGTAATACTCTTACTATATGTATACTCTGCATATGTTTTGGTTTTTATAAAAAATTCAGTATGAACTAATGAATTATTCTTTCTCCTTTAAGGTCCGATGAGGATTTGACACGTGTTATACAATCTTTTCGTTTTGAAGAAACCCATGTCATGGACCTGAATACGGAGGTAGAAGATTTACCGAGCAGTCAGCCCAACGATTGTCACATCATTAACGAAATAATGTATTTTTTTTTGTTTCGATCTTTTTTGGGGGAAGAAGACATGTATTTTCATCAATTTATTAAATGAAAGAAATCATGTTTTTAGTACAATAACCATCTTAAACTACAGAATATACAAACTAACATTATTGGTTACAAATATATATATATACACGAACAAAACATCATACTATACAACGAGTACGCACAATCGGAAAACGGCTTTTTATCTGTCTGCATACCATTTCGTCGTTTCGTTGAGTGTGACACGGGTCGAATAATTTTAAAAATTTATAAATTCTTTACCACGTGACATATGCATGAGAAATGAAAGGCAGTACATCCCACGTATTACTAAAATATCCTTGTAGCCGGAAGGGTTCCATACAACTTCGGGGATATGCAACTGATCGAGAAATTTTACAATAACAGGGTCACTCCAGGGTTGAGTCCCGAGTGAATCAAAATAGTACAGCGGTCCCTATTTTTAAAATAGATTGCAAACCAATGAATCCCTTCATTACCAATGACATCTGTGTTCACAATAAGACTACCGCAATCTCGCGTAGTTCAAATTCAATGTTTCATTCTTCGCAAACACACCGATAAATTTGGAACGTGTGATTCGTTCACTATTCATTACTCTCTGAAGTGTATTCGCATCCATTTTAAAAGTCAGTGATAACGCCCTAAATCTGTCTACTTCTATTAGGGCTTGTGACTCGAGGTATACTAGTACACTAATAGGTGCGTCTATAGGCTTGGCGAATTCCAATCTGACTGAGATGTTTCCACTCTGTTGTGGACTTAAGTGTGTATTTACGCTAGCAGATAAGTCAGGTGTGATGTCAAACGGATAAAGGTTAAATTGATCAATGAATTCTTTCTGCGTTACCCCAATCCCTAGCTCATGACAATCAACTGCAATATGGGCCTGATTACTATATGCTCTCGCGCAAACCGGTAACACAGCGTCTAATGAATAGTCCGTATCCAATGTTCCTCCCAACGCAATGCCATTAACGTATAGAGTTATATTTTTAAGGCCGAAATTCTCGAATTTAAAGGCATTCTTTTTATATTTTCCATTCACCGAATTGTGTTCCTGCATTCCAATTAATATCCTTTTAGGTAGATTTCCCAGGGCTATGTTTTCTATCTGTTTCGATGCCAACCCTGCTGGCACCGTGTATAGTTTGATTTGTACTCTGTTAATTGGGTATTTTACTGTGGCGTGTAGTAAATTTTTCTCAATTTCTATTTGTTTTGGTGAACTTAATTTCACTCGCCGTACGCGGAGGTATGTCTCCATAATGTGAACCACAACGGGTTTTGCTCCCTCTTCTTGATCAGCATCCAGATTTAAACAGATCTCAGGATTCGTGCGGGTGAGCTTTATTTTCATATCCACCCCATTCACAAGCAACTTCTCCTGGAATGTGAAATCTGTATGCAGGCGTCCAAAACACTCGTATATCTTCTTTTTAGAATTTTTAAATTTGTCCTTTATACTACTTTCGTCTTTAGCTTGATAATATCCCTCGGCACTTAAAAAGGTATCCTTCGCTTCTTTGGAAAAGTTGAGGACATTTTCCAGATAGGCTCGTAGGTGATAGTACCCCGTGCCTGCCGATATGTTGACCTGATTTAAATATACGTCACACTGGTTGAATATGGAGTGCAGAAAGTTTGTTTCAGGGTATACAGCATATTTGTCATCGCAGTCCGTTCCATCAGAATGGGCTATACGTAGTTTAGCGTACATGTGCACACAGCTTGGATCAAAAAAGTAAGGGCCTGAGCTGGGTATCACGAATTCTATAGGGGCACTCGGGGAACTAATTGTGTTTAAAGGGTTAATTGTAATAAAGTCACTGTGTTCAATAGAAACTTGAGTTGGGGGCATGTCAAAGAGGGACAGCTCCGATTTACAGCATTGTGAACTACACGGATGGATGAAGCGTGCCATGACGAGTTAGAAATAGTGCCTCCTCTCTCGACAAGTAGTAAACAAACTATGATTCATGAGATCAATGTCCTTAGCTTATATCAGTCAAAAAATGGTCAACCATAGGTTCATTCGCTTAGAACACTTCTTTTTTATATCCTTTTACGTTTAATGCCACGTGATGGTAATCCCTTCTTCCGGACAGTCCTCTCTTCTTCCCACCACCACGCATTTTTCTCTTTGCATCTTTGACGATTTCGTCCCGTGTACGCTTTAAGTGTTTTTTTGAGCTTCTTTAGGTTTAGCCCCAGCCAATATGTCTTCTGCAGTGTTAAGACCTGATTGTAGCGCTTTCCTTCCGAGGTATCTGGCACCCTCTTCAGCAAAGGAACAGCCGTACGTAGTATGGTTGAAAAAATGGATCCAAGTCCACTACCACGCTGGTATCTCACCCCTCGATAGACGGTGAAAGGCTTTCTGTCCATTATAACTCAGTGCGTCGAAAGTGCAGCTTCACTGTTAAGCTCCCTCACCGAATGGGAAATTTTTTCCCTCAATCGTTCTTATATATATTGAGATATTGGTTATTAGATTAGTTGCGACATTCACATAATGGGGTCTGTCATATGTAATACTCAAACTCCTTCCTCTATGGTTGGGAATGTGAGCAATGCGCAGCAGGCGTGCCTGGGTATCCCCAACAAACTGGTGCTCCACTATATTGCTGTAAATATAGCACATGTCTGGGGGTGTATAGCCAGCATCCAATTTCTCCAATTTCATCTGATACATTAGGCTGGACAAGTCATGTTGTACCTCGTGAAATGTGTCTCTTTGGAAGGCTGATCGATATCGCCCCTCGGTCATAATTTTGAACACTCTTTGGTCTTTAATATTTCTTAGCCTTTGATTTTAGGATTAGAGTATGTGCAGGGTTTCCTTTTTTACGATTTCGTATACTAAATCAGTCGTAAGATTTGAGTTTTTTAAACTTACGTTTAAGTCTCTCACAACATCCTCAGCCGAACCATAACGGCCCGGACCTAGTGTTACTACTGTACTGTAATACCGTGCAACCTCAGTCCGGGCGATACGTATAGTTTCATCCCGAGTTACCCCGGCTTTTTCACACTCATCAATGTCTCTAAGAATCGTAAAAACGGTATCTTTATAATCAATATTTAAAAAGAGGGTGTCCAGCTGAATTTCACATATCCCCACCTCATACGAATCACGACCCAATTCAATGGGTCCATGGAGTTCTGTTACAAAGTTGGCTAGTGTGTTGTTAGGGTGTACAGACAGGGACGAGGAGGACGGGAGTGTGACGTAGAAATGGTTAGGAGCCATGTTGCATACTATTTAAGCTTCATTATTGCATCAGCTTTTATATAGGTGTTGAAGCTTTCTGGGTACCCTAGCCATTTCACCAGGTACATTTTTCTCTTTCCTGAACCTTTGCTTCCTAAATTTTCTCAATTTTAAACACATTTTTTCCTAAATTAAATGCCACTTTCTGCAACTCCTCGCGGTAAAAGCCTCCTGCGATTTCTTCCCCATTCAAATCTTCAACGTAATACATCATTATCTCACCTTTAGGTCTCATAGCCCTAACTTTAAAAATCTCACGTGTCCATCCTTGCTCAAATCCCTTCGCGAATTTATTTCCCGAACGCGACAGCCTTACATAATCATTGATTTTGAAACGCGCAGAGTGTGGTGGTGGTGTTCCATCTCTTCTCACCTCTGGGCGCGTACCTCTTTCTAAAACCGTTAGGTGTTGTCCCAATCGTGCGATGGTGTGAGCGGTTGTAGGATGAGGCCAATGATTCCAGAATGTCTAGAAATCTGTATGTGTTTTTATGTGTAAAATAGCGGTGCATGCGTTCCTTTATGGTACGTTGAACTCTTTCAGCTAAAGAAGCCTTATGTATAGAATTGGTAGTGTAATAGCTGATATTAAACTCTGTCAACATGTTCTGAAAAGCACGGCCTATAAATTCCTTCCCCATATCCGTACAAAAATAGCCAGGAACCCTGTTTTCTTTTAACATCAGCGTTTTGGTGGCTTTAGCAACTGTTTCAGGTGATTTATTTTTCAGAGGAATTAGCCACAGATATCTAGAGAATACATCTATTATGAATAGAATGTAGCGGTAACCATCGTTATACACAGAATATCTTTGCATGTCTGTTAAATCTGCTTGCCAAATAGAGTCAATCGAAGCAGCTGTTGTCTTGGCTGTTTTAAACCTTTTTTCACAGGCTTATGAAGTGTATAAGCGTCCTGCTCCAAAAATCTCTCAACATCTTTTTTCCTACTCCGTAAACACTTCTGTACAGTCTATCTACGCCTCCGTAGGAGGCTGGGTTAGAAATGTCATAATAACGTCTTCTTAATATGTTAGCCATTTGCGTATTTTAGAGGCACGTGGGTAGGGTTGACCGTTGTTTAACCTCTTCTTTCTCCTCTTCAGAGGTGTTACCGCCGGGGGTGATGGCGTCTTCAATTGTGTCACGTGCGACGCATGTTCCAAGTCTTTTAACCTGTTCAGATTTCCTATCATTGTTTTGGGGACATTTATTTGTTGTAGTCTTGCTTTAATATGCTTCCATCCTGATGGTGATGGCCTATCCCACTTTCTCACCAGATCATGGACGATGTCTACGATATTCGATCCCTGTACCTTTGCTCCTTCCACAATGATCTCACCTGTATCGGTCCATTGTATGGCGGGGTCCTCATTCAATAGATTATAAAGACTTAAACCTTTATTCCTCAATGTATGTAGGAGGGAGCTTTTTAATACATGCTCGATATGTTTTGTGGCCGACCCATTAATCTTTGGTTGGTCAGCTCTATCGTCTGACACAGGTCCGATATCACCATGACCATCGTTCCCGTGCTGTCCCTAATAACCACGGGAATCTCTGTCGAGTTCTTATAATTTTCGTACTCGTGAAGAAATTTCTGCAGAGCTTCTTGGTATAAGATTCTTTCCTCATTAAGTGATTTTTCACTGTTTAATAGGGCTAACAATTCGCTTTCCATTCTTTTAAGCCTGCTTTTACGGGGATCTAGATCCGTGTCTGGATTATTTGAACTTTGCAGTGAAACATACAAATCGTGTGGAATCATTACCACTTTCTTCATTATATTAATCTAGTAAGTAAAGGACCCAAAACTGAAAATAAGATGGGGAGGAATGACCCTCCTCTTTGTTTGAGGGCGTTTCATTGATACATTGCAATTTATAACGTTAAGACAGATTTCACAGATACATTTTAAAAAGTCGGAGTCGATATTTTTAGCAAACATCTGCTGCAATGCCCGGGCCAGTCGATGATAGATTTTTTTTAATTCATGGTATTTCCTTAGCCTCTTTGTCATTTTGGAATATACACCGTTTCAGGCTCGTTTGGAAATATATTCGTTCTTAAAGCACCCTAAACGTGTTCCGCGGATGAAGGTCGCAAAGCAAATATCCGTAACGCGGGCTTGTAGCTTCTTTATAAACTTCCAAAAACTCCTTACGCTGATTCGGGAACATTTGATTGGCTAATACCCCAATTTGTGATACATCTCTACGTTGCGCGAATAAGACTAGATATTGTGTATTTAACGACACATTGCGCATGTATCTATTTTTGAAATATAGATTCTGATTGATGAAGAACACGCTTATGTTAAGATGGTGGGAGAATACTGTAAATGTCTCGGCAAACGTTTTATCCATCTCCAACATGAGATTGTCAATTACAATGACTGTATGTTCATTTCCCTTTAATGAATTAACGTCATATACCCCTTTGTGTAACAAAATATCATCTTGGTACTGGTTGAGCACTGATTGATACGTCGAAAAGCACCATATAACTTTATGCACAAATTTTGAGAACATCTCTCCCTTTTCTTAAATGATTTTAAGCATAAACACAGTTTTACCACATCCTGTAGGGGCAGATATAATACATGTGGGTGGGCTCGTGAACCTGAATTTTTCTACAGAATCCATTTCTAGCACGTCACACTCCTTAGTGGGTCATTTACAAAATATAATAAATACTTAAGTGATGAACCTTATATTCTACAGTCTTGCTTTTCGCTTCTCCCACAGAACCGTGAATGACGATGAGGTACAACACCCCATCATCGATATTACAGATGACCCTGACGACAATGTAATTGTGATCACAGAATCCATCCCCGCTGACGAATCCTCACCAGCGATACCTGCAGCACGCGCCAGTTCAAAGCGGAGGCACGATGAAGAGCCCACCACGTCAGGTATAAAGCGCGCCAGGATTGCGCCATTGTTAAACCACCAAACTTCTACGTCTTACGATACAACCCCCACAATCGTACCTTCCTCAAATATACCCCCTTATTCCTCTTGAATTCCGGGTACATCCTCCACAGCCACAGCAGCTTCTCATTCTGTTGAGGATGGCATAACATTCGGGTTGATGCGCACAGCTACCCCAACCCCGGCCTTGACTAGAAATCGGTATATAGTCAGGGTTGATCCTAGATCCATGTATAGCAATGGTTTTAAACACGGACTACGGCGCATAGTTGAACGTATTGTAGAGTTTGCCCTTCAGAACCGCAACGAACGTGAAATCAGGACGAGGCTGTCCTTCAGATTCGGGTCAGATGACGGAGATGTAGATGATTTTTGGGTAGTAATAACGTTCAGACGTTTGGCAGCTGAAGCTATAGAGTATATATTAGGCCGTATAATGCAGGCCTCTCAAAGTAGTATAGCTTCAATATGGACAACTTCACGGTAAATATTGACCGTGTATTCCGTGTTGTGGGTCATAGTGCGACACCTTATACTCTTAACTTCAATTCTGAGGCTATTTATAGACGGCATATAAACGTCGATCGTGGTTGCAGTAGTCTTAGCTCGTATGTTTACTGTACTAAATACACGGACCCAAAAAATGTGGTTGCCTACGGTAGTGGCGCGTGCCCAAAAACTTGCTGTAGACTGTAAACTCGAGTTTGACTGTTATGGGTCCTGAGGAGCTGAGAAGGGTAGAACAGGAAATGAATGTTCGTATAGTTGTATTTGAAATGGATGATCGTCGTAGAACTGTATATGTTTTTAAGAGCTGTGTGAGAGATCGTACAAGACCCCTACTTATTTTAGGACTGTCAGGGACAACGTATCTCCCCATCGGTAATATAAGGGACCTTTACGCGAGTTATGATAAAAGTCGAAAATATGGATGACATCATGATTTGTGTAAGGGGTGTATCGAGTTTGCGGATGATATAGTGAAGCCTTGTAAAGATTGTCACATGGTATGTGAGCAGTGTAAAAGCTCCAAATGTGAAAGCCGTGTAGTTAAAGCTGAGAAGAGGGATTGTAATGTGTGTAGACGCACATTTTTCAATAATAACTGTTCTGAGCTCCATAAATCAATTGGCACGTGCAGGAAAATGAGAATCTGTGAATGTGGTATGTTTCATATGATGGATAATTGGGGGAATTTCAAGCATAAATGTGATGAAATTCAATGTTGTACATGCCATGAGAAATATAAGGCGGGTGGAGTAAAGCACGTATGTTATATGAAAGATGCTAAGCCTAAAAATAGCCCTTGTATAACTCTGTACTACAATATAAAAACATACACGAACGCTGAATCCAGAGAGGTTATTCCACATTTTCTTGTAAGCCAGACTCTCTGTGATGAGTGTATGGAGATCGAGTGTGATGAGTGTCACAAATGTGGTAAACGGACAAACGTTTTTAAAACGAATGCCCAAAATAGCCCTATGAAACTCCTTGTGTCCTATATTGTCAAGTTAGCGGACAAGTTAAAAAAAATGACTGTATATTCTCGCCCATAACGGGGCAAAATGTGACACACAGTTCCTTTATAAGGAGTTCTTGAGCACGAGTCATTTGAGATATTTATAGGTGATCCCTTGAAAAGAGGCAACAAGCTAATACAGACGCAAATAAGAGGTAATGTACAGTTTAAAGACACTTTATTATTCACACCTTGTAAATTAGCAAAGCTACCCAAGGTGATGGGCGTAACCGCTGAAGTTTCAAAAGGATATTTCCCTTACACATTCCTCACTAGCGAAACTTTAAATTACGTAGGACTACCTCCACCCAAACATTACTTTAACTATGAATATATGAGTACAGATGAACGTGAAGATTTTGACCGATACTACAACAGTTTTAATGAATCTAATCCTTCTAATATAGCTGATGAATGTGAGCGTTATTGCGGGAATGATGTGCGCGTGATTAGAGCATGTTTCCAGGCTTTTAGAAGGATGTACATTAGGGTTATGACTTTTTAATTTTTTCTCATAAATATTGTTTCCTGTATCATCAATCGATGAACTTTTGCTTGAAAACAATAAAAAAGGGCCTAGTTCTTCAGAATTAAAAAAAATGTCACCCCGAAAGCAAATATAGTATATTAGTATATTCGAGACAGCTGCATTGCACCATTCTAGATTGGTTACCTAGTATTTTCTTGAATATTCCGGAATATACCGAAAAGCACTAAATACTGGAAAATCACTGGAACAGAGACCCATCTGCAATAGCTATACCAAGGAGCAACCAATGTGCGGAACGTGCCATTAAGGTGATGCAAGAACTTTACGTAAACTGTAAAAATAGACAACCTTAATCACAGGTTTATTTTAAGCAATAAGTAAAACAATTAAAACAATAATAGAGTAAATGTATAATATTGTATTTGTATAATTAATATGTATTGTATAGGTATAATGTTGTATAATATAATATATGTTTATGTTTAATAATTGTGAAATAAACATCCAAATTTCTATTTATTATTTTATTAATTTTTTATTTTTTATTTTGGGTTGATGTTTTTTCAAAATATATCGAAAAACTGTTATTTTCATTGTCAGGGGGCAAAAGTTCATCGATTTATGATACAGGAACATGAGGTTATAAAAATGTCATAACCCTAATGTACATAGGTAAATGCGATCCGCTGCAAGTCGCAACCACCATCACCTCATTATGTTTAACGCCGTTCAAGAATAACTTCATGCCTAAAGACACCTTAGCCGTTATTCACAGAAACATGAAGGTTAATGGTCGTGTTTTTTGGGTTGATGGTCTAAGTGAAAACCGTGCCACTGTTGAGAAGACTGTGCACTCCTCCTTTAACGGTTGCTGGTGGCACGGATGCCCTGTCCTGATTGTGGAATCGTAGGAGATATCCACGGTAGGTCTCCTGCCGATAGTCTTGCGTGGACCCGCACCCGCGATCAACTTATAGGCTCCCAGTTCACTCACAAAGTCTTATGGGAGCATGAGTATGATGCACGGATGGAAACAGATGGACAATACCGTGAAGAAATAAACACGATCAAACGTTCAATAGAGCTGGATCCTCTCAAATGCGGTGATAGTTTGTTCGCAGGGCGTACAAATCCCTTCAAGCTATACTTTCCGCCTACGGATGGCGTGAAACTCCATTACTACGACTTCTGTTCTTTATATTCCTACGTGATGAAGAACAATCCGTACCCCGTGGGTGCACCTGAGAAACTGGTGGGCCCTGACCTGCCCACCATCGAGGTGTCTCAACAAATTTGAACGGGTACTGTTTGGGCCTTTCTTTCGTAGATGTGCTCCCCCCACGCGATTTCTGGATGCCGATCTTACCCGTCGATAACGATCACAAGCTTATGTTTCCCTTGTGCGTGAAGTGCGCAGAGGAGAACAATGGGGAATGTATTCATCCAGCTAACCAGCGTAGGATCAGAGGTGTGTATATACAAGTCCACAGCTGGATCTAGCTGTTTCGCCATGGCTACAGAATAATGAAGATACATGAGGTGTGGAGGTTTCAGAAGCTGCCCAACCTTTTCACACCATATATAAACGCTTTTTTGAAGGATAAGGTCGAAGCATCAGGGTATCCGCGAGGAGTTGATGCCGAAGATGAAAAATCGGCCTCGACCGTTCCCAAATTGTAAAGAACCCTGGCAAGCGCTTTTGTGCAAAGTTGTGTCTAAACAGTCTTTGGAAAAAATTTGCACAGAATACTGGCAAAGGGAATGTCCATTTGGCACAAAGTTATAGTGAAGTCTGGGATTATGCCAACGCTCCCGATAAAGAGGTCATGGAGATTCTAAATGTAGGTAATACTTACATAATAAAGTAAAACAATACCGAATTGGCCACAGATACCTCACGGGTTACAAACATACCTGTAGCCAGCTTCACAACAGCCTACGCACGCTTCAAACTTTGGGGCCTATTGCATTCTCTTGGGCGGAGGGTTTTGTACGCCTATACAGATAGTGTGATATTCACAGAGAGGGAGGGTGAATACATGCCTCCTATAGGTGAATTCCTCTGGGAGTTGACTGATGAGATCAAGGATGAGTATGGAGACATCGCATACGCCGACTCTTTTGTCTCAACAGGGCCAAAAACTTATGGGGTACGGGTGAGGGTGGGGGAGGATAGGAAATATATCGTGAAGGCTAAGGGTATCACGCTCAACCAGGCGAATCGGCGGGTCGTTAACTTTGATTCGTTGAAGAATCTAGGTGTGCTTGGACGATGATGAGTGCGACCGGCCGCCCCAACTAACTGTAGGTACTCACAATTTTTCGGGCGCAGAAGCTGGGGGGCGTGAAGGAACTTAGGGGTACAAAGGTATGCCGTAACACCTAAAGGAAACGTTACCAGGTGCCTGGTACTTATGATACCGTGCTCTTTGGATACCTTAATCTTTGATATGTCTATTGTTAACTTATTTATTACAGGTATTTGTAAATATATATACACCTTGAATATTTCGTTTATTAAATAAATCGTGTTTCAATTAGCGTTTCACTTTCTCCTTTGCGTGCGTGCGTGTGTGTGTGTACAGTAAAAAGCTAAGCTCCACCCACTGTAATATCGGCAACGTGAGTCCTGCCACTACCTGGGCATATCTCTTCCCTGCGTGCTCAGTTGATCGCAGTAAGCCCTGGATCTCAGACGTCTATTCTCCCGCGTAGAAGAAAAATAGTAATAGCTACCTTTAATATTGCGTGTTCAACATTTATAAAGTGGTATTCGGCAAAGTGCCAAGATGTGGTGGATACTGAAAAACTTCCTATTCCCCCCTCCTTTGATACTTTTAAGGCTACAGTGAGCCGTGCGAAGGACTAAGATGTTCAAATACTCTACGGGTATTCTGGCGAGGCCATTGTAGGATGTATTGAAGTATGTTATAGACCTAACCTTTATAAAGGCTCACATATACCGCGAAGTAGAAGAAGCAACACGTTCAAAAGATAAGCAACGGTTATGGATAGTGAGTCTTGTTGATAAGTGGTGTACAAGCGATATTATGTCATGTTGCCTCATACCGAGTACTCGTACCCTGCGACTGAGAATGTAAATCTTGTCATCATGGAGAATCTTAAGTATTTTTACCACTATATTAATATATATCATGACGAAGTTTGTAGTGAGGTTGTGGCTAATGGCCTGTGTGAGTTTTTAACAGACTTTAGAGACGAGTATCGACTGTTAAACAAAATGGAAAAATATGGGCATATGTTTCTCTCAAATAGTGCGCCGGATTGTGAAGATGTTTAGTTTGTGGAAATGAACGTGTGGTGAGTGATAAAACATTAAAACCGATATTGCTTCATGTATCTGAAAATTTCTCAAAACATCTACCCAATATAATGGGATACAAGTATTCATGTTGTGGCTAAAGGTCTGCGTGAGTATTTAACAGAATTTAGAGATGAGTATCGCATGCTAAGCAAAAATGAAAAATATGGTAATATGTTTCTCTCAAATAGTGCGCCGGACTGTGAATAAAATGTGTTTAGTTCGTGAAAATCCCCCTATTCAAAAATGTCTGTTGCGTATTCTGGGGAGTGGGAGTGATAAAACATTAAAACCGATATTGCTTCATGTATCGGAAAATTTCTCAAAACACCTACCCAATATAATGGGATACAAGTATTCATGTTGGAACAGCGCCGTACACGTTTCATTAGCTTATGGTGTGACTCACTTCTCCCGTCGAGCCGATCCGTTGCATGTGGCTCATAGTCATCTCAGAGCTTGAACCGATTGGACGTGCGCTTCACAAATACGATGGAACTTCCTTTGAGCAGCATTCTCAACGCCGTGTACGATGTGTCCGTGACGAAGTCGTTGAGCGTGTTCAGGCGTAAAACCGGTGCCATTAACTATGTACTGGAAACGACTTGTAGACAAACAAACAAACGAAATGTGGTTTAAGTGTTGAGGAGATGAATAGAATCTTCGTGGTAGTTGAGAAGTGGAGTGAGGATCGTTATAAAATACCTGCAGGTGTAGGTACAAGAAGAGAGCAGATTAGTGACACCCCCTCATATGCAGTTGTTTGTACGTTGTTTATAAATAACGATCGGCCATGCATTGATATACGGCTGATGTGGAAGAATGCTTCTGATAATAACACTCTTGTCCCTACGCGAAACCGTTTCATCCTCGACAGAATGTTTGAAATCGTCGGATTCCGCAAGCTGAAGCCTATATATATTAGATGCGCGTGTTACGGATATGCTTTATTTTCATACGGTTCTTGAATACGCATACACCGCTCTGCTCGATGGGTTTACTGAGTGTAAGACTGAACAAGGCGAGAATGGTCGAGAGCTGGATGCTTATTTAAAAGGTTTAGACTGAAATATCGTGAACTTTGGTACAAAGCACTTGAGCGGTACAGGGCTGAGTTCACCTACACCCTTCACCCTGAAGAACTATTTCTTTATATAATGAGCAGCTGTCGTAACGACTTAGAAAATTATTTCAACTGCCGCTATGCACTGTGAAGGAGAGTTCACGATTGAAAAGCTCGGGTTGATAAAAATAAACCCCCGATTGGAAAAGAGTGTTTATAAACTTGTATTTAATAATGACGTTGTGCTTAACGATGACCTCTTTGTGCGTGCTTTTGATTGTATTCTATACGTATTTAAAGATTACTTACCAACCGGATGTAAAGTGAGCAAAAAAGTAGTACTGAACTCTATGAAGGCCATTTATATAGAGTATAGGTTTACCTATAACTTGAGCGGTGAAATAATGTTAAGCCGCGTTTACTGCGTCGTGCAAAGCAATAATGATGTGATTGTAGACTCGATTACGTGTGAGTTTGGTGTTTTGCGCAGTAGAACAAAGTAAATGTATTTTGACGAATTTTCAATATATTTAATTATTTAACATAATTTTGTATATATATTTTTCCTGTACTGCTATATTGATGGCTATACTCCATCTTTTTGTATTTCTTATTTTTTATTTTTTCTTAGTTTGTGCAGTAGAAGATAAACTATGTATTTATTTTCAATATATTTAATTATTTAACATAATTATGTGTAAATATTTCTCCTGTACTGTTATACTGATGGTTATGTTTTTATTTTTTTTATCATATACATATTCCTCGTTCATATTTCTTATACTATTATTATTTTTTATTTTATTTTTTGATCATTCCATCGTTTGATTGTATATTTTCTATATATTTCTGGTTCCAATAATTCGTCTAAATAAACAGAATGATGTAATGGTGTTTTATTTAATTCTTTTGGTTGTAAACGATATTTAATTATACCAAATGGCTGGTTACGCCTTCTAAACCGACTGACGGATTTCTAAGCCAACCGTCAAGAATATCTGCCTTAGTTAAATAAATAGCGCTATCTGGCAACTCAACCTGTACATCTGAACAAGCCATTTACGCTTTCTCAGTCAACTGACGGAGTTCTAAGCCAACTGTCAATAATATATGCTTTAATTAAATAAATAGTGCAATCTGGCAAATCAACCTGTACAAGCCATTTACGCCTTCTAAGCCAACTGGCGGTTTACCCCTAATAAGACAGCGGGTTCTCAGATGAAGTCTTAATATGCGCTTGGCTCCTGCCAGGCAAACACCTCTCTTCCTCTCTCTCCTTCTCCTCTCTTTCTCTTGGGGGATAACTCCGCCTCCAAGTTGCATAACTCCTTGTTGCTCTTGCAACATTCACCCTCCCCCTTTGTTGCATACCCCCCTCCCCTTCATTGCATAACCCCAACCCCCTCCCCTGCATCGCGCACACCCGCACCCCCTTTGTCGCATAACCCCTTTGCAACAGCTTGCAATAATGATCAACATTTGCAATTGCATTGCAACATTCCTGCACTCTCCCATTTTGCGCCGATACTACTAGGCACCAATATGTGTGTGTCTGTTAATGGTTCTAAGTCATCATGGAAAAACGTACACAATAGAGTGCTTCAAGGATCAGTTCTGGGGCCAATGCTCTTCATATTGTATATAAACGATCTACTAAGTAATATAAGTTCTCATTGTAAAATATCTGCTGATAACACTAAAATATACAACCAGTTAAAACCGAGGAACAAGCTCTTCCAAGCTCTTCGACTAACAAATGACCTAAATATCCTAAGCCAATGGTCGGAAGTTTGAAAATTGTAATTCAACGTCGGCAAATCTAAAGCTATGCACTCAGGAATTAATAATAACAAAAACACACACTAAATGAATGGAACCCAATGGTCCGTGACTGAAATTCAGAAAGACCTGGGAGTTACATTAATTAACTTCAGATCTTAAAGTGCACAAACATGTCTCGCAAACAGTAAAGAAAGTCTCCAAGTTGTAAGTATAATAAAATCAACTTTTGAATACTTAGACTCAAATACATTTCTGATTTTATATAAAACTATTGTAAGACTACATCTTGAATATACAGTTCATGCATGATCACTAGGGTGTGTCAATTTTGGGGGTGAAATGACTAAATTGAAAATCATGTGATTTGGTAGCAATTTAATGTAATCATTTGGCATACAAAATAATATCCTTGCTTCAAAAACAATAAAAAAATAACTCCTACCTACATCAATTTTAATTCAAAAATTCCATTTTTCCGTAAATTCGTAACAAAATAACAAATGTGCGCAAACATCCTATCAACATTTAAAGTGGCAATAAGATATCATTCAGAGTCTTTATTTGAAAGTAACCAATGCCGTCATGTCCTTTTTGCTGCGGTTCCTTGACATCAGCATTCGGCTTGCTACTTGCGCTTTGATGTAGCCTTCTCGCCTCTCGTGACTGTAAACTTGACTAGCTGCTTCTGTGACCATTTTCACGCATCTCTCCACACTCTGAGTGTGAGAAGGCCACTTTGGCACTTGCATTGGGGCCTCTTTAAGTTGTGTTAAATCTTTGTTTGTTATACATGTTGTCAGTGGTGGCTCCAAAACTTCCAAACTCAAGTTAACTAATTCTGACAATTTCGTGGCATTGACGTTTATCGGAGGTACCTTCCTTGACTAAACAGAGCAGTCTCCCAGTTGGTCATCATCTAGTGAAGTTCCTCTAAGCTTTAGAATGATTTCCACAGCCTCAGTTCGCTCTTTGGTACATTGGCTGCAGAGTATTGCTTGCAAAACTGCCTCTGGCCTAGCATACCAAGCGGACCTTCTCACCACAGGTAACACGATGTCCACCACTACTTTCCTTTGGGTTCTCAGTAGCTGTAATTGAAACAAGATGTGGTTGGGCCCCTCCATCCACATTGGATTAAGTTTTACATTGAACCAGTGAGGAAGATAAAACCCAATAATAAATTCAACAATCAACATCAAATTCTGTACCATTTTGCCCTTCAGTGCATGTTTGGAAACCCAAATCCTGCAGAAACGAATCGCTGTAGTTAACCAATGACTGTGACTTACGGGTCCAATCTCCAAGAGAGCCAGATTTTGAGGCAACTCTCCTGATCTGATTGCTTGAACAATACGATAAACGTAAGATTGATCCGTGCTGAGGTCTTTGATAACTTCTTCAGACAACACTGGAAGGGGAGGGCCTACTTCGACCTTTGGAAATTTTGTATTTATTTCTAGCATGTTGCCAAGGGGGCCTGACCACTTGTTGTTGCTCTTTGTAGGACCATCAAGTTCCTGGATGAGACGACGAAGAGGTAGTTCCCCTGTGTGCAAATCACATACAATCCAAACAAGCCTTCTTCCAAGTTTTTTTCTCTAAATGCGTCATAACACCGCCCTGCCATCCAGTGTTCACCGCAGTTGAGTCTCCACCAACGGCCTGCAGTGAACTGTCAAATCTTTTTTCTTGAAGCCAATTATTTAATCAGCAATTGCCTCTGCATGTTTCTTGCCTTCTTCTTCTGCTTCAGGAACAAAGTGAAACAAATAGCGGCCACCAGGTTCGGAACACACAGAGTAGTGTTCTTCTTTGATGAGACAGGGAAACTTTCTGTCCATTCCCTCTACCTCTAGGAGAACTTTTGTGTCATCTCTTCTTCCATCAAACAAAAGGCAAGAGAGACCTTCCTCCTTCAAATCTTTTTCATGCTGATCAGATATTTCCTTCATTAATTTTTCTTGTGCTCTTCTTATCTTATTATGATCTATCACTAAGGATGTATCCTCTCGGCTGATGAGGCCTGCATCTATCCAAGCGGCAGTGGCAATCTCTGCAGTCTCTCGTAGCCTATGGTGGCGAATACTGGCAAGGGCAATGTTTGAGATGTCTTTAGTGTTGTATTTCATTCTCTTCGGCGAAGGTTCAGATGGCATTTTGGAGCTATCATCTGATGTTGCTTCTTTCTGTTCATCTGAAGAGCTTTCAAAGAAGTGAGAAACCTCTTGATAGAGCTCTTCATCTCTTTGGGTGGCTTCTTCACTCTTCTTCTTCTTCCTTTCTTCCCTCTCTCGGATTTTCTCTTTTTTCTTAGCAATAACAATCTGTTTTTTGGTTTCTGAATAATCTGCCGAACCAATCTGCATACTTCCTTGGCCTCCTGCCTTTGTTCTCTGCGCCTTTATGAAAGCCAGCTCCAAAACAGGGATCTTCTCACGAGGACAGCGACAATCAATGTGAGGGTGAGGATCTCTTCTGCATGAGGGGGAACAATTGGCTTCAGAACACAACTCTATGGGACACTGGCAGTTAAAAATGTCAAGAAGAGTATCAAGTGTGAGCAGAAATTTATTTTTCTTTGTTAGTTTTCCTTTACCAAGTGATGTCTCAACTGTTTTGTGCCACAGCTTTGTTAATTTTAGCTCAATAGTTCTTACTGATTGAGTACAGGTGGTTTGAATGACACATTAGCTTTTTTCCACTGATGCAGAAGAGAGGGAATCATGTCCCTTATGAGCTCTTTCTCTGTGTAGTTCCTTCTATCCTTTGTATTTTGTTCACGAAGGAGTAACCCTAGTCTCAGCATGTCTCACACTGTTGGTAGTTCTGATACGGGAAGCTCCTTGCCTGTACCGACTAACAGGCTCAAGTGGCATGACGACTGACCTCTTGTCTTCAATTTTGGCATCTTAGGAATATCTGAAAAGAAAGAAAAACATTTAAGTATTTTATATCAATTACGATGTTTCAAAGTTTAGTCATTCGATGTTCTAAAATTCAATAAAAAAATATTTCATGGGATTACAATATAATTAGACAGAAGAATATGATAATAATAAATAATTGTAATAATCAATAATCCATACTTACAGTTAAACTGTAGTATTCGTCTAGTAGAATAACTATGAAGTAGGTACAAGAGCAATAACAGCAAACCACCGTCTATGACATCTAAGAGACAACTGAGGACTGAGAGTCAGGGACAGTTCTATTCATGTTGTGACTTGTACATTGTACAACAACTATATGGCCTTGAAAACACTCCATATGCGATCAGTGAGATAATTCTGTGACAGATGAATAGTTAATCAATTTATGTCCTATTATTTAGTAAAAGAGTCAATTTCTGAAACTTTAAGGTAAAATTGATGTAGGTAAGAGTTATTTTATTTCATTTTGGTTGGCCAATTTCAAGTTTTGACATGAAAAGACTATATTTTCACTACCAAAATTGATTTCAAAAAAGTTGACAAAATTGACACACCCTAATGATCACCCTACCTAAAGAAAGACATCATTGAACTAGAAAATATACAGAGAAGAGCAACTAAACTAGTCCCAAAACTAAAGAATTTAATTTATGAGGAAAGACTAAGGGAACTGAAACTTACCACACTGGAAGAAAGAAGATCAAGAGGAGATATAATAGAGACTTTCAAGATCATCAAAGGAATTGAAGACATCCCGGCAAGTAATTTATTTACAATGAATCTAAGAAATGGAAACAAAATTTATAAGAAACAGTGTTATAAAGACATTAGAAAACATTTCTTCACACAAAGAGTGATTAATACTTGGAATGACATGATCGATTTTGATAATACTTTCCTGAACGTGAACACAACAAATTCTTTTAAGAATAAATATCATAAATACATAAAACAAATTGCCAACTAAAAGAGAAATGATAATTTAAATAACCTGAATGTATGCAGAGACGAGAAAAAAGCACTAATAAGTCCATAACTTTAACTCGCTTATTATTACTGGTAAGTCTTACTGGTAAGTCTAAAAGAGATCAGAGCAGTGGCGTGGTGGCCATATGTGCCAAAGGGCGCCATAACAGAGGTTCAGAGGGCGCCGCACCAGGGGCCAGATTTTAGAATTTTTAAAATTTTTAAATTATAAAACCAACAATAATAGTAATATGACTGCTACATATTACTAAAATTAGTAATACAAATTTTTAATCATAATCTTCAGCTATGATTTAAAATTTGGGGGACTTACTCTACAACATAGAAACTCCAAATTATTAAAAAATTTTGAAGGCGGGTGGAGTTGTGTCCAAATTTATACCAAAATTGTATGGAAATTTTTAAAGTCAAATTTAAAAAAAAATATATACTTTGGTATTGCTTTGGTTCCTTTGGTTAGCTTCCGCCCGAATTGTTCATTTTGACGAAGGTCAAGCTTTTCACTCCACCTTAGACCTACAGTTTAACGTGGAATCCGAACCACGCCCCATCAGCAGCCCAGCGTCTTAACCACTAGGCCACCTAGGGTACCCATTTATCTACCAACCACTACACCACCACTATATATATATATATATATATATATATATATATATATGTGTGTGTGTGTGTATATATATATACATATATGTATATCTGTGTGTGTATATATATATATATATATATATATATATATATATATATATATATATATATATATATGTGTGTGTGTGTGTGTGTGTGTGTGTGTGTATATATATATTATATATAATATATATATATTCAATTGCCTCTATTTATTTTATTAAGAAATGTATTTTATAAGAAAATATAACTATGATACATTCGGTTTTACAGATAAAATTTCAGCATCAAATATTTTTCTTCTTGTTTTTTGGTATAATAAACTCAAAAAACAAAATAAACTAATTGGTTGAAACATAGAATCTAGTCCATATGCAATGGATAAAAAGAGAAATAAAAAACCTGGTGCTCAAAACAGAGCTGCTAAGAAACAGCGCACACAGGAAGAAGACTCTCTCAAGCAAGGAATGCAGGCATTTTTAAATATAACTGAGCCTATTCAAGTAACACCTGCCACTGAAACACTCTCAGCTGTTACTGTAGCTGAAACACTCAATTCTAGTCAAGTTGTTGAAACAAGCACATCTTTCACTGAAGCTGAAAGACTGCAGTCTAGTCATAGTGATGACTCTGATGAGATAGATCACATCACTGTTACCAAAAAACTTCAGTCTGGTCAATTTGCTGAGTCAGCCACATCTGTCACTGAAAATAGCAAGTAATTGTAAGCACAAAAGTTTCTAAAAATCAATTTATAAATCAATTTTTTCCTTAACTATAAAATATGTATATTAACCATTCCAGCTCTGATGATGATGATGATGGTGATGACAAAGAAAAACAACATGCAGTACTTGCACCGAGTTCTGTACCTAATCAACCAGAGTCGATCAAGTCTAGTCAAGAAGTTGTTGATACAACAGATGAATCTATTTTCAAATCTGACAAAATTGATCGTACAGCACTAATAAATTCTAAGCACAGGTGATTTTATTTTTATCGTTCACTAATATTAAAATATAATTCCTAAAAATTATAATGTGCATAAATAAAGGTTATTTTTGCTATTTAAGTTCTACCTATCTTAGCCATAAAATAAATAAAGGCAATTTATTTTTTCTCAATCTCACGTATAGTGCTGATGTAAAACGACACGTGCTGAGCTGTGGACCTAATGAACCAGATGATAAGTACCTTTCAAAAAGAGGAAATGTCGTTGGTGGTCGCAAACTTCATTGTTCACATGGTGTTTTTTAAAACACCAACAAGCTAGTTCGCCATTGGTTGTCCTATTCTGAGACAAAAGATGCGCTCTTTTGTATTACATGTATACTGTTTACTGATAACAGTCTGCGAGGAGAAAATCAACGGTCTAAACAAGGAAATTCATTTACAAATGTTGGTTTTTCTGATTGGAAGCACCAATGGGAAGGAGTAAGGAAACATGAAACTTCAAATAGTCATAGAATGGCTGTTGTTGCCAGATTGATGTTTCTGAGACAGAGTTCAATCTCCAATGCATTGTTGAAGCAAAGTGAGTCTGAGGAGAATTTGAGAAAAGCTGCAGTTACAAAGAATAGGACGTTTGTGCATAAGGTTGTCAACGCTATACGTTACCTTGGTATACAATCTTTGGCATTCAGAGGTCATAGAGAATCAATGGATTCAGATGAGAACAGAGGAAATTTTTTGGAATTGCTTGATTTTCTTGCTATGTATGTGTACTAGAGAGCAGATAGAAAAGATTCTTCATCAACAGCAGGAAACTGTGGTTCCAAGCTAACTTTTTTGAGTAATGATACTCAAAAGAAGATAATTGATATAATCGGAGAAGAAATAACAATCGAAATTGTAAAGAAAATAAAAAAAGCTGTTGCATGGTCCATCATTGTTGACACATCTCCTGATGTATCACATCAAGAACACGTTAGTATTTGTGTTCGTGTTGCTGTGGATGGTGGTGTTTGTGAGCATTTGCTGTGCCTACAACATGCTTCAAATACTACATCAGAAATGCTTCTGAGTTTGGTAAAGTCTCCTTTTTCTGACCGTAATGTTGACTGTTATGAGACTCTTGTTGCCCAGTCATATGATGGTGCTGCGAACATGAGAGGGTGCTATGGCGGATTACAGGCGTAATCAGACGCGATATCGGTGAGCAAGTTATATATGTTCACTGCAATGCACACATCCTCAATTTGGTACTTTCAGATGTTTCGTCAGCGTCTGATGATGCTGTTACTCTTTTTGGAACACTGGAGATATTATATGTTCTGTTTATACAATCTAATCGCATACATTCACTTTTTGAAGATACACAAAAGGAATCAGGTTTGGAAGTTAAAACATTGAAGAGACTGAACAGAGTACGCTGGACGGCTCGTGAATTTTCTCTAGATGTATTCATATCTAGATACACATCGATATGTAAAACCTTGAATGAGATCACCACATCTCAAGAGTTTAGTCAGAAATAGCGTTCGGAAGCAGCTGGTCTACTTCACATTGTTCAGAGTCGAGCATATCTGGCAACAGCTTGCCTGTTTCATAAAATATTCATGATAACAGGCCCACTCAGTTGCTATCTACAGACAGTCAATGTGGATGTTGTCAGAGCACTTGATATGGTCTCAGCTTCGATGCACGAGCTACAGAAGATTCGCGATGACCCAGCTACTGTTATTGCTGCTGTCGAAGAAATCGACGATAAAGCACAGTGGCCAGTCATACGTGCACGTAAAAAGAAGAGACAGATCAATGAGAATGATACTGAAATCACTGAAAATAGTCAGGCAAAATGGACACGTGAAACATTTTATACTGTTCTAGACAAAATTAACTCGGCAATGAACGATCAATTTTCTGCGAATCGAAGTGTACTAAAATCAACACAAAAATTTTGTTCAACAAATTTCTCTAATATTGGTGCTCAAATTTCTACTTTGGAGAATGAGATCGATGAATTTTACAGTAATTACAGCATCAATAGTCACGAATGTGCCTTGGAGCTCTATAGCTTCAGTTCCGTATTCCCTTTATTATCGAACACAAAAACGATTTACAGCGTCTACACTGTACTCGATCATGATACGGGTCTTACTGAAGCCTATCCAACTCTTTCAAAAGCATATGACATATTAGTGGCAATTCCCGCTACATCAGCAACGGCTGAGAGATCCTTTTCAGCATTGAAGCGAATCAAAACGCGCATAAGGAATTCCATGTCGCAGGAGATGCTTCTAGGTACAATGTTGATGTCAGTCGAACGAAATACCGCAAAGAAACTAGACACAGACCGGCTAATTGTTCGATTTGGTCAATCATCTAAATTTAGACGAATTATTGGATTCAATTTCCCGAAATATATAGAAAATAAATATACAATCCTACAGAAATGATATATGATAAAAAAATAATATAAAAAATGAAAATAGCATAACACGAACGTGGAATATATATAATCCAAAAATAGAAAATAATAATATACAAAAAGTTGGAGTATAACCATCAATATAACAATATAGGAGAAATAAATTATATATATATATATATGTAGTTATATTAAATATCATAATTAAATATATTGAAAATAAATATACATCAAAATACATTCGGTCAACTGCGCTTAACTAAAACACTAAACTCGCACGTAATCGAGTCTACAGTCACATCATTATTGCTTTGCAATAGGCAGTAAATGCGATTTAACATTATTTCATCGGTCAAGGTGTGCGGGCGCATATACTCGATGTAAATGGACTTCATATCTTTCAATACTATTTTTGTGCCCACTTTACACTCGGTTGGCAAGTTATCTTTAAACACGGATAGAATACAATAAAAAGACCGCACAAAGAAGGTATCGTTAGCCACCACATCAGCTTTTCAATCGTGGACTCTTCTTCACAACGCATAGCGGCAATTCAAAGAATCTTCGAGGTCGTAACGACAGCTGCTCATTACAAAGAAGTACAATTCTTCAGGGTGAACAGTGTAGGCAAGCTCTGCCCTCTACCGCTCAAGTCCTTTGTACCAAAGTTCATGATAGTTAGAAGAGTCTAAACCTTTTAAATGAGCATCTAGCTCTAGACCATTCTCGCCCTGTTCATTCCTACATTCGATAAACTCGTCGAGCAGAGCGGTGTATGCGTATTCAAGCACCGTGTCAAAATAAATCATATCCGGAACACGCGCGTCTAATATAGGCTTCAGCTTGCGGAATCCGACGATTTCAAACATTCTGTCGAGGATGAATCGGTTTCGCGAGGGGACAAGAACGTTATTATCAGATGCATTCTTCCACAGCAGTCGTATATCAATGCATGGCTGATCGTTATTTATACACAACGTACAAACAACGGCATATGAGGGGCCTTCACTAATGTGTTCTCTTTTTGTACCCACACCTGCAGGTATTTTATAACGGTCCTCACACCACTTCTCAACTATCACAAAGACTCTATTCATCTCCTCAACACTTAAATAAATAACATTACGTTTACCAGAGTTTGCTTGTCTACAAATCGTTTGAAGAACATAGTGAATGACACCTGCTTCACGCCTGAACACCCGCAATGACTTCGTCACGGACACATCGTACGCGGCATTGAGAATGCTTCTCAAAGGAAGTTTCATCGTGCCAACGGGTGGGCAGGTCGGCTCGACGGGGGAGCGAGTCGCACCATAAGCTGTTGAGTCATGTACTGATTTGTTCTAGCATGAATCATACGAGTACTTGCAGCCATTATACCGGGCAATTTTCCGACACATGGGGTAATTTCAGTTTTAATGTTTTATGCGCACTAGACGTTCTCCACACATTAACAATCTGGTGCACTATTTGAGAGAAACATGTGACGGTATTTATCCTTTTCGTTTAACAATCGATACTCGTCTCTAAATTCTATTAAAAACTCACACAGTCCTTTAGCCACAACTTCACTGCGAACCTTGTCACGGTATATATGAATGTAGTGGTAAAAGTACTTTAGCTTGTCCATGATGACAAGGTTCACATTCTAAGCCGCAGGGTACGCGTACTCTGTATGATGCAGCATGACATAATACCGCATGTCATACCACTCATCAACAAGACCCATTATCCATATCCGTTGCTTCTCTTCTACACGCATTTTTTCTTTCACCTCACGATATATGTACGCTTTTATACAGTTTAGCCCTACAACGTAGTCCATTACGTCGTTTGTGCCGCGAAATCCGGCAATACTCTCGCCAGAATATCCATAGAGTATTTGAACATCTTGTTCCTTCGCGCGATTCAATGTAGCCTTAAAAGTCTCAAAGGAGGGTCTGGTAGGTCGTCTTTCAGTATTCACCACATCTTCCGACTTTATCGAATACCACTTCATAAACGTCGAACACGCAATATCAAAAGTAGCCATCACTACTTTTCGTCTACGTGAGAAAATACACGTCTGAGCTCCAGGGTTTGCAAAGCTCAACTGAGTACGCAGGGGTAGAGATATGCCCAGGTAGTAGCAGGAGTCACATGACCGAGCTCACAGAGGGCGGAGCTTAGGATTGTACACACGCAAGCACACAAAGGAGAAAATGAAGCCCTAATTGAAACAAATATATGTAATAAATAAACATATCGTTAACAATGCACATATATAGATATAAAAACAATCAAGGATTAAGGTATCCAAAGGGTACGGTATCATAGGTACCAGGCACCTGGTAACGTTTCCTATAGGTGTTACGGCATACTTTCGTGCCCCTAAGTTCCTTCACACACCCCAGTTTCTGCGCCCGAAAATTGTGGGTCCACACAGTCAGTTGGGGTGGCTGGTCCCCTTCATCTTCCAGCACACTAGATCCTTCAACGAGTCAAACTTAACGACACGTCGGTTCGCATGGTTAAGCCTGATACCCTTAGCCTTCACGATATATTTCATATCCTGCCCCACCCTCACCCGTATCCCATAGGTTTTTGGCCCTGTTGATACAAATGAGTCAGCGTATGCACCATCACCATACTCATCCTTGATGATCTTGTCAGTTAACTCTCCGAGGAATTCCCCAATAGGAGGCATGTATTCACCCTCCTTCTCTGTTAATATTACGCTATGTGTGGCAGCGTAGAGCAACCTCCGCCTAAGAGAGTGCAGTAGACCCCAGAGCTTGATGCGTCGTAGGCCGTTGTGAAACTGGTTACAGGTATGTTTTTAACCAGTGAGGTATCTGTTGCCAGTTTGGTGATGTGTACTTTATTATGTAAGTATTACCTACATTCACGGTCTCCATAACCTCTTTATCGGGAGCATTGGCATAATCCCAGACTTCACTATAACTTTGTGCCAAATGAACGTTCCTTTTGCTAGTCTGTGCAAATTTTCCCCAAAGACTGTTTAGACACAACTTTGCACTAAAGCGCTTTCCAGGATTCTTAACAATTTGGGAACGGTCAAGCTGTATACCTTCACTGGCAGGGTAACACTGAATATAAGCCTTTTTCATCTACGGTATCAACTTCTAGCGGATACCCCGATGCTTCTACCTTATGATTCAAAAAAGCGTTTATATATGGCGTGAAAAGGTTGGGTAGCTTCTGAAACCTCCACACCTCATGTATCTTCAATACTCTGTATCCATGGCGAACGGCTAGGTCCAGCTCAGGGCTTGTATATACACCTCTGATCTTACGCTGATTGGTTGTATGATTACAATCCCCGTTGTTCTCCTCTGCGGACTTCACGTACAGGGGAAACATAAGCTTGTGATCTATAACGACGGGTAAGATCGGCATCAATAAATCGCGAGTGTGAGCACGTCTTGGAAAGAGAGTCCAAAGTAGCGCTCACTGAAGTTAGCTGGGAACTCCTCGATGCTTGGCATGGCGGGGCCCTCCAGTTTTTCAGGTGTACCTACGGGGTACGGATTGTTTTTCATCACGTAGGGATATAAATAACAGAAGTTGTAGTAATGGAGTTTCACGCCCTCCGTTGGTGGAAAGTATAGCTTGAAGGGATTTGTACGCCCCCAGAACAAGTTATCGCCGCATTTGAGAGGATCCAACACCATTGAATGCTTGATGGCCCTTATTTCTTCACGGTACTGCTCATCGGTTTCCATCCGTACATCATACTCATGCACCCACACGATCTTGTGAGTGAACTGGGAGCCTATAAGTTGATCCCGGTTACGGGTCCATGCGAGGCTGTCGGCCGGGGATCTTCCATGGAGGTCCCCTGTGACGGCACATTCAGAGCGCTGGTATCCATGCCACCAGCAGCCGTTAAAGGAGTACACAGTCTTCTCACCAGTGGTTGGATCCTCACTTAGACCCTCAACCCAAAAAAACACGACCATGGACCTTAATGGGTACTTCCCCCGTGTTGCAGGCATGTTTTATATATACCCCAATCTGTTGCTGTACGTGTATGAGCCAGTAAATAGCCTTCTGCCCATAACTTCCGGGATTGTTTCTGTAAATGACGGCTAAGGTGTCTTTAAGCATGAAGTTATTCTTGGACACTGTAAAACATAATGAGGCGATCGTGATTGCGACTTGCAACGGATCGCGTTTGAAACGTGCTATGTACATCCTTCTAAAGGCCTGGAAACATACTCTAAGCACGCGCACATCATTCACGCAATAACGCTCACATTCATCAGCTATAATTATGGACTAGTTTCATTAAAACTGTTGTAGTAGCGGTCAAAATCTTCACGCTCACTATCACTCATGTTGGTGTAGTTAAAGTAATGTTTGGGTGGAGGTAGTCCTACGTAATTTAAAATTTCGTTAGGGAGGAATGTGTAAGGGAAATACCCTTTTGAAACTTCGGGGGTGCACCCATCACCTTGGGCAGTTTGGCTAATTTACCAGGTGTGAATAAAAAAGTTTCTTTAACCCTTTAAGGACTGAAGGTACAAATTGCTAATGTTTCAAATACAAGCATTCATAACTTAACCCTACAAAAAATTCAGGGCTTAAAAGGTTAAACTGAACATTACTTCTTATCTGCATTTGTATAAGTTTGTTCCCCTTTTCAAGGGTTCGCCTTTCACATTTGGAGCTTTTACAGCTCACATACCATGTAGCATTCCTTACAATGTTTCACTATATCATCAGTTAACTCGAGACATCCCTTACACAAATCATGATGCCTTCCATATTTTCGACTTTTATCATAACTAGCGTAGAGAGTGCTTATATTACGGATGTGGAGATACGATGTTCCTGACAATCCGAAAATAAGTAGAGGTCTTGTACGATCTCTCACACAGCTTTTAAAAACATACACAGTCCTACGACGATCATCCAGTCCAAATACAACCATACGAACATTGATTTCCTGCTCTACCTTTCTCAGCTCTTTAGGGCCCATATTACACTCAAACTCAAGCTTGCAATCTGAAGCCAGTTTACGGGCACGCTGCGCTACTGTAGGCAGCCAGATATTATACGCGACTGTATTTAGCACAGTGAACATATGAGCTAAGACTATTGCTATAAAGCCGCAACCACGATCGACGTTTAAATGTTTTCTGTAAATAATCTGAAAATTTAAATTAAGAGTATAAAGTGTGACACTATGACCCCCAACCCGGAATACTCTATCAATATCTATCGTGAAGTTGTCCATGTTGAAGGCTGTACTATTTTGAGAGACATGCACTATACAACCCAAGATATATTCTACAGTATGTCTACAGTTGCCAAGCGTCTGAATGGTATTACTACCCGAAAATCATCTACATCCCCGTCATGTGACCCGAACCTGAAGGACAACCTCGTCCGGACTTCACGTTCTTCGCGGTTCTGAAGGGCAAACTCCACAATACGTTCAACTACGCGTCGCAGTCCAACACCGTTGCTATACATGGATCCAGGGTCAACCCTAACCACGTACCGATTTCTAGTCAGGGCAGGGGTGGGGGTAGCGGTGCGCACCAACTCGAATGTTATACCTCCGTCCACAGCACGAGAAGCTGCTGCTGCTGGTGTGGAGGAAGTACCCGGAATTGAACAGGAATAAGGGGGTATATTTGAGGAAGGTACTATTGTGGGGGATGTGTCGCAAGACGTAGAGGGTTAGGGTTCTATTACTGGTGGTATAACAACCGGCGCAATCCTTGTGCGCTTTATACCTGAGGTGGAGGGGTCTTCATCATGCTTCCGCTTTGAATTGTCGCATGCTGCAGGTATCGCTGGTGAGGTTTCGTCAGCGGGGATAGAGTCTGTAGCTACGCGGTCATCTGCGTCATCTATAATATCGATGATGCGGGGCTGTATATCGTCGTCATTCCGGTTCCGTGGAAGAAAAAAAACAAGAATATAAGGAACAGCACTTAAAATTTTTATATTTTGTAAATGACCCACTTAGGGGTGTGACGTGTTAGAGATGGAATCGGTAGAAAAATTCAGGTTCACAAGCCCCTCCACGTGTATCATATCTGGTCCTACAGGATGTGGAAAAACTGTGTTTATGCTTAAAATCATTAAAGATAAGGGGTAGATGTTCTCAAAATTTGTGCATAACGTAATATGGTGTTATTCGACGTTTCAATCAGTGTTCAACGAGTACCAAGATGATATTTTGTCACACAAAGGTATATATGACGTTAATTCGTTAAAAGGAAATGAGCATACAGTCACTGTAATTGACGATCTCATGTTGGAAATGGATAAAACGCTTGCCGAGACATTTATAGTGTTCTCCCACCATTATAACATAAGCGTATTCTTCATCAATCAGAATCTATTTTTCAAAAATAGATACATGCGCGATGTGTCGGTAAATACACAATATCTAGTGTTATTTGCGCAACGTACAGATATGTCACAAATTAGGGTATTAGTCAATCAAATGTTCCCGAATCAGCGAAAGGAGTTTTTGGAGGTTTATAAAGAAGCTACAAGTCGGCGTTACGGATATTTCCTTTGTGACCTTCACCCGCGACACACGTTTATGGTGCTTCTAAGAATGAATATATTCGCAAACGAGCCTGAAATGACAAATAGGCTGAAGATATACTGTGAATTAATAAAAATCTCTAATCGATTGCCCCGGGCACCGCAACAGATGTTTCTTAAAAATATCGACTCCGGCTTTTTAAAATGCATCTGTGAAATCTGTCTTAATGTTATAAAATGTAATGTACCAATGAAACCCCCTGAGAAGGCTCGCCTACGCCGTTACAAGAACATAATACGTACTAGGGTGTGTCAATTTTAGGGAGCAAAGTGAAATCTTTAGATTTTCAAAGACTACTAGTGACCAAATGATGCATTTTTATGTACTAAATCGAAATATGGCTTTAAAATCCAGATTTGACCAGTCCTACCTACTTATATTTGAAGTTGAAGTTTACGAAAAATCAGCAATTTTTGCAAGTATTTTTTTTATGGTATATAATTACATTTTACATGCATTACATACAATTAAAGACATTTTGATTGTATTTCAATATTAAAACTTAGAAATATTGATAGGTTTCTTGAACCTTGCCAACGATGCCATATATAAGTATATTTTACATACGTACAATTAAAGACATTTTGATTGTATTTCAATATTAAAACTTACAAATATACTGTAGATAGGTTTCTTGAACTTTGCCAAGGATGCCATGTCTGTCTTGCTCTTGTTCCTGGACATGAGCTCCCTACTGGCCACCTGACCACTGATGTACACCACCCTCCTCTCTTGTGAGTAAACATGTGCTGCTTCAGTTGTCATCCTTACACACCTCTCTACTGGCTGTGTGTGTGAGGGCCATGCAGGAACTTCCATTGGTCTATCCAGAAACTCCTTGATTGCAGCAGTGGTGAGGAAGCAGGACAGAGGAGGCTAGTCACGCCAGAGCTCCAGTCAATAAGCTCCGAGAGTTTGGTGGCATCTGGGTTGACGTCAGGAGTCTTTCTGGGTCTGACACTGCAGTCTCCTACCTGTGTGTCCTCATCTCCTTCACCTCTGATTTCCAGTATCCTCTTCACTGCCTCCCTCCTCTCCTCCTCCACCTCACTGCACAGCATGGCCTGGAGCACAGCTTCAGAGTGTGCATACCAGGCACTGTAGGCATCACTATTCCTATCACTTCCTCCTTTTGACTTCTGAGCAGCTCCAGCTGGTAGAGTACATGCCTGGGACCCTCCACCCAGCTGTGATTTAACTTGATGTTGAACCAGTTTGGCATGTAGACTCCCACTATGAATTCCACAATTATTTTCAGATTCTTCAGGTTTCTATCCTTCAGCCCATGTTTGGAAATCCTCAATCTGCAGAACCTTAGAGCCGTGGTGAGCCACCTATTGTGACAGACTGGCCCAATCTCCGGGAGAGCTAGACTCTGAGGTACCTCTCCTGATCTGATGGCAGTGATGATTCTGTAGCCATATGATTGGTCTGTGCTGAGGTCCTTGACTACCTCCTGACTGAGATGGGGTAGAGGAGGACCAACAGTGATCCTCGTGAAGTTTGGGTTGATCTCCAGCTCAGTGGCAGTCTCTAACATCTTCCCTAGGGCCCAGACCACTTGTTGTTGCTCAATGTCTTGCCATCTAGTGCAGTCACCAGGTGTCTGAGACTCAGCTCCTCAGTGTGTAAGTCACAGACAATCCACACACCAACTTCCTGCTAAGCTTGGCCTCCACATAATGCATTACTCTTCTCCCAGCCAGTATTCACATTAGTACTGTCACCTCCTATGGCCAAAAGGGTCTGGTCTGCTCCTCTCTCTCTTAGCCAGTTCACCAGATGATCAGCAATGACCTCAGTATGACCTCTCCTCTGCAGCTTCCTCTGGTACAAAATGCCACAAATATTTCCCACCTGGTTCATTGCACACTGTGTAGTGTTCTTTAATGAGGCCAGGAAACTGCCTGTCACTGCCTTCAGCTTCCATCATCACTTTGGTGTCATCTCTTTTACCATCAAAGAAGATACAGGTGATGCCATTTTCCCTAATCTCTTCATCAAACTTCTTGACCAGCTCCTTAGTCAGTCTCTCCTGAGCCCTCCTCACCTTGTTGTGGTCAATCACCAGTGCTGTGTCAAACTCTGTGATAAGACCAGCATCAATCCTGGCAGCAGTGGCAATCTTGCAGTTTCTCTCAGCCCAGTATGATGTCACAAGCTAGCCAGAGCTATGTTGGTGATATCTTCAGTGTTGTATTTCTTCTTAGCCACAGGCAAGGAAGAAGTTGTCACAGCCTCTGGTATGAAGTCTTCGTCCTCCTCTCTCCTCCCTGCCTTCTCCAGTATATCTTCAGTCTCCTCCAACTCCATCTCCAGCAGTGACTCCTCCCTCAACTCCTCTTCTTTCTTGGCTGACTCCTCTGCCTTCCTCCTCCTCTTCTCCTTAGCCTTCCTTCTCTGCTCCTGTCTCTGCAGCACTGCTTCCTGTCTCCTGGTCTCAGGGTGATCAGCTAGACCCATCTGGTGTGCCCCCACACTTCCCACCTTTTCTCTCTGACCTTTAATGAAGGCAAGCTCCTGCACTGGTATCTTCTGCTCGCTCCTGCAGCTGCAGTCAATGTGAACCTCACTGTTGCAGACAGGGTTGCACCCAAGCTCACTGCAGCTCCTGATCACAGAGTGACAGGTCAGGATGTCCACCAATTTGTCCAGTTTCATCATGAACCTCTCTTTGACCTCTAGCTTCACATTGCCAATGGACACCTTCGCTGCCTCATCCCACAGTGCCTTCACTTTAGCCCTGATCCTGACCTCAGTGTTGATTACAGGTCCTGTGAATAGAGCGAACGTTGGCCTTTCTCCACTGAGCCACTAGCCCTGGAGCAATGCCGTTGTTAATCAGGTCATTAACTAGGTAATTCCTCCTGTCTTCCTCACTCATCTCTTTCCTCAACAAACCATACCTCAGCAGATCTCTGGCTGTGGGCAGCTCAGCAGGGGAAGTTCCCTCCCAGTCCCCACCAAATGACTTACGTGACAACTTGATTTGCTTCGGGTTCTGATTTCTTTCTGACTCATCCTGTGGACCTGTAAACAAAAGAAATGTCATTGAAATTTGGATAGGCCTACTGATTATGATTACATAAAATTAAGTTAAATGAAATTCTTAATATCTTCCTATAAGCTCAGATAAAAGGTTATGTTGTTATAGGTACAAGACTTAATTATTCAAAATAATGACAATATATATCATATATCTATCATATCAAAATATACAGAAAGTTTGGGTCACATATAACATTTCGAATAATTTGAATTACACAATATTTACATTACGAAGTAATCAAAATTGTCAAAAAGGAGGGAAAACACATGCATTCACAATCAAAACTCCAGCATTTGTGACTATGTGAAACTTAGAAACCATACTGCACACCAAAAATAACAAAAGTTGACCACACATATCAATGGCACATTGATATACGATGCTACAGTCATTTAGGTTATATTTCAAACCTTTATGGTCAAATATAAGTAGGTAAATGGCTTTTTTAAACAACACTAAAGATATTTCTAAGTTTGCAAGATAATATGACATCATTTGAGCATTAGTAGTTTTTGAATTGTTGACTTTACTAAAATTTACAAACCCTAATACGTACGCTCGCTCGCAAAAGTCAAACTGTGGGGAAGAAAAAGCGAATTATTGTAAAAAGAGGGGGATCATTCCTCCCTATCTTATTTTCAGTTTTGGGACCTTTACTGACTAGATTAATATGATGAAGAAAGTGGTATGATTCCGCACGAGGTGTATGCATCACTGCAAAGTTCAAAGAATCCAGACATTCTACAACCCCGTTAAAGCAGACTTAAAAGAAAGGAAAGCGACATGTTAGCCCTATTAAACAGTGAAAAGCACCTGATGAAAAAAGGATCTTGTACCAAGAGGCTTTGCAGAAATTTCTTCATGAGTACGAAGATTATAAGAATCCGAAAGAGCTCCCCGTGGTTATTAGGCAAAGCGCGAGCAACGATTAGTATGTCGACACAGGACCTGGGTCCGACGTTAGAGATGACCAACCAAAGAATAACGGAACGCAACACATCAAACATGTATTGAAAAACAGTCTTCCACATATTGAGGAAAAAAGGCTTAAGTGTTTGTAATCGATTGAGTGAGGACCCCATCATACAGTGGACCGATACAGGCGAGATCATTGTTGAAGGATCAAGGGTACATGGATCAAATATCTTCAACATTGTCCATTTTCTGGTGAGAAAGTTGGACAGACCCTCACCAGCAGGATGGAAACATTTTAAAGCAAGACTACAACAAATAAATGTCCCCCTAAACATTGATAGGAAATTTGAATAGGTAAAATATTTGGAACAAGTCTCGCATGTGCCACAACTGTGTACGCCATCACCCCCAAACAGTAGCATCTCTGAAGAGGAGAAAGGAGACCAAACGCCTAACCTTATCCACGTGTCTCTAAAATATGCAAATGGCTAACATATTAAGAAAAGGCTATTATGACATTTGTAACCCCGCCTCCTATGGCGGTGTTAATAAGCTGTACAGAGGTGTTTACAATGATGGAGTAGGGAAAAAAGATGTTGAGAGGTTTTTGCGGGAGCAGGATGCTTATACACTTCATAAGCCTGTGGCTAATTCCTCTGAAAAATAAATAGCCTGAAACAGTTGTTAAAGCTACCAAAACGCTGATGTTGAAAGAAAACAGGGTTCCTCACTATTTTTGTAGGGATATGGGAAAGAACTTGTAGGCCGCGCTTTTCAGAACATGCTGACAGAGTTTAATATCAGTTACTACACTAGCAATTCTATACATAAAGCCTCTTTAGCTGAAAGAGCTCAACGTACCATAAAGGAACGCATGCATCGCTATTTTATCCATAAATCACATACAGATATATAAACATTCTGGGATCATTGGTCTCGTCATACAACCGTTCATACCACCGTATGATTGGCACAACACCTAACGAACTTTTAGAAAGAGGTATGCTCCCAGAGTCTGATGTTTCAAAATCAATGATTATGTAAAGCTATCGCGTTCGGGAAATAAATTCGCGAAGGATTTGAGCAAGAATGGACACGTGAGATCTTTAAAGTTAGTGCTATGAGGTCTAAAGGTGAGATAATGGTGTATTACGTTGAAGATTTGAATGGGGAAGAAATCGCAGGAGGCTTTTACCGCGAGGAGTTGCAGAAAGTGTCTTTTAATTTAGGAAAAAATGTGTTTAAAATTGAACAAATTTTAGGCAGCAAAGGTTCAGGAAAGAGAAAAATGTACCTGGTGAAATGGCTAGGGTACCCAGAAAGCTTCAACACCTATATAAAAGTTGCTGCAATAATGAAGCTTAAATAGTATGCAACATGGCGCCTAACCACTTGTTTGTGACACTCCCGTCCTCTTCTCTGTCTGTACACCCTAACGACACCCTGGCCAACTTTGTAACAGAACTCCATGGGCCCATTGAGTTGGAACGTGATTCGTACGAAGTTGGTGTTTGTGAATTCCAGCTAGCCACCAAATTTTTAACTCTTGAAAATGATGAACAGATCATATTTCTGATTCTTAGAAGAGTCGACGAGTGTGAAAAATTAGGCATAACCTCAGACAACACTATGCAATCAGTCCTGTTCGGTGAGGTACAGTACTAGAGTACAAATGTAACACTAGGAATCGGTCATTATGACAGAGCCACGGACATTGTGACGAGCTTAAACAAGAGTTTGAAAAGTCGTACCTTAGAAACGACGCACAACATGACTTGTCCAGCTTAATGTATCAGTTGAAATTGGAGAAATTGGGTGAAAGCTATCCATCCCCAGACATGTGCTATATTTACAGCAATATCGTGGGGCATCAATTTGTTGGGGACACTGAGGCGCGCCTACTGCGCATTGTACATATTCCCAACCATAGAGGGAAGAGTTTGAGCATTACATATGACAAGCCCTATTATGTGAATGTTGCGACTAATCTATTAACCAATATCTCAATATCTATAAGAACGATTAAGGGATAAATTTTCCCATTCGGTGATGGGAGCTTAACAGAGAAGCTACACTTTCGTCGTATTCAGTTATAATGACCCGAAGGCCTTTCACCGTCTATCGAGGGGTGAGATATCAACGTGGGAGTGGTCTTGTGTCAATTTTTTTCAACCATAGTAAGCACGGCTGTCCCACTGTTGAAGAGGGTGGGCTAGATACCTCGGGAGAAAGACGTTACAATCAGGTTTTAATAGGGTAGAAGACATAATGGGAAGAACTAAACCTAAAGAAGCTCTAAAATAACATTTAAAACGTACACGGGACGAAATCATCAATGATGCAAAGAGAAAAATGCGTGGTGGCGGAAAGAAGAAGAAGAGGGCTGTCCGGAAGAAGGGGTTACCAACACGTGGCGCTAAACGTAAAAGGACTCAAAAAAGAAATGTTCTAACCTTATGAAGCCTATGGCTGATCATTTTTTTAACTGATATAAGCTGAGGACACTGCTCTCTCGAATCATAGGCTGATTACTACTTGTCGAGAGAGGTGGATCTATTTCTGACTCGTCATTGCGCGTTTCATCCATCCGTGTAGCTCACAATGTTGTAAATCGGAACTGTCCCTCTTTGATATGCCCTGTACACAGGATTCTATTGATCATAGCGACTTTATTACAATTGACCCATTAAACACAATTACTTCACCGAGTACCCCTATAGAATTCGTGATACCCAGCTCAGGCCCATAATTGTTTGATCCAAGCTGTGTGCACATGTACACTAAACTGCGTATAGCCCATTCAGATGGAACGGACTGCGATGAACGTTACTCTGCATACCCTAAAACCAACTTTCTACACTCCATTTTCAGCCAGTGTGAGGTGTATTTAAATCAGGTTAACATCTCGGCAGGAACGGGTTATCATCATCTACGAGCCTATCTGGAAAATGTCCTCAACTTTTCAAAAGAAGCGAAGGATACCTTTTTAACTGCCGAGGGCTATTATCAGACTAAAGACGAAAGTAGTATAAAGGAAAAATTAAAAAATTCTAAAAAGAAGATATACGAGAGTTTCGGACGTCTGCATACAGACTTCACGTTCCAGGAGAAACTGTTTATGAATGGGGTGGATATGAAGTTAAAGCTCACCCGCATGAATCCTAAGATCTGCATAAATCTGGGACCTGATCAAGAAGAGGGCAAAAAACCCGTTGTGATTCACATCATGGAAACATATCTCCGTGTACGGCGAGTGAAATTAAGTTCCCCGAAATATGGAGAAATTGAAAAAGTTTAATACACGCAACAGTAAAATACCCAATTAACAGAATAACAGATTACCCAATTAACAGATTAACAGATTACCCAATTAACCCAATTAACAATTACAGATCAAACTATACACGTTGCCCGCCGGGTTGTCCTCCAAGAAGTTAAAAAACGTGGCCCTGGGAGTTCTACCTAAAAGGATATAATTGGAATGCAGGATCACGCTTCGACGAATGGAAAATATAAATAGAGCGCCTTTAAATTCGAGAATTTCGGCCATTAAACTATAACTCTATACGTAAATGGCGTTGCATTGGGCAGGATTATGGTTACGGACTACTCATCAGATGCTGTGTTCCAGCTTTGCGCGATAGCTTATAACAATCTGGTCCATATTGCCGGTGGCTGTGACGAGCTTGGGATTGGCGTAACGCAGAAAGAATTTGTCGATCAATTTAACCTTTACCCATTTCATATTACCCTCGACTTATCTGCTAGTGTAAATACACACTTAAGTCCACAGCAAAGTGAGAGCATCTCAGTCAGATTGGAATTCGCCGACCCTATAGACGAGCCTATTAGTGTACTAGTATACTTAGAATCACAAGCTCTAATAGAGCTCGACCGTTTCAGAAACGTTGTCACAGACTTTTAAAATGGACGCGGCTCCAAATTTATCGGTGTGTTTGCGAAGAATGAAGCATTGAAATTGCCAACTACGAGAGATTAGTGTAGTCTTATTGTCAATACGGACATTATTGGGGGTGAGGGGTTTCATTGGTTTGGAATCTTTTTTAAAAATAGGGAAAGAATGTACTATTTTGTTTCACTCAGCACTTAGCCCTGGAGTGACCCTGTTGTAGAATTTATCGAACAGCTACATGTCCCTGAATTTGTCTGGAATCCTTACCGCTTCCAAGCATATTTTGGTAATACTTGAGGCATGTACTGTCTTTCATTCCTCCGGCACATGTCACGTGGGAAGGGATTTATAAATTTTTTTAAATTATTCGATTTGTGCGACACTGAGATGAATGATGAATTGTATGCAGACAGATAAAAAAAGTTCCCATTTGTACGCACTCGATGTACTGTGTAACGTTTTACATGTGTATATATAATTGTAACTATATTGTGTAAAGTTTTACGTGTATATATATATAATTATAACTAAAATGTTTCCATTAATATTAGTCTTATTTAATGGACGCTAGTTCTGTAAGCCGAATTGTACTAGAACATGCTTTCTACCATTTAATAAATTGAATGAAAATACAATGTGTTTTGTTCTTAACCACAAAAAAAAATTACATTAGTTCATCGATGACCTGGCATTCGTTGGACCGGATGTAAGCCAATACATCGACCTCGGTATTCTGGCCACTGGGTTGGCTGCACTGTAAAGCCTCCAAATCGTCGTCATTTATTTGCCTTTCATCAATGCTGTCGCGAAAAGTAGCTCTAACACGATCAAGTTCCGCATAGGTGCTTTAAGGAGAAATTAACATGATTAGTCTATACTGAAACTTTTTTAATTAAAGTTAAATTAAATTAAAGTTTAATTAAAGAGTTATAATAAGAGAAAATGCCGATTATGGCGCCCGGGCAGATTATAATCACAAAGCAGATATCCTGACAGTTTTCAAAAGTAAGATTAGCTGGATGTACTACGCATCATCTTCCAGCACCGGGTAACGAGCCCGGTTGTTAACACATACATCCACATACATATATCTGCGGACAGAGTTACAATAAGAGAAAATGCCGATTAGGGAGCACGGGGCAAATAAGTCACAAAGCAGATATCCTAACAGGGCTCGAAGGAAAGATTAGCTGGATGTGCTACGCATCATCTTCCAGCACCGGGTAATGAGCCCTGGACCGCAGGTAAATCTTAAAAGTTTTTAATAATTCTAAAATCCTACCTGTAGAACTTTCTATAAAATTTAAGTTATCAGTAACAAGCGTGTAACAAAATTTCACTTTCAAATAATAAAATTCACTGTCTAAATGACGTTATCAGGAAGGAAGATTAGCTGTGTGTGCTACGCATCGTCTGCCTGCACCGGGCCTCGAACCCTGGGCAGATATCCTTTCACTGCGTTTTATTACTGCTTTTTATAAATTATAACACTTGCACTGAATGAAACGATAAATATGTATAGCCCGGCCTTCCGCTTAAATCACAAACTAGTTTTTCAAAACGCATTTATTATGGCTTTTTATAAATTAACTAACACAGGCACTGAACGAAAAGAAGTATATAGCCCGATTCACAAAGTAAATTAATTATTTACATTTCAATGTCGTCTTCATCGGCTGTTTCTTTCTCGCTGTCACAAATTTCTGTGATGCTTTGTGTTGAAAGTAGGGCGTTCCGGTCTGCCGCAGCGAAAAGATGAAGTGTAGCCACTGCATAGAAATCCCCATCTTCAAACAACTGCGGGTAGCCGTAAAGCTGTTGTGATTGGCTCATGGTGATATCTGTAATTACTCGCTGATAAATACAACTCTTGTGGATTCAAGATGAAAAGGCCCCCTTTTATATACACTATCCTAATTGTAAACACCCACAATAGCCGAATCACGAGTTTGCTATTGGCCGTCGGTGAAATTTAGGTGGAGCATAACGTGTAAGCTTGACTAGCCACCAACCAGAGGTTCTGAGTCTCCGGCCACTAGGGTGTAATTGGCTGATCCGTGAATTCTGGAGCGTGTCAGATATAACTTACCCATTCCATAGATTTCTTCCAGAAATGATTCGTAGAGTGAGAGATGGAGAGAGAGAAAGAGAGAGAGATATAGCGAGAGAGAGAGAGAGAGAGAGATATATACAGCGTGAGAGAGGGAGATAGAGAAAGCTCGAGAGATATAGTGAGATATATATATATATATATACAGCGTGAGAGAGAGATAGAGAAAGATCGAGAGATCGGAGTGTGATAAACATCCATTTTATTACCTCAACTGTTATATATATATATATGTGTGTATATATATATATATATATATAATATATATATATATATATATGAGGGATTTAGTGACGTTGGAAGATAAATTTGGAAATCGGGGACAGGTCGCTTCGATTTAAAGTTTATGGTGTCGAGAGATTGGCGTGTAATAAATATCCATTTTATCTACCAACCAATTGTGCCGATACATATATATATATATATATATATATATATATATATATATATATATATACGAAGGGATTTACAACCATCTAAAATAATTTTAATAAAAATGAATTGTGGAGCGGATGTATGATAAACATGTTTTATTACCTTGCCTGTGTTGTGTGTATATATGAAGGATTTAGCGAGATTGGAAGATAAATTTGGAAATCCTCTCATATATATATATATATATATATATATATATATATGAGGGATTTTACAACCATCTAGAACTGAAAATAAATTAAAATTTAATTGTGGAGGGGGAGAGAATGGCCGTATCATAAATTTTTGTTTTATTATCTTACCTGTGGTATATGTATACGTATATGGGGGACTTAGCGAGATTGGAAAATAAATTAGGAAATCGGGGCAATTCTCTTTGTTTTAAAGTTTATGAGGGATTAGTAATAAAACTCCGTGAACAAGCTTAAGATATGCGTTTTAAGATTTTTCATTAATTATAAATAATGGCTGGAAGCGTAAAGTAACGTGGATGTGAAGACAATTTAACGTAAATGTATTTTACTCTGTTTTCTATGAAAATCAACAGTTAATTAACTTTGAATGGGCGGGATTTTCTTTATAAAAAATAATATAAAAGTGTATAGAAAGGATTGCTGAATGTTATTCTATGAGAATAATTTACCAAATTTAATGTACGTTTTTAGTAGATTTATTGCTTATTATTAAACCTGCTTTCATATTGCAAATTTAACATATAGATTTCTCAAATCAAAAGAATGAATATTAAGATGGATGAAAAAATTGTACGAAAACGAGAACCGCATCGGGTCCGTGCTCGAGGCCTGGTGATTGCAACCGGCGCTCGGTAAACGAACATCCTTCCTCATGTTGTTGGAATAATGTTGTGTAAAGAGGCCGGTGTATTTCTTTTATTATTAGATGCCTAGCACACCCAGCTTCCACACAATTGGTTGGTAGATAAAATGGGTACTCTGAATGACCTAGTGGTTAAGATGCTGGGGTGCTGGGTTCCCCGTTAAACCGTAGGTCTAGGGTCGGGTGAAAAGTTTGACCATTGTCAGAACGAACAATTCGGCTAGGTCCAGATTCCCCGTTAAACTGTAGGTCTAGAGTGGTGTGAAAAGGTTGACCTTCGAAGGAATGAACAATTCAGGTGTTTTTTGTCTTTCTTGGAATAAAAAGAAATGCCGTTTTCAAGGCATTTTGTATAAGAGATGAATAACAAAAGTAACTCATCTATAAATAAATAATTAGTATATGTAGCTGTGTGTGTAATAATAGGGGATCTATGTGCGTTTGTGTGCGCTTCTTGAATGTTCAAGCGTTGTATACACTGTGCCAACTGGCTGATAATGCCTGGAGGCACTTGCTTCTTCGCCAACTGGAGGATTTTGAGTTCTAAGTCGTGTTACTGCCATGACCACTCGCTGAGCTTCCGCCTCTCGTGGAAGCTGGATAGTCTCTTCCTCTCTCTCTTAGGTTAGGTATACCCCCTTCGGGGGGTGAGACCGTCCCAACTTCTCCCCCAAAGAGGTCAGGTGGACTCCCCAGGCTTGCTGGGGAGTTCCCCTCCCCCCGTTTTTTTTAGCACCCTGGGGTTGGCAGTGGGGGGGGAGGTCTGCAACAAGGGGGGTTGGCACTGGCACTCATTGCAACATTGCATCATTGCATTGCACTCTAACCTTTTGCGCCCATCCTACTGACACTGGCACAGTTAGGTACCTTATTGAATACAAACAGCATACTGTTACTGAAAGGAGCACACATTTATAAATCTTGGAGTTCTTAGTAAACCCCTAAAAATATTATTATAAGCAACATATAATTTTCTCAATTTATACACCCTGTAGTTCCACCACAAATGAGCTGTATACATTCGAGTACAAAAAGTTTCGAACAAAATCAATTTAACATCTAATGTACACATGAAATTTTCTAACCAAAGCATTTCCCTGGGCATATAATTGTCTACATTGTCTTAGAATAACAGCCATCTGAAAGACTATCAGTTAGTATGTGGCCAAGATACTAAGTCTGGGTCAATTCTGACAGCACCATACCACTCAATTGAAATTCAGGAAATTTTATATATTTGTAGGCCTTGGTCCTCATAATCATAACATGACTTTTAACAGGATTGTACTTTATGTCGTTATCCTTCCCATACCTTTCACACACCTTCAAAAGTGTGCTGAGGCCTTTTACAGATGGAGAAATAAGAACTAGATCATATGCATAGAACAGATGATTAACAATCATTGTACCAATATAGCAGCCAATTTTACAGGTGTTCATCACAACAGTTAGATTATTCTTATAAACAATGAATAAGTAGGGCCTAATATCCCTCCCTGCCTGACACCATTGGTCACAGAGAATCTGAATTAACCCCATCCCATCTTACAATCATTGTCTGGTGATTATACGAGAATATTAATATACGGACCAAGTAACCAGGTACATTACGATTTACAAGTTTCATGAATGATTTTTCATGATTACCACGCTCAAATACCTTAGAGGCATCCAGGAAATACAAAAATACATTAGCATCTAGAGTTTGGCGTTTTTTTTTTTGTTTTTATGCAGGAAGGAGAGGCCAAGTGCAAATGCCAGGAAAAAGCGCCCTCCCATAGAAGAAGAAGAGAGCCAAAATCAAGGTCTGGGATTTGGGAGATGTCTAGACACTAGGGTGATCCAAAAAATAAAATTTTGTAATTTTTTACCTCAACATGGCTGATCCTATTCCTATATCTATCAAACATCTCCATGCCAAATTTCAGCCTAATTGAATGATATTTACTGGTCGCTATGAATTTCATTTTACTATTCATTTTCTGGTAGATTGATCTTCTGGGTTAAAAAATGAAAAAACAAGGGCAAATACTAGTTTGTTTGTTTGAAAACAGATTAAACCTCAAAGAAAACAGCTTATTTTTTTTTAGAAAACAGAATAACTCTTAAAGACAATTAATTTTTAAAGAACAAAAATGATGTTCGATAGAAAATTAAATTTATCATTCGTTTATAGTATACATCATTACTTAGATTAACGCTTCATCACTGACTCCTTCGAAGACGATGAGTAGTCTTGGCGATATTTTGATACTAATCGAAGGATGAATTGTTTTTGTTCTTCATCCTTCGTCAAAGATGTATTATATGCATTGATAAGGGCGATACCCCTCTCCGCCGAATCATTGACAACTTTTAGGTTGATCGCTATACGTCGAAACTCTTGAAAGCAATCATCCTCCAGTGCCGGCCTTAGGGGTGTGCGAACCGTGCGGTCGCACAGGGCCCGCAACTTAGGGGGGCCCGAAAATTTCACAGAAATTTACCATCGACGTCAGAGTGCCAAAATTGGTGTAAATTAATGTAATTTATTTGTGTAATATTGTGTAATATATATTTGTGTATTAGCTTGATTTTTCTTTTCTTCTCAGTCATTTAAAACAGTAGATAGATTTTAATGAAAAGATTTTTGTTACTTATATATACCTGCAATTGGTTTATGGGTAATTCTTTTATGTTTTAGTAATTCTTTTATGTTTTAGTATTCTTATATTACAATTGCCAATATTCATTTGTAGTTGATTAAGTTATTTTCTTTTTTGCATATTTACAAACTTTATTTTGTGTATTTACTTTTGTTGAATATCCTAATTAAATTGAATTATCCTATTCCTAATTAAATATCCTAAGGCCGGCGCTGGTTGAAACCTCTTATGATAGTTTAAATATTTGATAATAATAAAGTAATAAGTAGTAATAATAGTAAAGGCTGTTGGTCTGTTGGTATTCTGTTACAGGTGCACTTGTATAGTTAAATTTTACTTGTTGTACTTGTTAACAATCTACTAAAATAAAATGATTAGCAATGAAAAACAATTTGACTTGTGTCATGGGGGGCCCGTACCGTGGCCGGACAGTTTGCCTACGGACAGTTTGCCTACGGACAGTTTGCCTACTGGACAGTTTGCCTACTGGACAGTTTGCCTACTGGACATTATGCCTATGGACACCATGCCTATGTGGTATATTTATCCTTACCTTATTTAACTTATTTAACTTCAGATTCATGCAAAAGAATTAATTCAAAATTAAAATGTGTTGTTGCCCTTAATAGCATAAATGTCTGAAAATATATCAAGTAAGAAAGGGAAACAGAAGTTTTCACATAATGGATATTTGTATGTGTTTGATAAATGTAGCAAGCGCGACCCTTCCTTACTTTTTTGGCGGTGCGAGCAAAAGAGTCAGTGTATTATAAGGTGTATATATAATATGGGTACTTTTCCGTTATCTGCCCCATTGACGATTGGTTAGGTTCAGTCATGATATTTTCATTAAAACTATCAAAAATATCACAACTTAACCTAACCAATCGTCACTGCCCGGTTAGGTCAACTGTACGCCCTTGACGATTGGTTAGGTTAAGTCGTGATATTTTCGTTAGTTTTAACGAAAATATCACGACTTAACCTAACCAATCGTCAAGGGGGCAGATAACGGAAAAGTACCCATATTATATATACACACCTTATAATACACTGACTCTTTTGCTCGCACCGCCAAAAAAGTAACGAAGGGTCGCGCTTGCTACATTTATCAAACACATACAAATATCCATTATGTGAAAACTTCAGTTTCCCTTTCTTACTTGATATATTTTCAGACATTTATGCTATTAAGGGCAACAACACATTTTAATTTTGAATTAATTCTTTTGCATGAATCTGAAGTTAAATAAGTTAAATAAGTTAAATAAGGTAAGGATAAATATACCACATAGGCATGGTGTCCATAGGCATAATGTCCAATAGGCAAACTGTCCAGTAGGCAAACTGTCCGTAGGCAAACTGTCCGTAGGCAAATTGTCCGTAGGCAAATTGTCCTAGCGCCGGCCCGTACAGTATACTCTGCACAGGGCCCAAAATATCCTAAGGCCGGTGCTGCATCCTCCGTCCAGGAATTGGATCGGTCCTCAGGAAGGTATCCTCCGCTGCCTTCCTTCCTTCTTTCTTTAACGGAGTGAAGATTCCCAGGGTCCTTTTGGTGACCGTTTCATACAAATTCAAATCTTCAATGTTTCCTTCAATCTTCAATCGACGAGTAACAGTGGCATTCTCGTTACGCTAGAAGTTTACGACCATCTTCCGTTTGGTCTCGGCATCGACTCTAGGATCGAAGAATGCAAGGCCGATGAGATGCTCTTCAAGATATCACAGGTGCCGTTGAAGAGCTGTGGAAATGGTCTGATTTGGGTACTTTTGCAAGATTTTAAGAAGCAGAATATCGTTGAAAGGAGCGTTGATTCCGACCGGGGCCTCGTTCCAAAAAACGTGCGTAGACCAAGGCGATAAACAGAGAGAGTTCAGTGATATTCTCCGTCTCACGTGCTGTCAGCTGTAGTTGATGCTTGAACAGATAAATTTTTAGGACGTAGATAGCTTTGGCCATCCAGCGTGCATGGTGAGTTGGTCCTGGAGCGCGGATCTTGACTTCTTTCTCATCACGGCACCCGAGGAAGGTGAGGCAGAGTCGTAGCAATTCCTCGTCGTCATCACACACGATTGTTTAGACTCCAGTGCCTTTGTGAAATACTGGATCATTTCCTCTCGAAGCTGGAACATCTTCGGATCTCTGAATAGGTTGTTTGAAGCCTTCATGAAGGAATCCTGTGAAGGCCCTGTGAAGGCCAGTATTAGACGCAGTTGTGTCAAATACGAGACCTTGGATCTCACCGTGAAGATTCCAGTCATCAGTCGTCGAAATGCAAACCTTGGCCTGTTCTTCTCCGGTAGCTCGTATTTTTGGCACGGCTAGGAGTTTTTCCATCCCATTTCCCGTAACGATTACCGCGGTTCGTTCGGCTGTTTCCTTTGCGCCGCCGATGTCGGGAAGTAGTTTCCATCCCAGTGAAGAAGAAGGGGTCCTTCGACAGAAAACGAAGCTTGATCCTCTTTGGCTGCTGCCTGCCTTGCTTGCCTTCTTGAACGACGGATGGAGTTGCGTGAAAGAGTCATTGTAGAAACATCATAGCCCAGGGCTTGAGCGACTGATCCAGCAACGAAGACTGCTCCTCGATCGGGAAGGTTGACGCGATCAAGAGCAGCAACCACATCTGGTGAAGTGAAGTTATTGTTTCATTTCGGAGGATGAGAGTGTACATCTGCTCTTCCGGTCGAAGTCGATGGACGATAATCATCATCTTCAGCATTGAATTCTTCAGAGGATGAAGTGGATGTGTTGGATGAAGGAAGAGCAGCAGCTCCAGCCTGGAATGCAGGCTCTCTTTCTTTGTACCTTAGAGCTTTGTCAGCATGTTTCTTCTGTCGACATCTCTTGCGGTATTCCTTGGCAAAATTAATCTTGTCAGGGCCTGCCATACTGCAAGAAAAGACGTCTTCTCGTTGCATCACCATGAAATGGCGGTCTTTTTCATTGTCTATCACCTTCAAGGTGTTCTTCGAGGCAACGTCGAAAAGCTCTGAGAGAGTCTCTTGGAACATGTTCTCTTTCACTCTACAGCTTTGTAGCTGCGTCTTGCGGTTTTTCTTCAACGCAAGGAACTCTTCGTACAGCTTTGACAGCTTCCTAACGCAGGAATCGACTCGCTGTGTAGGAATCCTTGCTCTCTGCCATACTTGCCCCATACTTGCAGGGCCTCTTTGCAGGCCAAGTTGTAGCTCTCTTTCAAGGTCTTGGACTGTTGATGGTGGTGAAACTAAACCAAACAAAGCACATCACCACATGTGAGTAGCCTTGCAGTTGATAACTCGTTGCTGTGCTTTCCTAGAACCCACGTTTCTGCAGATGAGCGAGTACTTCTAGCCATAACCTGAAAAATGAGAGAAAATAATGCATTAACCGTTTAGCACCAAAGCACAATTATATAAGTGTTAAAGTAAAAAATTGCAGTCAAAATAAATAAAGTAAAAAAATTGGTTACAGTGGTTAGTAGTTGATGGGTAGGAAGAGAGCCAAATTTTTAAAACTATATTTAAGAATAAGTAAGTAATAAACTTCAAGAGACATAAGATAATATTACCTTATAATTTTAATCATTTAATTTAATAGCAACATCCTTACCGGTTATAAATTTGCATATAAAGAACATTATTTTATTTATATATATATATATATATATATATATATATATATATATATATGTGTGTGTGTGTAAAGAACCACGCTTGTATAGAAGAACGTTGGTTCGAAGTCGACGGGGGTTCTAGTTAGGTGGCAGCAACGGATGTGTGACTTGCAGTAGTTTTCTTCTATATTACTCTCCGAGTTCTTCTATAGTGGCTCGGAGGACTCTCATAGACTTACTAAAAAGGCTGAAGGTTCCGGACTCTTCTTATAGCGTATTTGGAAAGTTTAATGACTAAGTTCTTCTGAAGAGAGCAAGGCTCGAAGGATAAGATAAAAACTATCTTTTACTGTAATTTACTGCTAAAATGTACAGGTAGTGCTCAGCCTCTGAATTAGCTTCTGAATGACAATGGAAGATTTTTACTGGGGTTTATATACGCAAAAACTGCTAACATCATTATTATTAAATGCTAAAAAGGCTGTATTATTTTTGCATAATATTCGAAAATAAAGTAAATTTTCAGCTGTGGTAAGGCTTGAACGAGTAAACAAAATATTTGAAGACGAAACCATATTTTTATCTTAAACCGCGACTTTTCAGATCTGATGTTATCATGATCTGCCAAGTTAACTAAAAGTGGAAATCGGACTATGCATCTTTACACTAAAATATGCATATGAGTAAAAAAATTTTAATGCTTACGCAAGACATGATCTCATCTTTTATAACGAAAGAGAATGTATACAAAATATGAACATTGCAAAGCTTAAGCAGGATTCCTTATTAAGCGAAATCTAAAAAAATGATTATGAGATTTTAAAAAACAACAGGTCACCAATTATTTGGCAAAGTAGAAAGCAAATCAAAAATTTTATCCAAACTCGCGTTGGGCGATTTTGGTCCTTATGTAAAAATGAATACACACACGTACATACATATGAGTATAGGCATTATATAAAGTTAAATATATAAGAATATACAGGATTATATAAATACATGAACCATATAACACATGAATTTTTAAAATGGATACTTTTCTTAAAATGGATACAAGAACTATATAAATGAATACAAGACTTACATGAAGAATAAGATAGTATAGGAATATGGGAATTATTTATGGTTCATTTTTACAGGGCTCTACCCTCTAGAATGATATTAATATAATAATGTAACATCCTAACTAATGCTAACTAGATGATAACTATGGGTTTTATAATACAGATTTATATATACAACATAAGTCGGGTGGTTAAGTCTAGTTCACGTGGTCTGGGTACGCACTCTTGGTCGTGCATAAATAGTTTCATGTTCCTTGTCTCTTTGTTTTCTTTGTTCCCAGAATGATCTTTTCATCACAAATATACCGAGGATAATAGCACATACAATAATGATACCAACGGCAGATGTTGAGAAAATGGTTACCGGTTGTAGTATTTGAAAGAGGTTATTTTGGTTATCATCCGAAATTTTAAAACGGCTCAATTGATCATTCCATTCAGGGGCATGTAGTTCGGGTAGGATGGTTACAGGTTTTATGGAGAGATTTAAGATCTCTATGACGGGTTTAAATTTAATTTGTGACGGGAATGGGTATGAGTTATTAAGGGTAACCTTGTACGGGGTTGTATATTTGGAGGGCTTTTGAACGCAAGGAGCAACCAATTGGTAGCCGAATAACCATAGGGATTGTGATGAGGGAATAATTCGATGGACACTCGAAAGTAGCGGCAGTCCTGTTCGCGAAAGAAACCCAGATGTCTGGTCCAATTCGTAGTTGGATGGTTTTAGGGGAATGAAATTTTTTAAATGAACATACCGGGGCATGCCGGTCACGAATTAAGTCGATAAAGCAAGACCTTGTAGTTGGAAGAATAACTGGTTTGAGTGGAGGGCAGACGAGTTGTTTATTTGGTTGCGGGAATCGGCAATGCCGGACGTCGCTATCTGACATCATAGAATAAGCTGACAGATCTTTGGTGAGGAAAAGGTAAGGTGGTACGGTGGGTAAATACAATCGATAGACATTAAAGTTGTTTTGATAGGGTGTTGGGAAAGGGTGAAATTTATATACGTCATAAGTGAGGACATCGAAAAATGGTATAATTATGAGGTATGTGTAGGGACGTGGTCCATGTACAGTCCAGGTGTATTCTAGAAATTGGGGGTAATTAGTGTGGTTGAGTGGGAATATGGGTGATAATTTTAATTGTGACTGGGCGGTGTGAATCAAGGACTGAAGTATTTCCCATGGTATTAGGGTGGAAAGAGTGATTTTTCCATGGGCTAGCTGGGTTGCACGCAAAACCTTGGAATGAATCGTAGTTATTCGTTGTAAGTATTTATCGATTAGGGTTACTTGTAGGCTAATTATCTCTGTTAATTCTAGATATCTTTTGTGTTCTTTGTATTGAGCTAACATGGATTCAAGGTATGTGAATCTGTCCGAAAGTGAGTGGAGGAAGCGATTGTTTTCGTGTAATGACCTAATAGTTTGTTCTAACATGTGTCCATTATATTGTCGATTTCGCGCGAAGAGATTCAATTTAAGTTCAATTCTTTTAATATCTTCTTCGGTTGCCAATCTGAATAAACCTTTGAATAGTTTTCCTCCTATATCTATCAGTCCCCTTTTACTTCTTTGGTTAAAGTTTCCTGAATTTTTAGTTTCAGTTTGTATCCATGGTAAGGCTAATATTTCTGATAGGGCGCGTGCTGTAGTTTGAATATTTTCGAGGGTATTTTCTAACAGAACGCGACTAATCTGATCTTTTCCTTGGAAAGAATTATGGACTTTACTTTCAAACGTTTTCAATTGGGTTTGTATCTGAAGGAGATTGATTTTAATTCTAGCAGGGGGTTGCAAATTTATATAAAGGTCTGCGTGCCCTTTCAAAAATTTACCTTCTGCAAGTTTTTCTATAACAACTCCGGTAGAAATTTTAATGCTAGGGCTACAAGAGTAAATAATTTGGAAAATTATAAGGGGGACAACTTTATTCATTTCTACGCCTTAGGTTATACGGAGCTGGGGGTAGTTGTGTGGATACTTGTGTTTGTGGGCGAAGGGGTCGGCCTCGTTTTGGTGGCAATGGCGGTCGACCGTTGAGCTCGGATTCTGAGCGGGTTCGTTTCTTATGTGAAGGTTCTAGTTCACGTGGGTGATGCATTTGCGGGCGGTATGTAGGGTCCGTGCGTCGATCACCAATCGGTGAGGGTGGTGACAGAGGAGATGGTGGAATTGGAGGAGATGGTGGAGTTCCACTGAGTGATCCTCTCGAAGGGGTTTCTCCAGGGTCTGGGTCCGATGGGACGCTTGGCTGTGGGGCCTCCTCTTGGTCAGAGATTGCCTCGAGTACTGGTGGTATTACGAGGTACCAATCTTCGTCATGGGTAGCGGTTCCCGCGGTGACCACTTCAGTTTTTTTATCCCTGCCCGATTTGTTAATACCTTGACCTTTTGAAGGATAGGCGGCTCGAACGCCTGGCAGCTGTTTTTTGGGAAGGTGTTGTTCGGAAGCTATCTTCAAATTTTCAGCGTGAATGATCTTTAGTTTGGAATGATCCCGGAGGTCGAGGATTTCATAACGATTTTTTCCGAAGTTTTTCATAATCCTATATGGGCCATCCCATTTCGGGTATAATTTGCGATGAGCACCTGGCGGTTTCACGCTCTTCAGATAACATCGCATGCCGACGATTGTAGTCCGTTGACGGGGATGACGCCTATGTTGCTCTTGCTCCATCTGTTGGTTTCGTTGGTCGAGGGGATAGCGGATTATGTCAAAAATCTTGAAAGATCGTTCAGCTAGTTGCTGATTTGCTTCTGCCATTTCGGAAGATGTTAGAACTGCCGGGTCGGTTTGGTCGGGCAAATCAAAAGGTAGACGCTTGTCGTAGTGATAGAGGACGAAATGAGGGGTGTCTCCGATGGACACATTATAGCCATTGTTGATGGCTGTTTCTACCATGGGAAGGGAATCATCCCATGTACGGGAAGATGCATCGACAACGTGGCGCAGGGCTTCTAAGATCTTTCGATTGTGCCTTTCCACTAAGCCGTTTGCCTGCGGATGGTATGCCACAATGTGTGTATTTTTAATTTTACACATGTTACAGAGTGACTCGAACAGTTTGGAAGTGAAACTAAGGGCGTTATCCGAGATTAGGATGTAAGGAGTGGTATGATTTTGGATGACGCGTTCCACTAGGGCTCTTGCCACAGTTTCCGAGGTCTGGTCTGGAATGGCGGCTACTTCGCTGTAACGCGAGAAGTGGTCCGTAAACACAATGATGTACTGATTTCCCTTTGATGTTTTGGGAAATGGTCCTAGTATATCCATTCCAGTTCTTTGCCAGGGCCTTTGGCATACTGGATATTTATGCATCGGAACTGTGGATGGTACGTTGCCCTTATGTTTTAAACACGACGGACATTCGGCGATGTATTCTTGTACCTTTCTGTTCATCTCGGGAAAGTGGTATCGCTCCAAAAGACTCTTGATGGTGCGATCCGGCCCCATGTGTCCATACAAAGGTGAGTCGTGATAAAGTCCAATGGCTATATCGACGAGATCCTTTGGTATCTCCACGAGGTCGTTTCCATCTTCGTTCCTGAAATGTACGAGCCCATCTTTGAGGTTGTACTGTTCTTTTACCTTCGATGGTTCCTTTTGTTCCAGGCGCGCCCGAAGGTTTTGGGTGTGTTGGTCCTGTTGTTGGGAGTATTGCAGACACTCGTGGTCGAACACAGGAAGAATTCCTATTTTATTCACTTTGGCGTCGGGCTTGAGTCTCGACAATCCGTCTGGAATAACTTGAAGTTTTCCCGGTTTGTATACGATTTTTGTCGCAAAGTCCTGAATCAACAGAGCCCATCCACTCAATCGTCCTTCAAGTAGCTTGTCCTTGAAGAGGTACGTGAGTGGCTTATGATCAGTCTTGATGGTTACATCGTAGCCATAGACGATATTTCGGAATTTTTTCAAAGCCCAATATACCGCTAGGGCCTCTCGGTCCGTAGTGGAATAATTCCGTTGAGGTGCAGAGAGAAGTTGACTGGCATAAGCAATGGGTAATTCCACACCGTCTAAGTCCTGTAACAGGACGGCTCCTAGTCCATAGGAGAAAGCATCTGTGGCTATAATGAAGGGTCTTGTGTAATCAGGATATTGTAAAATGGGATGACAGGTTAGTTTATTAATTAAAGTTTCAAAGGCATGTTGGTGATCGGATTCCCAGTTAAATTTCGAATTTTTCTGGAACAAATTAGTAATGGGGTTAGCAATATTTGAAAATTGGGGGATAAAGTTCCGATAGAATCCGACAAAACAGATAAATGTACGGGCGTCGTTGATGGTTTTGGGTACAGGGTACCTTTCCAGGGCTTCGAGTTTGGCTGGATCAGGTTTAATTCCTGTGGACGAGAGTAGGAATCCTAGGTATACCAGGGATTCTTGTAAAAAATTGCACTTTGCAAGCTTCAGTTTAAGGTGTGCTTTTCTCAAGTGTGATAGCACATTCTGAAGGCGTTGAAAGTGTGTTTTTATGTCCGAACTGTAGACGATAATATCGTCAAGATAAACGAGAGCTTCGACACCTAATAGGTCGGAAAGGACTATATTCATCAACCTAGAGAAATTAGCAGGCCCATTTCGGACTCCGAAAGGTAAAACCTGGAATTCGTAATGGCCTCGGTTAGTGGAGAAAGCAGTCAATGCCTGAGATTCGGGACTGACCTCCATTTGCCAATAACCCGATGCTAAATCGAGGGATGAAAAAAAGTTCGCTTTCTCTACGTTCAGAATTGTTTCCTGCATGTTTGGAATCGGGAAACGGTCTGGGATGGTAATGTTGTTCAGGCGTCTAAAATCTATACAAGGGCGAGATGTTCCGTCCTTTTTGGAGACGAGAATCATAGGAGCGGACCAGGGACTAGCTGAAGGCTGAATGACATCCTGCTCCAACATGTCCTTGATGTGTTCCTCAACAGTGACTAATTGGGAATGTGGAACCCGATAGGGAGGAATGAAAATGGGTTTGGAATTGGGTTCCAACTTGATTTCAAAAGGGACCAAATTAGTTCGGCCCAGAGGATCTCCTTTTAGGGCAATCACATCTCTATTTCTTATCAGGAAATCGAGAAGTGATTCCATTAGTTTGGGATCATGTAAAGCTGGTAACTCCTGAAGGGAGTGCTCCAGACATTCCTTATATTCTTCTTTCAATACTGAAGGATTTAACTCTAAGGAACTGGAAACACGATTTATCCTACTGATGGGGAAATCTGAATCTACTTCTACTGTGGAAACAGTTCCTATTTTCTGATTTGAAGTTAATTCTATAGGACGTTTTCCTTTGTTTAAACAAATAACAGGGATAGCTGAATTCTGACTCTGACTAAGGACTTGGGCAATAAGAACATCTCTTTTGAAATTACTTTTCTCTGTAATCAGAGTACGCTCTGACTCTAATAATTTTCCTTGACTGTCAACTACTTTTGCTAGGAAACAAATCTTCTCATAAGGTGCTACTGTTATATGCTCGGTAGGGCATATGAAAAATTGTGAATCTGACTCTGGTTCAGCGACTAAAATTTGCTGAACTGAAGCTGGCTGACTGGAAACTGGCCGACTGGAAACTGACTGACTGGAAACTGTGTTGATCCAACTGGATTCAACAACTGGAACCGATTACCCTGGGGTCTGATTTCTGGAGCGGTTGTCCCTCTGGATGCAACCGGCTGACTTGAACTGCTAGCAAGTGGAGGGGGTTTCCTATTTCTTTCGGAAATCTGAACTGAACTAATTCTATTAGCATTAAGCTGTCTGTCATTCTCACGGAGATGGTGTGTCCTATTTCGACACTTTACTAACTTTCCGGCCGGGTAAATCTCCCATTGATTCTGGTTAAAAAAATCCATACCTAGTAGGATATCTGTCTGAAAGGTGGCGACTGTGTCTACTATACAACATTTCGCGGGGTATACCGCGTTTCCAACTTCTAAATATAACTCAATTTCTCCGTATGTAGGTATGGGTGTGCCCGTAACTCCTCTGAGTTGGCAGGATGGTGCCTTAAGTTCATATTTGTAATTTGTACTCTCAAGTAATTCATCTACACATTGTTTCTTAATTAACGTCGCGTGTGCTCCTGTATCTAGGAGAGCAGTTAAATCTTGGTTATCGGTGCTACAATTTATTATTAAATCTAGGAGGTCCGCACCTATTATCCTGATGGGGAGTTTGTGTGCGTATCTGGGCTCATTACTGTAATTTAGGAGGGAGGAGGTTGAACTGCCGCCTCCAATGTAGGGTCTAAAAAAGGGCTCGAATGGTCTTCTATGGGAGGACCTGGGTCATATTCTACGGGATCACCATACGCTGGAGGGTGTTCTTGAAAACTGTACTCTGGGGAAAATGATTCCTCCACGGGTACTTCTACGTACCGAACTAGCTGACCTTGCTGGTTGTACTGAGGTTTGTACATGGGGTAAGAGTGTGGTTGACCCTGTGGTCGTAATCTATTGGGTTGGTGGTTCGACTGAGGCTGGGAATGGACTGGTTTCTGGGGATTGGATGACTTTTGGGATACGTTTAGGGAACGTGGGTGGTTTGGTTTCTGAAAGTGGGGTCTATACCCTGCAGGGGCTTTATCAGCACACTTTTGGCGATCGCCACGGCGATGACCATGTTCGTGATAGTGGGAGCAATAAGAGGGATAATTGCACTGACTTATCATCTGCCCAAAGCTATCGCAGTTAAAACACTGTGGAGGAGAGCGTGTATTCTGGGTTTGGGGGGGCTTGTTTCTGGGGTGGTGTTCCCTGCATTGGCCTCGATTTATAGGGTTGTTGTTGTTGCTGTTGGTGTTGTGGCTGCTGCTGCTGAATGTAATGTACAGGGGTTTCTCTACTCTTTCGGTAGTTCTGGTTTGCTAAATCGGGGTAATGTTCCCGTGTTTTGTTTATGGCTACACTTACAGGTTTGTCAACATTTAAAAACTCCTGAAACTTTTTGGTAAATAGTTGTTGCTACTATTAGATTTCTTTGTTTCGAAGTGAAAGTTATGCCACATGCATTTCCTGCGGCACGGAGGGCTTCTCCTACAAGTTTATGTGTTCGTGTAATAAAATTGTTTAAATCTTCGTGTTCCTCTTTCTTCCATTTAGCTTGGAAGACTGCTTCTAACGTGGCTAAGGGTTGTGCAAGTGTTATTTCTTTAAAAAATTCAAATAAGTTTTGTTTAAAATCGTCCCACGTTGTAGCTTCGCTAATTGATGGGGCGTAGGTGACTGTGTCATGAGCATTAGGGTGGATCGATTTTACATTTCTTTCGATTTCTATATTCTAATAGAGACAAAAACTTGCGCATGCATGAGAAACTAGCCTCTGCAAAATCTTAGCTTAATAGGTAATCATCTTCTGCCCCCGGCAGAGCGATGAAAATCATATTTTAGTAGTCAAAAACGTATTTTTCTTCTAATTTTTAAAATATTTCAATATGCATCAAAATTATTCCTAATAACTCTAAAGTCGATGAAAAAGACCTCATATGATCGTTTTTCCAAGCGCGTTGTCCTACGTTAATGTCTTTTGCCCCCGGCAACAACGTCAAATGTTGAAAAAATAGGTAATTTATATACATATTTTCAGATCGGCTCTTTGTCTTAAATAATGCATTTATATATTTCCCATAGCATTTATATCATTGCTTAGGCATGAAATAACACACGCAAAATTTTATGACTCTAGAGTAATATCTTCTGTCCCCGAGAAAAGTCTAAATGTGGATTATAATTACGTTAATGCGATGTTATAAGTACGATAAGTACTAAGTACAGCTCCTCGCTTGCTAATTTTATAAAATTAGGAACCCAGAACTCACCACGAGGAGGTGGCTGTACGTTGAGTTCCACCCTATCCAGCCCCAACCACCCTTCCTTTGGCTGCATGTCGATTTGCATACGGTAATCTTTCTTAGAATCAAATCGTGGAATTTTTGTTCGGGAGTGAAGACGGGAGCGGATGAATCCGTCCCTCTCTTCTATTCCACTTACACTGGCAGAAGCTTCGGTTACTAATTTGATGAGTCTCTCGACCGCTTCATTATGACAAGGGAATAGTGGGATCAGTCCATCAGGCTGGTCTCCCGTCTCAACAAACTCTTTTATTCGGGTATCAGGTATTGTTTTTGTAACGGGGGGTTCGGTCACCTCAGCCGTTTGCCAGTTGATCATTTCGTAATAGTTTTGACTATCGTAGAGCAGCTCAGGCATGGCGAAGGCTCGAATTTCCCCCGCTGGTGATTGTTTTGATCGTGCTTTTAATATTCTTCTCCATCCCAATTTTCTTATGTGTTGCTCATCGGCATGTAGCATGGAGATCAAAATATTTTCTGGGTGAGCAAAGAAAGAATTTCTACGGAGGACTTTGTTGGCGATTGTCTTAGATCTTTGAGGCATGGTCTGAGAGAGACGCATCATTTCGAAAAAATGTTTTGCGCCCTCAGTGAAACTGGAGTTTTTCTTTATCTTAAACCAAATTGGTGCGTAAACTGTCATAATAAATCGCACAATTTCGTTGAAGGTGCTGGAGGGTTCACTGGTTGAAACATAGAGGCGCAGAAATCTATTTGCTGTTGTCAGCCACCTGGAATGCGCCATCTTACCTGGATTTCGAGCCGCGAGAGCTGAAGAGCAGCTACCGCTCGACACTGCTCTGTAGATGCCTAACAAATATTTTTGGTCAGTGCTCAACTCGGCATCATCTATGTCAATGTCGGGAGATGGAATGGCATCGAATTCTGTAATTGGAAGTTTTTCGCAGTCGTTCAGTTGTTTTCCAACTGGTCCAGTAAAGCCCATTGGCCCAATTGTTTTGCCGTCCAAGTCTTGAATGAGGTGTCGCAGTGATAATTCATTACCGTGTAATAGGCATATGATCCACTGAACTGGCCTTTGTAGTTTCATTTCAATCATACGCCAGTACGCAGTGCGTACTGGCGCGTCAGTGGCAGCTGCTGCTGCAGCACTCACCAGAGATGACCTTTAAACCCTAGCCTAGAGTCATAAATTTTGCGTGTGTGTTATTTCATGCCTAAGCAACGATATAAATGCTATGGGAAATATATAAATGCATTATTTAAGACAAAGAGCCGATCTGAAAATATGTATATAAATTACCTATTTTTTCAACATTTGACGTTGTTGCCGGGGGCAAAAGATATTAACGTAGGACAACGCGCTTGGAAAAACGATCATATGAGGTCTTTTTCATCGACTTTATAGTTATTAGGAATAATTTTGATGCATATTGAAATATTTTAAAAATCATAAGAAAAATACGTTTTTGACTACTAAAATATGATTTTCATCGCTCTGCCGGGGGCAGAAGATGATTACCTATTAAGCTAAGATTTTGCAGAGGCTATTTTCTCATGCATGCGCAAGTTTTTGTCTCTATTAGAATATGGAAATCGAAAATAATGTAAAATCGATCCACCCTAATGAGCATTCCCTTCTTTAGGGTCGATAAATCTTTTTGCTTCCCTAATTTTTATATCATCATCGGTGATGGTTTCGCGTAAGAAATGTTGCTCTAAAGATTCAATCCAAGGTCTTACGCGTGGTTCAACAAAGTGATTATCTATGGTCCCCTTAAAAATTAAAACAGTATGGGGAAGGTTTACTAGTCTGCCTAAGTTAATGTATGCTGGGGCGGGGGTTTGAAACTGAGACATATTGGCTTGTTCTGGATCTGAAGTTTGTGTGTTTGGGAGTATGTTTGAAGGGCGCGGGGTAGGTGGAAAAATGGGTGTAGGTAAATCTTCGATGTCAGAAAGCGCACCGTCTGAATCGCTCATATGTGAAGGTACTTATTAATGTGTTCTAATTAGGTCTGCTTGACCGATCTTAATTTATGGAATGATCACTTAAGGGGTTTTCCTAACTACACTATCTAAAAAAATAAATGCACAACAATTTGTCTAACTAGGGAAAAATTTGAAAAGATTGCAAACAAAATAATAATAAAAAAAAATGTAAACAAGATTATCCTGGTACTATGCTTGGTACATTAAATAAAATTATACTATACTAACTATAATAGTGAAAATAACTCTGTGACAATTAACTTCTGTGATAATTACTGTTTCAAAAAAAATGTATCACTGGTGTATGGAATGTTCACTGTGTTTTTTGTTACTTCTGCCTCAATACTAAATATTAACTGTTAATAATACTGACTTTTCAAATGTTTAGAGATTATTTAAAAAAGAGTTTTGTACTTAACAAGATTCCTACGGCGAAATCCTTAGAGACGTGTTCTTGGATGAAAACTAGGCGTGGAGAACTTGGAGTCGTGACGCACCGGTTCAAGGGTGGATGTGACGAACTAGAAGTCGTGACACGCCGGTCAACTGGGTGTTGGTTCTGGTTCCAGGGTCTGGAAGACTGGAAGAATCCTGGATGCAGAAGTTGTCAGTTGTGAAGATCCTGGTTAAAGGGTCGCCAGTTGTTAACCCCTCCGTCTATGGCCCGGGTTGGTTCGAAGTCGACGGGGGTTCTAGTTAGGTGGCAGCAACGGATGTGTGACTTGCAGTAGTTTTCTTTTATATTACTCTCCGAGTTCTTCTATAGTGGCTCGGAGGACTCTCATAGACTTACTAAAAAGGCTGAAGGTTCCGGACTCTTCTCATAGTGTATTCGGAAAGTTTAATGACTAAGTTCTTCTGAAGAGAGCAAGGCTCGAAGGATAAGATAAAAACTATCTTTTACTGTAATTTACTGCTAAAATGTACAGGTAGTGCTCAGCCTCTGATTAGCTTCTGAATGACAATGGAAGATTTTTTACTGGGGTTTATATACCCAAAAACTGCTAACATCATTATTATTAAATGTTAAAAAGGCTGTATTATTTTTGCACAATATTCGAAATAAAGTAAATTTTCAGCTGTGGTAAGGTTTGAACGAGTAAACAAAATATTTGAAGACGAAACCATATTTTTATCTTAAACCGCGACTTTTCAGATCTGATGTTATCATGATCTGCCAGTTAACTAAAAGTGAATCGGACTATGCATCTTTACACTAAAATATGCATATGAGTAAATTTTAAGGTTAAGATGTACAATTTAATGCTTAGGCAAGACAGATCTCATCTTTTATAACGAAAGAGAATGTATACAAAATATGAACATTGCAAAGCTTCAGCAGGATTCCTTGTTAAGCGAAATCTAAAAAAATGATTATGGGATTTTAAAAAAACAACAGGTCACCAATTATTTGGCAAAGTGGAAAGCAAATCAAAAATTTTATCCAAACTCGCGTTGGGCGATTTTGGTCCTTATGTAAAAATGAATACACACACGTAAATACATATGATTATAGGCATTATATAAAGTTAAATATATAAGAATATACAGGATTATATAAATACATGAACCATATAACACATGAATTTTTAAAATGGATACTTTTTCTTAAAATGGATACAAGAACTATAGAAATGAATACAAGAATTACATGAAGAATAAGATAGTATAGGAATATGGGAATTATTTATGGTTCATTTTTACATATATATGTATGTAAAGAACGACGCTTGTATAGAAGAACGTTCTGCACAAGATGAGGAGGGAGAACGAACAAATGAAAAATGAGGTAACCACCCGGGAATCGAACCCGGGATCTTCCGATTGCCGGTGGTGTAGTGGATAGCATATCTGACCGGCAATCGGAAGATCCCCGGTTCGATTCCCGGGTGGTTACCTCATTTTTCATTTGTTCGTTCTCCCTCCTCATCTTGTGCAGAACGTTCTTCTATACAAGCGTCGTTCTTTACACTAATTATACTGTGTTGTTTGCAGTTAAAATATATATATATATATATATATATACATACTGAATAAATATAATACATATGAATTAATACTTAATATATATGAATTAATAATTAATATATATGAATTAATTCTTATATGAGATACTATTCCTAAGCTCTTGAAGTTTGAACGAACTTAAAACCGTCCTCCAACAAATTTAAACTTGAAATGATGCTTGAGTAAATGATTTGTCTGATTCACAAACAGTATTATACAAGAAATCGAACAATTGCTTCATCCTCTGAAAAGTGGGCAGAATCAATCTGGCATGACTGCCGCGAACTCTAAAAATTAAGTGAGTAGAAAATGATTAGCTAATTAATTAATTGAAAATGTGAAAATCATAGCGACCTCTTATTATGTACTGAATTGACAGATATTTTGCACAAAATTACTTCAGATCTAAAAGAATAAGAGCAGCCATGTGGGGAGCATTTCCAACTATTTTGAAATTTTAGCCCAAATTTTGGACCACCGAAATAGACACACTGCGTCAGGAGGAAAGGTGGAATGAGTAAGATTGTTCCAGAGTTGTCCAGTTGAGTAGATGAAAGATTGAAAATACCGATTAACCCTTGCATTAGATAGTTGTACAGAAAAGGAATGAGAAAGTGTAGAAAGTCTGGTACTGCGTGCTCTCCTTAAAGGATGAGGTATACAGTTAGAGAGTTCAGAAGAGCAATGAATTGATGAGACGAAAAGCCTTTGATTCCACCCGGTCAAGTCCGGCTGTGTGGGTTGAGCCACCCCATACATGAGAAGCATACTCCATACACGGGCGAGCAAGACCCCTGGACAGAGACAGCAACTGAGTGGGGGTTAAGAAACCGCGGAGGCTGTACAGCACACCTAACCTCTTTGAAGCTGTTTTACAAAGTGAGTGTATGTGATTTTTCCAGGAAAGATCGCGAGAAAACGAAACGCCAAGAATGTTAAGAGAAGAGGAAGGATTCAGTTGTGTGTTGTTGAAAGTAAACGGATAGTTGTATAGAAGATTGTGATGAGTAGGCAGATGAAGGAACTGGGTTTTGAGGCATTGAAAGCCACAAGGTTTTCTCTCAACCAATCAGATATAGTAGAAAGGGCAGAGGTCAGGTGTCCCATAGCCGTCCTACGCGAATCATGAAGTGTCTGCTGTGAGGGACGCTTTGGGAAACGGATGAAGAAGTGAAGAGTGGAATCATTGGCATAGGATTGAATAGGACAGGAAGTGCGAGTTAAAAGATCATTGGTAAATAAAAGGGAAAGAGTGTGTTCCTCTCCTGTTCTTTAGGAGAAGAACAGTAGACATCTACAACTGCAGCTATAGAATGACCAGAAAGGAAATTACAGATGAAGGCACAGATATGTGTGTTATATTAAAAACGAATCCCCATTTGTCTTTTTTATTGCGGCTTATCGCCGAACCTACGACTCGGGGGACGCTATACCGGCCGGGGCTAGGGACTCTCCAGCGTGCCTATCCATAGGCTAAAAGATAGGTGAAAAAATTTTCACCCACACTATTAGCCCAAAACTGGAATCATAGGCGAATCCCCGAGGTGAAACAGTCGGACACGTGTCAAAACTCCACCTCCATCATCGGTAGGGGACGGGGGAACATCTTAGCCCCGCGCCCCCCCCCCCATAATTTCCTTGAAATTCTATGCTCGGGTGAACTAACCGGCTGCTTTCTGAGAGGCACATAGGTCCAATACCTATAGACCACTCGAAAAATCAGTTTTAGTCTACACGGCGGACAACTGTACCTTATGTTTGGCGAACTTGGTTTGTTTATCATCGAATTTACGATACGAGATGGTGAATTCTGCTGTTTTCTTTCGACCAACAGTACGTTTTAGACTGCCTTTCATATTTCTATAGGTCTGGCAGTGATCCGACTTTTCCGGCACCGCTCCGCTTCGACAGTGGCACTCACCCTTGGTTCAGCAAGCTCCAGGGAGGACTGCTCCGGTTCCGCTTTTACTCTGTCTTTGCTCCAGATCTGGACCTGAATTTTATATATATATATATACACTGTATATATATAATATTATAATACAGAACGGAGTGTTCCCAGAAAACAGACATTTTAGGATAAAAAGGATCAACGCCTGTGTCAACATTATGATATATCTTCATAATGTTGACGTGTGCGTTGATCATCTTCATCATAAATTTTTTTACTGCATTAAGGAAAGGCCAAGGGCGAGCGCCGTAAAAATGACCCCGCCCATATAAGAGGAGAGAACCAAAATCAAAGTCTTGGGTCTTCGAGATGCCTGGACACTCCACGTTTGAAAGATTGGCTTGGACTTCATAAACAGACGGAAAGATGGATTGAGGAAGTTTGTTTCAGAGTTGACCGGTTGAGTAGATGAAAGATTGAAAATACCGATTGATGAAAGTCTGGTAATGCAAACACTCCTTAAAGGAGGAAGCATAAAGTTATAGAGCTTAGAAGAGAAGTGTCCCTTATAATAGAGATAGTAAAGAGAGAGTGTGTGGCAACATTGCGACAAAGCGAGAAGGATTGAAGACAGTCAGTAAGAGCCGGAAAAATGATGAGGTGAAAAGCCTTTGATTCCAGCCCGTCAAGTAGAGCTCAGGAGCGTGTTTAGCTACCGCGGGGCCCAGGGCACCAGATAAGTTGCAGGGCCCATTGGTTCCGTGAACACACATGGAAACCATAACAATATATGAATATAAATGCATACTACAACGAGAAATAAGAGGACGAAGCGATCGTACATGTTTATTAACAAGCGTTTCGGAAATTTTAATTTTCCATCATCAGTGCTAAAATTAAAAAAGCAGATAAAAAAAATAAATATAATGAAAGGAAACTTATAAAATATATTTAAATAAACGTGTGATATTAATGGTGTTTATATTCAAGTAATTAAAACTAAAAATAAAATAATATAAAATACAGAAGAGTGATCAATCGTCAAATATAAAGTAAAAAGCGAACAAAACTGAAAGGAGTTTAACCAGGTTGTTATTGTCGGAAAAGGACTAATTAAGCAGAGGCTTGGGAATGATTGGTTGTTGGAATGGATCCATATTAGAAGAGTTGGAGTCAGACGGAGCGATGGTGGATTTCTTCTCAGTGGAATGATATGACAGTTTATTTGCCTATGTTTAGGTTAAAGGCAGAACTATAGTCGTTGAGAGTTGGCTTAATACTGAGGATGTATAGACACTCCAAAATGTGGAGGTCGGTTAGATGGTTGGTTGTGTTAATGATTTTGAAATTGGAGGGAAGTAGTGGGTGGTTGTAAAGGTGGCAGTGATCTCTTATTACTGATTCAGAGGGTTTATTTAAGGGCTGGGATGTTCTGGTAGAAATTCCACGATGCTCGTCCACTCTTGTTTGATATTGGCGAATGGTGCTGCCAATATAGTTCGCTTTGCAGCGAACACAGTTGAAAACGTAGATGGTGGACGAAGCAAGGGGCTGAGGTGTTTTTTCTTTGTGGTTGAGGTATGATTCGATGCTATTATTGTTGGTGAAAACGAATTGAAAGTTAATTTGGGGGTAAAGAGGGGTGAGTAGGAGGCGGAGTTCTGAAAGTATTTTGTGGCTGATATGATCGTAATAGAGAAATGAAAAGTATTGCACGTCTTTTTTAACGGTGGGAACTTTAAGGGGGGGGTTACCAATATGTAGCGATCGTCCTTTTAGGGTTAAGAAAATTTCTGGTTAAATATTGTAGTAGATCTTTTGGGAAGGAGTTGGTGATGCCGAAATTATGAATGAATTCTATTTCGTTATGGAGGGATAAGTACGAAGAGCAAAGATGATAAGCGCGGTGGATTAAAATTTTTAAGCTGTTTATTTTATATGGGGAAGAGGTGTGGCTTAGGTAATTAGTACCTAGGCCTGTGTATGTGGGTTTTCGATATATGGAGGTGCTGAATTTGTTGTTGTTGTTTGTTAGCCGATCAGCCCACCCTGATCTAGCAAGCTGGCGGCACGCAGATAACCGATCGCCCTCTCCGGAGTGCACCAGAGGTTTAGCGCACTAGTGAAGTTGTGTTGTGTTCGTTGTTGTGCTAGAGCGGTACAGTCTGTCATAATGTGTTCAATTGTTTGTGGTGTGTCCTGGCACAGGTGGCAGGTGTCGTTTGTGGAGTTCTCTAGTCTGTGTTTATATGTCTGTAAGTTGAGGTAATGTCCACATCGGAATCGTGCTAAGTTAACTCGATCCGATCTGCTCAGGCTGGTTTCTGACCTGTCAGTGAGTGGCGGCTTCGCACCTAGGACCGCATTCGGACCGAGTCGTGTCAGTGCTTTGTGGGTTAGGTGTGTGTGTGTGTGTGTGTGTGTGTGTGTGTGTGTGTGTGTATGTGTTTTCTGTACTGTGTGATGTCTGTGGGGCGTGGTATGGAATAGAGTATTTCATTATAATGTCTCTCTGGTGTTACCTTAATGATGCGAGGTGTTGGTGCATGATTGTACATGTAGTGGCAAGGGTGTTGTGGGTTAGTTGTCGCTGCTGCCATGAATTGTGTTCCCCTCATGACTAAATGTTCCCTAACTTTCAGGGAACGTGTTAAGTCTTGACGTACATTTGTTTAATGTCCTGAATGTGGTTTGCAAAAGATAATGATGTGAGTGTGTGGAATGTTGGTGTTGTTTAGTGTAATCTGTGGAGTTATCTGGTGTTCTTTTGTGTTGCTTGTTAACAAGGTGATGGTTGATTTTGTGGGCGCTACTTTGAGTCCATTGTTGTGAGCCAGTCTTGTATACTGTTTATGTATGTTTGTATGTTATTTGTAGCGGTGTCGATGTTGTTGTGGGTGGATGTTAGAGTGATGTCATCTGCATATAATGATAAGGTAAGCTTGTTATCTTGGGTGTTGGAATGTCATGCATGTGTAAGTTGAATAGTGTTGGTGAGAGGACAGAGCCTTGAGGGACCCCGTTCGGAAAAACTTGTTTTTGGATGACTTGCCATTAAATGTGACATGTGAGTATCTTCCTGAAAGAGTTGCTCAGCCACCTTTTGGTGTTATTGTGCATGTTTGTGTTGAGTATTTTGTTTATGAGAGGGAATCGTGGGATAGCATCAAATGTTTTACTAATGTCTATTGTTGATAATAGTGTACGTTGAGCTGGTCGTCTGGAGTTGATGCCATCCATGATGTGCTGCGTGAGGTTAGTGAGTAATGTCATGGTTGAGTGGTGAGGTCTGAATCCATGTTGAGTTGTTTAGCCGATCAGCCCACCCTGATCGAGCAAGCCGGCGGCACGCAGGTAACCGATCGCCCTCTTCGGAGTGGACCAGAGGTTCAGCGCACTAGTGATGTTGTGTTGTGTTCGTTGTTGTGCTAAAGCGGTACAGTCTGTCATAATGTGTTCAATTGTTTGTGGTGTGTCCTGGCACAGGTGGCAGGTGTCGTCTATGGAGTCGTCTAGTCTGTATTTATATGTCCGTAAGTTAGGGTGATGTCCACATCGGAACCGTGCTAAGTTAACTCGATCCGATCTGCTCAGGCTGATCTCTGACCTGTTAATGGGTGGCGGCTTCGCACCTAGGACCGCATTCGGACAGAGTCGTGTCAGTGCTTTGTGGGTTAGGTGTGTGTGTATGTGTTTTCTGTACTGTGTGATGTCTGTGGGGCGTGGTATGGAATGGAGTATTTGGTTATAATGCCTCTCTGGTGTTACCTTAATGGTGCGAGGTGTCGGTGCATGATTGTACATGTAGTGGCAAGGGTGTTATGGGTTAGTTGTCGCTGATGCCATGAATTGTGTTCCCCTCATGTCTAAATGTTCCCTAACTTTCAGTATTTTTGTTTCTGTGTGCAGGTGTTCTATTGGTGTTGTTTGAGTGCATCCTGTAATGATACGAAGTGCGTTGTTTTGTATTGTCTGTAAGGTGTTTATGTGTGTGTTTGAGATAATGGGTGCCCAGCATGGGCTAACATAGTCCATAACTGAGCAAATATATTGTTTATATATGAGTGATGTTGTTTCCTGCTGGTGTCCAAAGTTTGTGCCTGTTAGTACCCTAAGCGTGTTAAGTCTTGACGTACATTTGTTTTTAATGTCCTGAATGTGGTTTGCAAAAGATAATGATGTGTTGTATGTGACCCCAAGTATTTTGGTCCTGTGAGTGTGTGGAATGTTGATGTTGTTTAGTGTAAGCTGTGGAATTACCTGGTGTTCTTTCGTGTTGCTTGTAAGCAAGGTGATGGTTGATTTCGTGGGCGCTACTTTGAGTCTATTGTGTGTGAGCCAGTTTTGTATACTGTTTATGTATGTTTGTAGGTTATTTGTAGCGGTGTCGATGTTGTTGTGGGTGGATGTTAGAGTGATGTCATCTGCATATGATGATAAGGTAAGCTTGTTATCTATGGGTGTTGGAATGTCATGCATGTATAAGTTGGAGAGTGTTGGTGAGAGAACAGAGCCTTGAGGGACCCCGTTCGGAAAAAGCTTGTTTTTGGATGAATTGCCATTAAATGTGACATGTGAGTATCTTCCTGAAAGATGTTGAGTAGGCGATAGTAGTATGTGTGGGTTGCTGATTTGTAAGATTAGTCTTTCTGTTACTTTGGAAGGTGTGCATAGTAAAGTAATGGGCCTATAGGATGCTGGTTCTGTTGGATTTTTGTTTGGTTTGAGTAGTGTAATAATTTTACCTTGTTTCCATATGTCAGGAATAATACAATGTTGGTATGAATATGTGCTGATATTTGTGAGAGCTAGTATTCCCTGTGGGCCCAAGTGTTTAAGGTGTATGTTAGATATGTTGTCTGGTCCAGTAGCCTTCGAATTGTTAATGTTTTTGATGATCTTGGTGGTCTAGTCTGTATTGAAGGGTGTAATGGTCGTGTCGAGTCTGTAAGTTTTCTTGTGTGTGGCTGTTTGTCTGTCTGCATGTTTCTGGTTGTTGTCTCTGTTTAAGTGACTTATTTTTGCGTAGTGATTAACTAGAATGTTAGCTTGTTGTGTATATGTTGGGATATTATTTTAGCTGCCACAGATAGCCGTGTGTGAGGTGTGAATGCCGCTGTTAAAGTGGGTAATGATGTTTCTTGTCTTGTATAGCCTGGATGTTTCTGTGGAGTGGTTTAGTGTTGTTGCTGAATTTGTTGTTTTTGTTATTGTTATGTTTAGGAACGGTAGGGTGTTATTAGATTCGTCGTCTTTGGTGAACTTAATGTTTTTGTGTTGGGAATTAAGATAGTTAAGAAAAAGGGAGGCGTGGTTGGCATTGTGGAAAAGGAGAAAGGTGTCGTCAACGTATCTTTTATATAGGTGTGGTTTATAATGGGTGGGGCAATGGAGTAGCCAGTTATTTTCATGGTGACTGGGAAAAATGTTGGCCAAAGTGGCACTTAAGGGAGATCCCATAGCTAGTGATTCGGTTTGATGATAAAGTCATTGATTGAAAAAGAAATAGGTGTCTGAAGTGGCAAGCGTTAGCAGTTTGGTGAATTCTTGTTTTGTTAAATTAAGGACTGTGTTCAGATTGTTGGCAAATACAGTATGTTGTTAATACAAATGTCGATGGCTTCTTTAATTGGAACGTTATTATTTATGGTCACTATTTCTTTAGCGAATTCATAGGAATTGGTAACAGAATATTCGTTTTGGGTTAGGGGGGTTAAGTTGGGGGGGCCTTTTCCGAAATTTGGACTGTTTCCTATTTTTTTGAAAATAGGATATTTAATGTAGATTTTTACGCTGATTTAAAAAATGTAAGTCTTGTTTCGGAGAATTATTATTTTAAAAGTTACACGGTGTTCTAGTTTACGTATATATATATTTTTGCTACCCACACGAAGGGTAGAAAAAATAACTGAATGCCCGGTTAGGTTAATTGAATGCCCGGTTAGGTCAACTGTACGCCCTTGACGATTGGTTAGGTTTAGTGGTGATATTTTCTTTAGGCATCTTTAGGCCTCTTCTCTTTGGCACTTCGGGCGAGACTCGGAGTTGCCAAATGGCAGTTAACTTGTTAGAAAAATTCTGCGCCAATGTAAATATATAAAAGGCAATAACACTGTACGTTATATGTAAGAAATAGTGTTGAAACTTGAAAGGATAATCAAGTAAGGAAAATAAAAAACACATGGAGGAAAATCAGTGTAAAGTGTAAAAACAGCAATTCATCAGCAGGATCAGCTATTATCTATATGTAAAAATAAAAGTGCAATAATAATGTTATTTTTCCAACCATTTTCAGTTTTTTCTTGATGTGTTTCCACTTTCCAAAAACCTATATCTAATGACACAAAATCTGATCTAATTTTATATAATAAGCAGTCTCTTCTCTAGAGTGTGGGGCCTATTAAAACGCGGGGCCCAGGGCACGTGCCCTAAGTGCCCTGCCATTAACATGCCCCTGGTAGAGCTGTGTGAGTCAAACACTCGACACATAAGAAAGTACTCCATACAGGGACGTACAAGACCCCTGTACAAAGACAGCAACTGAGTAGGGGTAAAAAACTGCGGAGCCAGTACAGCACACCTAGCCTCTTAGAAAGACAGTATATGTGATCTTTCCAGGAAAGATCACGAGAAAAGGAAACACCGAGAATGTTAAGGGAGGAGTAAGGATTGAGCTGTGTATTGTTGAAGATAAGGGGATAGTCGTACAGAAGATTGTGACGAGTAGACAGATGAAAGAATTGAGTTTTTGAGGCATTGAAAGTCACATGGCTTTTTGTGCCCCAATCAGAGATAGTAGAAAGATCAGAGTTCAGGTACCGAAATCCCGAAAGGAGGATGACCAAGAGTCAGAGAGATGTGCAAGAAGATCGCCAGTAGAGCGTTCCTTCCGGAGCCCATACTGATAATCTGAAAGAAGCTTGTGAGTAGAAAAGTGCTTAAGAATCTTCCTATTAAGGATACATTAAAAAATTTAGAAAGGCAAGAAACGAAGGTAATTGGACGATAGTTGGAGGGTTGAGAGCTGTCATCCTTCTTTGGTTACAGGCTGAATGAAAGCGAATTTGCAGGAATAAGGAAAAGTGCCAGATGAAAGACAAAGACGAAGGAGTTTGCCTAGGCAGGGTGTCAGTACAGAAGCACAGTTCTTGAGAACAACCCGAGGGACACATCAGGACCGTACGCTAGGGTGGATCGATTTTACATTTTTTTCGATTTCTATATTCTAATAGAGACAAAAACTTGCGCATGCATGAGAAAAGAGCCTCTGCAAAATCTTAGCTTAATAGGTAATCATCTTCTGCCCCCGGCAGAGCGATGAAAATCATATTTTAGTAGTCAAAAACGTATTTTTCTTCTAATTTTTAAAATATTTCAATATGCATCAAAATTATTCCTAATAACTATAAAGTCGATGAAAAAGACCTCATATGATCGTTTTTCCAAGCGCGTTGTCCTACGTTAATATCTTTTGCCCCCGGCAACAACGTCAAATGTTGAAAAAATAGGTAATTTATATACATATTTTCAGATCGGCTCTTTGTCTTAAATAATGCATTTATATATTTCCCATAGCATTTATATCATTGCTTAGGCATGAAATAACACACGCAAAATTTTATGACTCTAGAGTAATATCTTCTGTCCCCGAGAAAAGTCTAAATGTGGATTATAATTACGTTAATGCGATGTCATAAGTACGATAAGTACTAAGTACAGCTCGTCGCTTGCTAATTTTATAAAATTAGCAACCCAGAACTCACCACGAGGAGGTGGCTGTACGTTGAGTTCCACCCTATCCAGCCCCAACCACCCTTCCTTTGGCTGCATGTCGATTTGCATACGGTAATCTTTCTTAGAATCAAATCGTGGAATTTTTGTTCGGGAGTGAAGACGGGAGCGGATGAATCCGTCCCTCTCTTCTATTCCACTTACACTGGCAGAAGCTTCGGTTACTAATTTGATGAGTCTCTCGACCGCTTCATTATGACAAGGGAATAGTGGGATCAGTCCATCAGGCTGGTCTCCCGTCTCAACAAACTCTTTTATTCAGGTATCAGGTATTGTTTTTGTAACGGGGGTTCGGTCACCTCAGCCGTTTGCCAGTTGATCATTTCGTAATAGTTTTGACTATCGTAGAGCAGCTCAGGCATGGCGAAGGCTCGAATTTCCCCCGCTGGTGATTGTTTTGATCGTGCTTTTAATATTCTTCTCCATCCCAATTCTCTTATGTGTTGCTCATCGGCATGTAGCATGGAGATCAAAATATTTTCTGGGTGAGCAAAGAAAGAATTTCTACGGAGGACTTTGTTGGCGATTGTCTTAGATCTTTGAGGCATGGTCTGAGAGAGACGCATCATTTCGAAAAAATGTTTTGCGCCCTCAGTGAAACTGGAGTTTTTCTTTATCTTAAACCAAATTGGTGCGTAAACTGTCATAATGAATCGCACAATTTCGTTGAAGGTGCTGGAGGGTTCACTGGTTGAAACATAGAGGCGCAGAAATCTATTTGCTGTTGTCAGCCACCTGGAATGCGCCATCTTACCTGGATTTCGAGCCGCGAGAGCTGAAGAGCAGCTACCGCTCGACACTGCTCTGTAGATACCTAACAAATATTTTGGTCAGTGCTCAACTCGGCATCATCTATGTCAATGTCGGGAGATGGAATGGCATCGAATTCTGTAATTGGAAGTTTTTCGCAGTCGTTCAGTTGTTTTCCAACTGGTCCAGTAAAGCCCATTGGCCCAATTGTTTTGCCGTCCAAGTCTTGAATGAGGTGTCGCAGTGATAATTCATTACCGTGTAATAGGCATATGATCCACTGAACTGGCCTTTGTAGTTTCATTTCAATCATACGCCAGTACGCAGTGCGTACTGGCGCGTCAGTGGCAGCTGCTGCTGGCAGCACTCACCAGAGATGACCTTTAAACCCTAGCCTAGAGTCATAAAATTTTGCGTGTGTTATTTCATGCCTAAGCAACGATATAAATGCTATGGGAAATATATAAATGCATTATTTAAGACAAAGAGCCGATCTGAAAATATGTATATAAATTACCTATTTTTTCAACATTTGACGTTGTTGCCGGGGGCAAAAGATACTAACGTAGGACAACGCGCTTGGAAAAACGATCATATGAGGTCTTTTTCATCGACTTTATAGTTATTAGGAATAATTTTGATGCATATTGAAATATTTTAAAAATTATAAGAAAAATACGTTTTTGACTACTAAAATATGATTTTCATCGCTCTGCCGGGGGCAGAAGATGATTACCTATTAAGCTAAGATTTTGCAGAGGCTATTTTCTCATGCATGCGCAAGTTTTTGTCTCTATTAGAATATGGAAATCGAAAATAATGTAAAATCGATCCACCCTACCGTAGATTTCAGACATAATTAAGTAGGAAGGAGGAGATGGAGAAACAGCACCAGGATCGTCCAGGGTTGAGTTGGGGGCGAAAGTTTAAGATAAGAATTCAGCTTTATTGGGAGAAGAGACTGCAATTGAGCCGTCAGAATGGAAAAGAGTAGGGAAATAAGAGATAAAGTTATTGAAGAGTTTTATAGCTAGGTGCCACAAAGAACGAGAAGAATTAGAATTGAATATGTTTTCACATTTCTTTCTGATGAAGGAATTTATGTTGGATCGAAGAACAGATTTTGCACGATTCCGTGCTTAGTGAGAGTCAGGAGTTGGATGGCACGTTAGTAGTATAGCCGAAAAAGGGGAGAGTGCAAGAATGTTGCAGGTTATTATGTAATGTTGCAAAGGGGGTGGGGGTTGTTGCAAAAGGGGGAGGGGTTTGTTGCAAAGGGGGAGGGGTCGTTGCAAGGGAGTGGGGGGTGTTGCAAAGGGGGGGGAACTTGGAGGCGGCGTTATCCCCCAAGAGAAAGAAGGAGGAGAGAAAGGAGGAGAGATGTTCACCTGGCAGGAGCCAAGTGCACATTAAGACTTCAGCCGAGTAGGCGTTGTTTTATAGGCTCCTAATCAGCCAGTTGGCGTAAATGGCTTGAGTTGCCAGATACCGCGATACCATTGTATACATTATTATAGACTCCTAATCAGCCAGTTGGCTGTAAATGGCTTGAGTTGTCAGATACCTCTTTTTAGCAGTACCATTGTATACATTATTATATACGCCTAATCAGCCAGTTGGCTGTAAATGGCTTGAGTTGCCAGATACCTCATTTAGCAGTATTATTGTATACATTATTATATACGCCTAATCAGCCAGTTGGCTTAGAAGGCTTAAATGTTGCCAGATACCGCAATACCACTGTATACATTATTATATTTCGAATACCGGTAGTAGAAGGCATAACAATTAAGTAAAACAACATTGCATCATTCTTTTTATTATAAATATATAGAAAATAAATATACATTTGAGGGATATGCATATAACAGTACAGGAAATATATACACAATTATGGATATATATAAATAAAATATACATTTCAAATAAATATACACTTCAATAGAAATATGTACATAACAGTACAGGAGAAATATACACACACACACACACACACACACACACACAATTATGGAGATATATTTATAAAATAAATATACTTTTCAAATAGAAATAAATATACATTTCAATAGAAATATGCGTATAATCAGTACAGGAGAAATGTCAAGCAAAATATAAATACAATTCACTTTTTTTCAAAATACTAAACTCGGTCTTAATCGAGTTTACAATTACATCACTATTGCTCTGCATTACGCAGTATATGCGGCTTAATAATATTTCACCGCTTAAAGTATAGGGAAACCTGTATTCGATATGAAGGGCTTTCATATCGTTCAGTACTATTTTTTTTCCCACTTTACAACCGGTTGGTAAGTCATCTTTAAATACGTCTAGAATACAATCAAAAGCACGCACAAAGAGTTCATCGTTAGCTACATTATTAAACACAAGTTTATAAGAACGCTTTTCCAATCGAGGGTTTATTTCTACCGACTAGAGCTTTTCAATCGTGAACTCACTCAACATAGCGGCAATTGAAATAATCTTCTAAATCGTTACGACAACTGCGCGTTATATAAAGAAATAGTTCTTCAGGGTGAACGGTGTAGGTGAGCTCAGCCTTGTACCGATCAATTGCTTTGTACCAAAGTTCATGGTATTTCAAAGAGTCTAAACTTTTTAAATAAACGTCCAGCACTAGACCATTCTCACCAGCCCTACACTCGGTAAACCCATCGAGCAGAGCGGTGTATGCGTATTCAAGTACTGTATCAAAATAAAACATATCCGTAACACGCGCGTCTAATATAGGTTTCAGTTTACGGAATCCGACGATTTCAAACATTCTGTCGAGGATGAAACGGTTTCGCCTAGGAATAAGAGCGATATTATCAGAAGCATTCTTCCACATCAACCGTATATCAATGCACGGCCGATCGTTATTTATACACAACGTACATACAACGGCGTATGAGGGTGCGTCACTAATCTGCTCTCTTCTTGTACCTACGTTAGCAGGTATTTTATAACGATCTTCACTCCACTTCTCAACTATCACAAAGATTCTATTCATCTCCTCGATACTTAAATAAACCCGTTTGTTTGTCGGTCTACATTCCGTTTCCAGTACATAGCTAATGGTACCGGAATTACGCCTGAACACGCGCAACGATTTCGTCACGGACACATCGTACGAGGCGTTGAGAATGCTGCTCAAAGGAAGTTCCATCGTATTCGAGGAGCGCACGTCCACTCGGCTCAAGCTCTGAGATAACTATGAGCCGTGTGAGGCACGCAGGTAGGCAGGAATGGTTCGACGGGCGGCTGACTCGATGATACGTGAATGGGCTTGTTCCGCGAGTCGAATTGTTGTACCGGTACAAGAATATCACTACCAGCCTACGCACCAGACATTTTGGATAAGAACTAGGAACATTTTATGTTTTACTAAATATCTCCACACTCCGGCGCACTATTTGAGAGGAACATATGTTCATATTTTTCCTTTCTCCCCATCAAACGATACTCGTCTCTAAACTCTGTTAAAAATTCACGCAGGGCACTAGCCACAACCTCACTACGAACCTCATCATGATATACGTTAATATAGTGATAAAAATACTTAAGATTGTCCATGATCACGAGATTCACATTTCCAGTCGTAGGGTATGAGTAATCGACATGGTGTAGCATGACGTAATACCGCTTGTCACACCACCCATCAGCAAGACTCATTATCCATACCTGCTGCTTCTCTTCTGCACGCGTTGTTTCTTTTACTTCACGGTGTATGTGAGACTTTATAAAGTTTAGCTCTGCAGTATACTTCAGCACATCGTCTGTGCAACGAAAGCCTTCAACGGTCTCACCAGAACATCCGTAGAGTATTTGTACATCTTGGAACTTCGCACAATCCAATGTGTTTTTAAAAGAGGCATAGGAGGGAGAATAGGAAGTTTTTCGGTATCCACCACATCCTGGCACTTTACTGAATACCATTTCGTAAACGTTGTACAAGCAATATTAAAGGTAGCCATTTGAATACACGTCTGATCTGAATACACGTCTGATCTCTCGGGCTTACTGCGGTCGACTGACCACGCAGGGACTCCCAGATAGTAGCATGACTCACGGTCTTACAGTGGGCGGAGCTTAGAACTTTCACCTGCACACACACACACACACACACACCACACACACACAAAGGAGAAAGTGAAACGCTATTTGAAACATGATTTATTTAACAAACGAGATATTCAAGTTATATATATTTACAAATACGATTTAATAAACGAGATATTCAAGTTATATATATTTACAAATACGATTTAATAAACGAGATATTCAAGTTATATATATACAAATATTTAATATATAATATATATATATATATATATATATATATTTACAAATAGATACGATTATATACAAGACGTGTGAGTTAGAAGCATCATTGGTATCCAAAGGGTACGGTATCATAGGTACCAGGTATCTGGTAACGTTTCCTATAGGTGTTACGGCACACCATCGTACCCCTAAGTTCCTTCACGCCCCCCAGCTTCTGCGCCCGAAAATTGTGGGTGCCTACAATTAGTTGGGGAGGTTGTTCATCCAAACATACTAGATCCTTCAACGACTCAAAGTTAACAACCTCCCGATTCGCATGGTTGAGCGTAATACCCTTTGCCTTCACGATATATTTCATTTCCTCCCCCACCCTGACCCGTACCCCATAAGTCTTAGGTCCTGTTGAGGCAAAAGAGTCGGCGTATGCGTTGTCCCCATACTCATCCTTGATCTCATCAGTGAGCTCGCCGAGGAACTCCCCAATAGTGGGCATGTATTCACCCTCCCTCTCTGTGAATATCACGCTATCTGTATCGGCATACAATACTCTCCGCCCAAGAGAATGCAATAGACCCCAAAGTTTTATACGGGCGTAGGCTGTTGTGAAGCTGGCCACAGGTATGTTTGTAACCCTTGAGGTATCTGTGGCAAATTCAGTGTTGTTGTACTTTATTACGTAAGTATTACCTACATTTACGATCTCCATGACCTCTTTATCGGGGGCATTGGCATAATCCCAGACATCGCTATAACTTTGTGCCAAATGAATGCTCCCTCTGCCGGTATTCTGCGCAAATTTTCCCCATAGACTGTTTAGACACAACTTTGCACTAAAGCGCTTGCCAGGATTCTTTACAATTTGGACACGATCAAGTTGTATACCTTCGCGGTCGCGGTAACGTTGAATATAGGCAGACTTTTCATCTTCGGTATCAACTCCTCGCGGATACCCTGATGCCTCAACCTTATCCTTCAAAAAGGTGTTTATATATGGTGTGAAAAGGTTGGGTAGCTTCTGAAACCTCCACACCTCATGTATCTTCAGTATTCTATAACCATGGCGCACGGCTAGGGCCAACTCAGGACTTGTATATACGCCTCTGATCTTACGCTGGTGGGGTATATGGTTACATTCGCCGTTATCCTCTTCCGCGCACTTCACGCACAGGGGAAACATGAGCTTGTCGTCGATAACGACAGGTAAGATCGGCATCCATAAATTGCGTGGGGGGAGTACGTCTACGAAAGAGATCCCAAAGTAACGATCATTCAAATTTTTTGAAAATTCATTGATGGAGGTAGGCTAGGTCCCACCAGTTTCTCAGGAGCGCCCACGGGGTACGGATTGCTCTTCATCACGTATGGGTATAAAGAACAGAAATCGTAGTAATGGAGCTTCACGCCCTCCGTAGGTGGGAAGTATAGTCTGAAAGGATTTGTACGTCCTCCAAACAAGCTATCACCACATTTGAGAGGATCCAGCACCATTGAACGCTTGATCGCTTTTATTTCCTCACGGTACACCTCGTCTGTCTCCATCCGTGCATCATATTCATGCTCCCACAAGACTTTGTGAGTGAACTGTGATCCTATAAGTTGATCGCGGGTGCGGGTCGATGCAAGACAGTCGGCAGGAGACCTACCGTGGATATCTCCGGTGACTCCGCACTCAGGACGGGGGCATCCATGCCACCAGCAACCGTTAAAGGAGTACACAGTCTTCACACCAGTGACACGGTTTTCACTTAACCCATCAACCCAAAAAACACGTCCATTAATCTTAATGGGTACTTCACCCGTGTTGCGGGCGTGCTTTATGTATACACCTGTCTGTTGCTGTAGGTGTATGAGCCAGTAAATAGCCTTGTGCCCGTAACTGCGGGGATTGTTTCGGTGAATAATGGCTAAGGTGTCTTTCGGCATGAAGTTATTCTTGAACACCGTAAAACATAATGATGCGATGGTGGTTGCGACTTGCAGTGGATCGCATTTGAAACGGGCTATGTACATCCTTCTAAAGGCCTGGAAACATACTCTAAGCACGCGCACATCATTCACGCAATAACGCTCACATTCATCAGCTATATTATAAGGGTTACTTTCATTAAAACTGTCGTAGTATCGATCAAAGTCTTCACGTTCATCCATACAGTCAAAATAATGTTTGGGGGGTGGTGGGCCTACGTAGTTTAAAGTCTCGCTGGTGAGGAAAGTGTATGGGAAGTATCCTTTGGAAACTTCAGCTGCTACTCCCATCACCTTGGGTAGCTTTGCTAATTTACAAGGTGTGAATAATAAAGTATCTTTAAATTGTACATTGCCTCTTATCTGCATCTGTATTAATTTGTTGCCTCTTTTCAATGGATCACCTGTAAATATCTCAGAGGATTCGTGTTCAAGCAACTCCTTATAAAGGAACTGCGTGTCAAACTTTGCCCCGTTATGGGCGAGAATATACACAGTCATTTTTTTGAACTTGTCGGCTAACTTGACAATATAGGACACAAATAGTTTCACAGGACTATCGCTGACATTCGTTTTAAAAACGTTTGTCCGTTTACCACATTTGGGGCACTCGTCACATTCGATATCCATACACTCATCACAGATAGTCTGGCTCACAAGTAAATGTGGAATTACCTCTTTGGTTTCAGCGTTCGTATATGTTTCTATATCGTAGTATACAGTTATACAAGGGTTATTTTTAGGCTTAGCATCTTTCATATAACATACATGCTTTACTCCATCCGCCTTATATTCCTCCTGGCATGTAGGACAGTGAATTACGTCACACTTGTGCTTAAATTTTCCCCAATTATCCATTGTGTGAAACATACCACATTCACAGATTCTCATTTTCCTGCACGTGCCAATTGATTTATGGAAATCAAAACAGCTATTATTGAAAAATGTGCGTCTACACACTCACAGTCTCTCTTCTCAGCTTCAACTACACGGCTTCACATTTGGTGCTTTTACACTGCTCACATACCCATGTGACATTCTTTACAATGTCTCACTAATATCATCCGCAAACTCGAGGCACTCCTTACACAAATCATGATGTCTCCCATATTTTCGACTTTTGTCATAACTCGCGTAAAGCCACCTTATATTAACGGATGGGGAGATACGTTGTCCCTGACAATCCTAAATAAGTAGGGGCATTGTACGATCTCTCACACAGCTTTTAAAAACATACACAGTCCTACGACGATCATCCAACCCAAACACAACTATGCGGACATTCATTTCCTGTTCTACCCTTCTCAGCTCTTCAGGACCCATATTACAGTCAAATTCAGTTCACAGTCTACAGCTAGTTTACGGGCACGCTCCACGACTGTAGGCAACCAAATTTTTTGAGTTCGTGTATTTTGTACAGTAAACATACGTGCTAAGAGTATGGTATAAAGCCGCAACCACGATCGACGTTTTATTATGCCGTCTATAAATACTTGAGATTGAAGTTAAGAGTAAACGGTATGGCACTATGACCCGCAACACGGTATCATGGTCAATATTTACCGTGAAGTTGTCCATATGAAGGCTATACTACTTTGGGCGGCTTGCATTATACGCCCTAATATGTATTCTACACCTTCAGCCGCCAAACGTCTAAATGGCCCTATCACCAATAATCGTCTACATCACCGTCATCTGACCCGAATCCAAGGACAGACTCTTCCTGACTTCACGCTCGTCACGATTCTGAAGAGCAAACTCTATAAATATGCTCTACAACCGGCGTATTCCGCGCTCAATTCCACTGCTATACATGACTCTAGGGTCGACCCTGACTCTATACCGATTATACTAGTCAAGCTGGGGTGGGGGCTGCGGATCGCCCAATTCCAGCGTTATACATCCTCAACAGAACGGGGGCGCGGATGAATTAGTGGATATATAGCGGAAGGTGCTGCTGATGGGGGCCCTGTTGCATAGGAGGTTGATGGTTGGGGCTCTATTATTGTAGACTTAACAGAACGGGGGCGGCGGATGAATAAGGGGATATTAGGTGCTGCTGGGGGTGTTGTTGCGTAAGAGGTTGAGGGTTTGGGGATCTATTACCGCTGCAACAGACGCGTATTTCGGTCGCTTTTATACTGGCGTGGGTATCTCATACCTCCGCTTTGGGTGTTACCGGTATCGCTGGTGAGGGTTCAGGGGAGGAGATCACAACTACACTGTCGTCGAGGTAATCCGTAATGATGGGCTGCTCTAACTCATCGTCATTTCACGGTTCTGTGGGAGAAGAAATATAAGGATCAGCACTCAAAATTTGTAATATTTTGTAAATGACTCACTTAGGAGTGTGACGTGTTAGAAATGGACTCTGTAGAAAAATTCCAGATTCACGAGCCATCCACATGTATTATCTCTGGACCTACAGATGTGGTAAAACTGTGTTTATGCTTAAAATCAATTAAAGAAAAGGGGGAGATGTCTCGAAATTTGTGCATAAAAGTTATATGGTGCTATTCGACGTATCAATCAGTGTCAACGAGTACCAAGATGATATTTTGTTCCACAAAGGCGTATATGACGTTAATTCGTTAAGGAAATGAACATACAATCATTGTAATTGACGATCTCATGTTGGAGATGGATAAAACGTTTGCCGAGACATTTACAGTATTCTCCCACCATCTTAACATAGCGTGTTCTTCATCAATCAGAATCTATTTTTTCAAAAAATAGATACATGCGCGATGTGTCGTTAAATACGCAATATCTATTCTTATTCGCGCAACGTAGAGATGTATCACAAATTGGGGTATTAGCCAATCAAATGTTCCCGAATCAGCGTAAGGAGTTTTTGGAAGTTTATAAAGAAGCTACAAGCACGCGTTACGGATATTTGCTTTGCGACCTTCATCCGCGAAACACGTTTAGAGTGCTTCTGCGAACGAATATATTTCCAAACGAGCCTGAAACGGTGTATATTCCAGAATGACAAAGAGACTAAAGAAATACCGTGAATTAATAAAAATCTATCATCGACTGCCCCGGGCAATGCAGCAGATGTTTATTAAAAATATCGATGCCGACTTTTTAAAATGCATCTGTGAAATCTGTCTTAACGTTATAAATTGCAATGTATCAATGAAAACCCATCAGAAGGCTCGCCTACGCCGCTACAAGAACATAATACGTGCACTCGCTCGTAAAAGCCAAACTGTAGCGAAGAAAAAACGAATTATTGTACAAACAGGAGGGTCATTTCTCCCCATCTTATTTTCAGTTTTGGGTCCTTTACTGACTAGATTAATATAATGAAGAAAGTGGTAGTGATTCCCCACGAGGTGTACGCCTCACTGCAAAGGAATCCAGACACGTATCTAGATCCCCGTAAAAGCAGACTTAAAAGAATGGAAAGCGAATTGTTAGCCCTATTAAACAGTGAAAAAACACCTGATGAGAAAAGAATCTTATACCAAGAAGCTCTGCAGAAATTTCTTCACGAGTACGAAAATTATAAGAGCCCTACAGAGATTCCTGTGGTTATTAGGCACAGCACGGGGGACGATGGGGCGACATAGGATCTGGCCCGACGACACAGCTGACCAACCAAAAAGATTAGCCACACAACATATCGAACATGTATTAAAAAATACCCTCCCACTTACATTGAGGAGTAAAGGCTTAAGTCTTTATAATCTATTGAATGAGGATCCCGCCATACAATGGACCGATACAGGGGAGATCATTGTGGAAGGATCAAAGGTACAGGGATCGAATATCGTAGACATTGTCCATGATCTGGTGAGAAAGTGGGATAGGCCATCACCATCAGGATGGAAGCATATTAAAGCAAGACTACAACAAATAAATGTCCCTAAAACGTTGATAGGAAATCTGAACAGGTTAAAAGACTTGGAACATGCAACGCCTGTGACACAATTGAAGGCGCCGTCACCCCCGGCGGTAACACCTTTGAAGAGGAGCAAGAAGAGGTTAAACCAACCCTACCCACGTGCCTCTAAAATACGCAAATGGCTAACGTATTAACTAAACGCTATTATGACATTTCTACCCCATCCTCTTACGGCGGCGTAGATAGACTGTACAGAAGTGTTTACGGAGTAGGAAAAAAAGATGTTGAAAGATTTTTGAGGGAGCAGGACGCTTATACGCTTCATAAGCCTGTGAGAAAAAGGTTTAAAACAGCCAAGACAACGGCTTCCTCGATTGATTCTATTTGGCAAGCAGATTTAACAGACATGCAAAGATATTCTGTGTATAACGATGGTTACCGCTACATTCTATTCATAATAGACGTATTCTCTAGATATCTGTGGCTAGTTCCTCTGAAAAATAAATCACCTGAAACAGTTGCTAAAGCCACCAAAACGCTAATGTTAAAAGAAAACAGGGTTCCTGGCTATTTTTGTACGGATATGGGGAAGGATTTATAGGCCGTGCTTTTCAGAATATGTTGACAGAGTTTAATATCAGCTATTACACAACCAATTCTATACATAAGGCTTCTTTAGCTGAAAGAGTTCAGCGCACCATAAAGGAACGCATGCACCGTTATTTTACACATAAAAACACATACAGATTTCTAGACATTCTGGAATCATTGGCATCATCCTACAACCGCTCACACCATCGCACGATTGGGCAACACCTAACGAAGTTTTAGAAAGAGGTACGCTCCCGAGAAGAGATGGATCACCACCACCACCACACTCTGCGCGCTTCAAAATCAATGATTATGTAAGGCTGTCGCGTTCGGGGAATAAATTCGCAAAGGGTTTTGAGCAAGGATGGACACGCGAGATTTTTAAAGTTAGGGCTGTGAGACCTAAAGGTGAGATAATGATGTATTACATTGAAGATTTGAATGGGGAAGAAATCTCAGGAGGCTTTTACCGCGAGGAATTGCAGAAAGTTGCGTTTAATTTAGAAAAAATGTGTTTAAAATTGAGAAAATTTTAGGAAGCAAAGGTTCAGGAAGGAGAAAAATGTACCTGGTGAAATGGCTAGGGTACCCAGAAAGCTTCAACACCTATATAAAAGCTGATGCAATAATGAAGCTTAAATAGTATGCAACATGGCTCCTAACCATTTCTACGTCACACTCCCGTCCTCCTCGTCCCTGTCTGTACACCCTAACAACACTAGCCAACTTTGTAACAGAACTCCATGGGCACATTGAATTGGGTCGTGATTCGTATGAGGTGGGGATATGCGAAATTCAGCTGGACACCGTCTTTTTAAATATTGAACATAAAGAAACCGTTTTTACGATTCTTAGAGACATTGACGAGTGTGAAAAAGCTGGGGTAGCTATGGATGAAACTATGCGCATCGCTCGGACTAAGATTGCACGGTATTACAGTACAGAAGTAAGACTAGGGCCGGGTCAATATGGTTCGGCCGAGGATGTTGTGAGAGGCTTAAACGTAAGTTTAAGAAACTCAAACCTTACGAATGATTTAGTATATGAAATCGTAAACAACCCTGCACATACACTAATCCTAAAATCAAAGACTAACAGACGTCTTAAAGAACATAGAAAGTTCAAATTCTAACCAACGGCCGATATAGCGCAGCCTTCCAAAGAGACACATTTCACGAGACACAGTATAACTTGTCCAGATTAATGTATCAATTGAAGATGGAGAAATTGGCTGAAAGGTCCCCAGACATGTGCTATATTTACAGTAATATAGTGGAGCACCAGTTTGTTGGGGATACCCAGGCACGCCTGCTGCGCATTGCTCACATCCCCAACCATAGAGGAAGGAGTTTGAGTATTACATATGACAGACCCCATTATGTGAATGTCGCAACTAATTTAATAACCAATATCACAATATATATAAGAACGATTGAGGGCGAAAACTTCCCATTCGGTAACGGGAGCTTAACAGTGAAGCTACACTTTCGACGCACTGAGTTATAATGGATAGAAAGCCTTTCACCGTCTATCGAGGGATGCGATACCAGCGCGGTAGTGGACTTGGATCCATTTTTTCATCCATACTACGTACGGCTGTTCCTTTGCTGAAGAGGGGTGCCAGATACCTTGGAAGGAAAGCGCTACAATCAGGCCTTAACACTGCAGAAGACATATTGGCCGGGGCTAAACCTAAAGAAGCTCTAAAAAAACATTTAAAGCGTACACGGAACGAAATCATCAAAGATGCAAAGAGAAAAATGCGTGGTGGCGGGAAGAAGAAGAGGGCTCCCCGGAAGAAGAAGGGGTCACGTGGTATTAAACGTAAAAGGCTATCAAAAAAAATGCTGTAAGCGAATGAAACCTATGGTTGACCACTTTTTTGACTGATATAAGCTAAGGATATTGATCTCATGAATCATAGTTTGTTTACCACTTGTCGAGAGAGGAGTCACTATTTCGCCATGGCACGCTTCATCCACCCATGTAGTTCACAATGCTGTAAATCGGAGCTGTCCTTTTTGAGCTCCCGCCAACCCAAGTTTCTATTGAGCACAGTGACTTTATTACAATTAACCCTTTAAACACAATTAGTTCCCCGAGTGCACCTATAGAATTCGTGATACCCAGCTCAGGTCCTTACTTTTTTGATCCAAGCTGTGTGCACATGTACGCTAAGCTACGTATAGCCCATTCTGATGGAACGGTCTGCGATGACAAATATGCTGTATACCCTGAAACAAACTTTCTGCACGCCATATTCAACCAGTGTGACGTATATTTAAATCAGACCAACATATCGGCAGGCACGGGGTACTATCATCTACGAGCCTATTGGAAAATGTCCTCAACTTTTCCAAAGAAGCGAAGGCTACCTTTTTAAGTGCGGAGGGATATTATCAAACTAAAGATGAAAATAGTATAAAGGACAAATTTAAAAATTCTAAAAAGAAAATATACGAGTGTTTTGGACGGTTGCACACAGATTTCACTTTCCAGGAGAAGTTGCTTGTGAACGGGGTGGATATGAAAATAAAGCTCACCCGCACGAGTCCTGAGATCTGCTTAAATCTGGATGCGAATCAAGAAGAGGGTGCAAAGTCCGTTGTGGTTCACATTATGGACACATACCTCCGCGTACGGCGAGTGAAATTAAGTTCACCAAAACAACTAGAAATTGAGAAAAATTTACTAAACGCTACAGTGAAATATCCTATTAACAGAGTGCAGATCAAACTATATACGGTTCCTGCAGGGTTGGCATCGAAGCAGATAGAAAACATTGCCCTGGGAAATCTTCCTAAAAGGATATTAATCGGCATGCAGGACCACGCTTCGGTGAATGGAAAATATAAAAAGAGTGCCTTTAAATTCGAGAATTTCGGACTTAAAAATATAACTCTATACGTTAATGGCACTGCTTTGGGTGGAACAATGGGTACGGACTATTCATCAGACGCTGTGTTACCTCTTTGTGCCAGAGCCTATAGTAATCTGACCCATATTGCAGGTGATTGTGATGAGCTTGGTAATGGGGTAACGCAGGAAGAATTCATTGATCAATTTAACCTTTACCCGTTTGACATTACACCTGACTTATCTGCTAGCGTAAATACCCATTTAACCCCACAGCAGAGCGGAAACATCTCAGTGCGGCTGGAATTCGCCAAGCCTATAGACGCTCCTATTAGTGTACTAGTATATCTCGAATCGCAAGCCCTAATAGAAGTAGATAGATTTAGAAGCGTTATCACTGACTTTTAAAATGGATGCTAATACACTTCAGAAAGTAATGGAGCGAGTCACACGTTCCAAATTTATCGGCGTGTTTGCGAAGAATGAAACATTGAGTTTGCCAAGTACGCGAGAATGCGGTAGGTAGTCTTATTGTGAACACAGACATCATCGGTAATGAAGGGATTCACTGGATCGCTGTCTATTTTAAAAATAGACAGCGCCTGTACTATTTTGATTCACTCGGTACTCAACCCTGGAGTGACCCTATTATTGTAAAATTTCTCGCTCAGTTACATATTCCCGAAGTTGTGTGGACCCCATTTCGCATGCAAGGATATTTTACTAATGTTTGCGGAATGTACTGCGTCTCATTTCTCATGCATATGTCAAATGATAAAGAATTTATAAATTTTTTAAATTTATTTGACCCGTGTCACACTCGCCGAAACGATGAAATGGTATGCAGACAGATAAAAAAACCGTTTTCCAATTGTACGTACTCGTTGTATATTATAATGTTTTTGTTCGTATATTTGTAACGATATATTCTGGTTGTTTATTGTACTGATTTCTTTCATTTAATAAATTTATGAAAAATATTGTGTCTTCTTATCCCAAAAAGATCGAAAAACACTTACATTATTTCGGTGTGACATTGTTGACTGATCAGTATATCCTCCCTATTCCGAGATTCTTCAAAAGATTGTATAACACGTGTCAAATCCTCATCGGACCTTAAAGGAATAATGCTTTTAAAACATATACAGAGTATACAGACAGATCCCCATTATGTGAAGATATCTTTGGTTCGAGGAATGAATGCCATAAAAATTTCGATTTTAGCATAATGGGGATAACCAAATAACATTGATTGACATTTTTGGCGAGTATCTATTTGACGAGATACTACAACTCTATATATATAAAATTCTAATTATAGACACTTACATTTCTATGGTAGTCCCTTGCGTCGGTTGTAAGGAGCGTCACTGCAAATATCTTCTACGGTTTGCGTTGAAATAATTCGCCACGGTCAATCGCATTGAAAAGACTAATTGCGGTTAATGCTGCAGTATCACGTTCTTCATACAATTCCGGGGAGACGTACAGGTCCATGGTGGAGGATGTGTGACATTGTTGACTGTTCAGTATATCCCCCGTATTCCGAGATTCTTCAAAAGATTGTATAACACGTGTCAAATCCTCATCGGACCTTAAAGGAATAATGCTTTTAAAACATATACAGAGTATACAGACAGATCCCCATTATGTGAAGATATCTTTGGTTCGAGGAATGAATGCCATAAAATTTCGATTTTAGCATAATGGGGTAACAAAATAACATTGATTGACATTTTTGGCGAGTATCTATTTGACGAGATACTACACCCCATCCATATATAAATTCTAATTATAGACACTTACATTTCTATGGTAGTCCCTTGCGTCGGATTGTAAGGAGCGTCACTGCAATGTCTTCTACGGTTTGCGTTGTAAATAATTCATCACGGTCAACCGCATTAAAAAGGCTAATTGTCGTTAATGCTGCAGTATCACTCTCTTCATACAAGTCTGGGGAGACGTACAGGTCCATGGTGGAGGGAATGATTATTCACTGACGCGAAAATAGCTACTGTTACTCCAAACTGAAAAATATCCCCTTTTATATGCACAATCGCCAAGCTCCGCCCCAAAAGACCAGATGTTCGTAGTGATTGGCTGCCGATGTAGCTGGGTGGAGCTATGACGTGTACCAATCCGCTATAACGGGACCGGACGAGTAACATATATATTTTCACCAATAGATTTAATGCTCGTATTCTCCTTTGAAAATTATTTGGTGATTCGTATAGAACTTTTGATACTGATTCCAAATATGGTTTCAGAATTTTCTATCACCCATAGTTTTCGAGAAAATATTTACTCAGATTTTCCCGCATCATTAGTCACTAATGTAATCGAGAGGAATTTATATTTTAATAAATTTGCAGAGAAAAATGTGCAATGCAAAACATTAAATATAATATTGTAATATATAACAAATAATTATTTTTGAATAGATATGATTTATAAGATGTAAATCATTAGTATTATTATTATAACTGACAGTTTATTTAGGTAGAATAAGAAGCAAAATAGAAACAATTTTGGTGATCTCTAAATAGATCATTGGGAGGATATGATAATGAGTCATAACATTACGCAATCACTTGAGTCATACATTACGCAATCACTTCAGTCATAACATTCCGCAATGATTTGGTATAAAAGGATGCTCTCCATGAATTAAATTTTATTTTACTCTTATTCATCACCCATCAACATGGATCGGCGAAGAAAACTTTGTAATTTTGAAAGAATTATGGAAGCTATTGAAGAAGCCGATGAACAAGGTGCAGATGATTTTGAAGTTGCAATCATTCCACCTGATGTTGGTCGTTTATCTGATGAAGATGAGGCCGATGAAGATGACCTTGGAGAAGCTACAGTGAATGATGTTCCAGGAACTTTAGAACTTCAGTACAATGTTGATAACTCATCCATAAACGAATCGCTTTTATCAACAAAAAACAAAATTCTGACAAATATAAAACCTTCATGGCGAAAGAAAATGTCTATTTATAAGAATCTTATCACACAAAAAAAAAAAAAAACGATCATTTACAATGCTTCGAATGAATGAAGGAAAAATGTTTATTGATGTCACCTGTACAACTATTTGAAGTCTTTTTCAAATGAAGTGCTTGATCATATAGTGAAAGAAACAGTTCGTTATGCCATTGAACAGAAGAATAAAGGAGTATTTACTGTGTCCATGGATGAAATGAAAGCATTTTTTTGGAATACTGTTATTCACAGGATACCATCGATTGCCCTCTGAAGGACATTATTGGTCAAATGAAGAAGACTTGGGCATTGATATTGTAAAAAGAGCATTGTCCCGAATCGATTTCTTGAAATAAAGAGCCTTTTACACTTCACAGATAGTTCTGAGGCTGAAAAATGCAAAGGAGATCGGGGCTTCAAAGTAAGAGTTTTATTCAATAAAATTAACAATTCGTTTCAGCAATTTGGAGTCATGGAAAAAAAAAATGTATCAGTAGATGAAATGATGGTTGGCTATTATGGTCATCATTCCTTGAAATAATTTATTAGAGGAAAGCCAATAAGATTTGGATATAAACTTTGGGCTCTATGTGGAGCTTCAGGATACTGTTACAAATTTGATTTGTATTGTGGAAAATCTTCAGGGCAGCCAAATGACGAATTGAATCTAGGAACAAAGGTAGTTCTCAGCATGACTGAAGGACTAGTAATGCAATATTCATCATGTGTATATTTCGATAATTTGTTCACCTCCAGAGACTTACTTGTGCATTTACAAATGCAAGGAATAAGAGCCACAGGTACTGTCAGAGAAAATAGGTTGCAAGATTGTCCCTTGAAGAATGTAGACCAGAAAAAACAAGACAGAGGTTACTATAATTATTCATTTGACACACGGGGAGAAGTTCTGGTTGTCAAGTGGAATGATAATAAATGTGTTAGTTTAAATAAGTTATCAATAAGGAGGAAAGAATAAAACGAATTTTTTTTTTTTAACAAACGTAAATAAAGCGTTTGTTATTATTTTTGATTTGGTGATATATTCATAGCTAGTTGGGCATCCCTTATAAAAATTCATTTTCTGTCTAACGAAATATTTATTGGGTAACTTTGTTAATTCTGTTATATTACTAAAATATATTGAAAGTTGCCTTTACTTTTATTCAATCCGGTTGATAAATTCCGGGAAGTGTGTGTGTGTGTGTGTGTGTGTGTGTGTTGTTTATTCGTTTATTATTATTATATATATATAGCCGGGTTGGGGAATGAGGCTCGTATGTTAGTTTCATTTAAATTAATACACGTTTGTTATTTTCCTGATTTTCATGATATATATATATATATATATATATATGTATCATAAGCTGCTTAAAAGACTGTATAATTATAGTAAACGAAATAAACTAGTTAACCATAAAATTAATTATTTTCTATTATGACGTTTTCGAAGGTAAACTATGTTATTTGTTTCGAAAAGTTTAAGTTCAATGAAGTTAATGTTAAATTTGCTTCAAACTAAAATTAAATGTTATAAAATAAATAATATATATATATAATATATATATATATATATATTATATATATATACAGGGTGGGCCGTAAGTTTCCATACATAGGAAAAATAAACATTTTTTTATGGACAACCATTTTATTTATATAATATGCTCTACATGGTTGCCATTGTTTTGAAAACACATTTCAATACGTGTTCCCCACTGTTGATGAACACGCATTAGCACAGTTGACGTTATGCTTGTAATGGCGTTGGTGATACGTTCCTTTAGATGATTTATGTCTCGTATCTTTTCCTGATACACCATGGCCTTCAAGTGCCCCCAAAGATAGAAATCAAGGGGGGTGAGATCTGGGGATCTGGGAGGCCACTCCACAGGACCACGCCGACCAATCCAAGCATCCGGAAACTGCTGATCCAAATACCGACGCACGTATTTAAATTTTCCTATGTATGGAAACTTACGGCCCACCCTGTATATAATATATATATATTTACCTAACATAAGAAAAGAATGTGTATATATATATATATATATATATATATATATATATATATCTAGCAACCGATCATTGCAAAAAAAAACTGGAAAGGTATGCAATTAATAAAGGTGTATTTAAACAGAATTTAATTGGAATAACTATCGTCATATTGTGTTACACAATGGATGATTAATATTTCTGGAATACATGGCGCTATCTGATGGTGCAATCTGGCACATCAGCACCCGATTACATGGCTTGATGTAGCAACTCTGCATCTGCATACATGGAGCGATCTGACAACTGAACACATTGCGCTATCTGGCAATTCAGCCAGAATAGAGGCTTATAAAAGACCGCGAAGTTGGTGAAAGACTCATTCCACCTCGGCTCCCAGCCGAGGAAGGACCTCTGGTCCTTCTCTTTCAGGCCCTTTGGTAAAACCCCTTAGTGGCCTCTTAGGTTAGGAAAACGAAAATAACTTGGGGGAGAACTCCTCTCTCTCTCTCTCTCTCTCTCTCTCTCTCTCTCCTACAGGCGTCTCTCTCTCTCTCCTACAGGCCTCTCTCTCTCTCCTACAGGCCTCTCTCTCACCTTGGCTCAGTCAACTGGCTGATTCTGGCTGATTAGGAGCCTATAAAACAACGCCTACTCGGCTGAAGTCTTAATGTGCACTTGGCTCCTGCCAGGTGAACACCTCTCTCCTTTCTCTCCTTTCTCTCTGGCCCTTTGGGGGGAATAGCTTGGGGGAGGCCCCCAAGTTGCATGCCCCTTGCAACCTAGGTTGGCAACAAAGGCCAGTACTTGTTTTTCTTTCTTTAACCCCCACCCCCTCCCCCATTTGCAACATTACATAATAACCTGCAACATTCTTGCACTCTCCCCTTTTTCGGCTATACTACTCATATATATATATATACAGGGTGGGCCGTAAGTTTCCATACATAGGAAAAATTAAATTGTTTTTATGTTTCAGATACCCTAAGAATATGCGTTTGACGTAAGATCTTGTTTACTGATGAAGCAAATTTTTACGTCAATGGAGAGGTTAATCGGCAAAACATACGTTATTGGAGTAATGCTAACCCTAACTGGCTGAGTCCGACGAAGATGCAAGGTGCCGGTAAAGTGATGGTGTGGGCCGGGATATGGGGTGACAGAATTATTGGACCAATTTTTGTCAGTGGAAATCTTAATGTCGAAAGGTATCTTAACATGTTGCAAGAAGAGATTTTCCCATCCCTGCTAAACGAGGAAGGTAACTTCCCAGTTTACTTCCAGCAAGATGGAGCTCCACCTCATTATGGTCTTCACGTGCGTCGGTATTTGGATCAGTAGTTTCCGGATGCTTGGATTGGTCGGCGTGGTCCTGTGGAGTGGCCTCCCAGATCCCAGATCTCACCCCCCTTGATTTCTATCTTGGGGGCACTTGAAGGCCATGGTGTATCAGGAAAAGATACGAGACATAAATCATCTAAAGGAACGTATCACCAACGCCATTACAAGCATAACGTCAACTGTGCTAATGCGTGTTCATCAACAGTGGGGAACACGTATTGAAATGTGTTTTCAAAACAATGGCAACCATGTAGAGCATATTATA